>JANBXA010000631.1:0-505000 GCA_030556225.1 Cricetiscus sungorus
TTCCTCAGACTTATACCCCATGTCTGTCATGGCGCTGACGATACTTGGGCTTGGGGTGCCTGGGAGACTCTGGGTAGAAGCACTCGATGAATGTGTCTTGCTGTCTCTGATCATGGGGCGCCTCATGATTTGGTCAATGGTGGGCCTCCTGCTCGGGTTGATCATCAGCAGTTCTACGATGACATTGAAAATATCGATGGAAATATGCTGGGGTACGCTGAAGTTCGCAGCAAGGATCTGACGCCTCAAACCCTCAGAAGAGCTCGACCGGAAAGGAAAGCTCCCGGCCACCATCAGGAAGAGGAGCACACCTAAACTCCAAACGTCAGAGGCGCGGCCATCATAAGCTTCATCTCTGAAGAGTTCTGGAGCACAGTAGAGCAGAGTGCCACAGAAATCCTTCAGCCTCCCTCCAGGGGGCATTACAGCAGCAAGGCCAAAATCACACAATTTTGCATTGCCCTTGCAGTCCAGTAGTATGTTATTGGCCTTAATATCTCTGTGGGCAATGTGATTGTTATGGCAGTACTGCACTGCACAGAGGATCTGGGTAAAAAGCCGTCGAGCCTCATCCTCCTCTAAGGACCCCAGCTCCAGGATGTGGCGAAGCAGATCTCCCTCTGAGGCGTGCTCCATCACCAAGTAGGTGCTACTTCTGGATTGGACCACATGAAACAACTTTATGATGTTCGGATGCTCAAGACATTTCATGATGTTGACTTCATTGGCTACAAGAGAGGAGTTCTTCTTCTTATTTCTAAGAATTTTAACAGCCACACAGGTTAAAGTGGGTACATGGAAAGCCATTTTCACCTGGGAAAAATTTCCCTGGCCCAGGGTCATCATCATCTTATAGTCAGTCAGGAAGGACTCCTCAGTGGAGCCGCAGGCCTTCCTGCTCTGCTCCATGGTTGGTCCTCCTTGATATGGCTGGAAACAAATTCACAATGGGGAAAGTTTAAAGAAAGGTTCAAACCAGGCCCCAGAATATGTCGATAGCTACAAGTTCCTATGTCCCAAAGAAAACACACTCAGCGACACTGCAGACAACCTAACCAGGTACTTACCATCCAGGAAGGGAAGAAAGCACCTTCCACAGCAGAGGACTGCAGATTAAGACACCAATATGGTTGCCAGGAATCAACTGGAAGCTCAGAGAATAAAACAAAGGTCAGACAAGCAGAAAGCTGCACATTGAGGAAGTTCATGATCCTATTACTGCACTCAACACTCACTTTAAGAGGAGGTTCTAATAAAACCATAGGAAAGAGCAGTTGCCAAGACAACAGACACCCCAAAACCCACAGAGACGGGGTGAGGAAATGGCTCAGGAGCATTCACACGGAGGATGCAGCTCCTGACTACATGGGATGTTCTCATAAAATACTGACCTGCTGTGCACCCTACAGTCTGGGACTAACATCTGTGGGGGATAAAAATGACATCAGTCATCCCATGATCTGCATGAGGCCTGAAAAGTCTCACCATAGCACAGGATCCCATGAGACAAGGACCTCCACCACTAGGTCGTTTGTGTTCCTGGGCTTGTTCTCTGAGCTCTTTGAGCCCCAAAACTGATCTTTTCTTCAAAACCATTATTGTTTCTAACCCCTGTTCATGAAGCACCATGACATTTTTACAATAATCATGGCACCCCTTAAGGTACGTAATAAAACTGTCCCATTAGAAGACAGTTTCAAGCTAACAGAAGGACAGGTGATGGGTGAGGGGCTTGTCCCAACAAGAACTATTCTTTTCTTCCTGGAAGATCCTGCTCCCTTAAACTTTCATTTACTCTGTCCTTGAATTATTTTCAGCTGCCATGTTCCACACATAACATCCAAAGGATGGGATCTGACTACTCCCTCTTTCCTTTCCAGTCATAAACTTGAATTGCCAAGAAGATCCTAAGGTATCCACTCTAGCAGAAGGCTTCCTGCCAAGGCACAGACACATCGGCCCTACCAAAGACACCATCCAGTGTGGCCTATCAGGACTCTCAACAGGAGTCCACATGACTTGATTTGTCCTCAGAAGTAAGAGGATGAATAAAAAGGGAGACACTGTGGGACTTTGAAAGGATAGGAAGGATGCAGAGAGATTAGGGGAATATGATCCAAATTTTTGTACATATAGGTAAATGTCACTGTGAGAATGTTGTATAGTTAGTCTAAACTAATATTTTTACATGGTGAAAGAAGGAATGACTCCAAATAAAATGACACATTAAAATAGAGTAAAAGTCACATAAAAATTGCCCCAAGTGGTACCCCATACCAAGGAAAAAGGAAGGTAAAGTGTGTTTATCCAGAGAAACCAAAGCTCTAAACACAGAATCTATTAACTTAGAAGACAACTCACTGTGTTCTGATTCAGTAGTTCCAGAATATCCAAGTAAAAAAGGTTCACTAATATACAAATCTCAGTATCTCCAACCAACTAACAACGTCTGACAGTACAGACTGGAGTCAGCCTCAGCCAGAGCTGTTAGTGAACAAGTGTCTGTCATTGTGAGGTCACAGCAAGAAATGGGCCAATGGCGGCTCTGCACACCTCACTGGTTTTCCTTAGATTCTGTGGCCAAGGACAGGTAGGGTAGTGTGGTCAGTGGGACAGTAGGGGACTGAGGACTCTGGCTCCACTCAAATGGCTGTCCCCAATGCTGCCCAGAGAGCCACGTCCTCCTGTTAAGCCAAATTCCTGAGGTCCAGAAGTTTCCCTAAATTGTATTTCCTAGTAGAAACTATGCCCAAACACTTGATTCTTTGTGGGACATTGACACTCAAACCATAACCAGAATGCTTTCCACTTTAATAAAGAAACAGGGAATCATAGGAATGACAGTGGGTGCCAGGGGATTGGCCCTCTCTTGGTAATGGACTCTGATAGTCTCCAGTGAGCGGGTGCATAGTATTTTGGGCTTTTCTTTATGCTTGGCCCCTGCCTTCTGTACCAGTTTGTAAAAACTCAGCATTGCTACATCCTAAGTGTTCATCTATATCTTTGTCTAAATTCAGATTTCAGGGTCCTAAAGAATGACTACATTGGGATGTTGTGATGAAAGACTGTATTCCATAGCACCACAGGGTCTAGGACTAACATTTGTGAGGGATAATGATGACATCATTCTTCACATGGTCCCCATTAGACCTGAGACTTCTCACCAAAAGCCAGAAGCAGAGTTCATGGAGAAAAGCTTCTTCCTGGCTGTTCTTCCTTGGCTTGCTCAGCCTGCTTTATTTCTTTCTGATTTATTTCTTCTTGTTCTTCTTGTTCTTCTTGTTCTTGTTCTTCTTCTTCTTGTTCTTCTTCTTGTTCTTCTTCTTCTTCTTCTTCTTCTTCTTCTTCTTCTTCTTCTTCTTCTTCTTCTTCTTCTTCTTCTTCTTCTTCTTCTTCTTCTTCTTCTCTCTCCCTGTCTCTTTTCCTCTTTCTCTTCGTTATTTCATTCCTTCCTTTCTTTTTTCTCTCTCTGTCTTTATTTCTGTCTTTTTTCTATTTGAAAGATTTATTTATGTGTTTTATGTAGATGAGAACTTCATACACATGTTTATCTTCTGATCCCATTGTAGATGATTGTGAACCTGTATTTGTGTGCTGGGAATTGAACTCAGGACCTCTGAGAACAGCCAGTGCTCTTACCCATGGAGCATTCGCTCCAGCCCTCAGAGCCTGCTTTCTTATAGAACCCTGGACTGCCTTCCCAGAAGTGGCTACAGTCATAGTGGATTGTACTCTCCTGTGTCAATCAAGAACTTCCTGCAGAGACGTGCTGGCCAGCCAGTCTGATGGGGAGAATTCCTCATTTGAGGTCTCCTCCTCACAGGACTCTAGTTGGTGTTGACAAAATAAACCAGCACACAGATGTGAGATTTTGCCAGTTCTCTGCTCTTGCCCTTTGAGCCCCTCAGCTTGCTACTGCCAGTTGCCATCCCAGCAGCTCTTAGGCTTGTTTTGTGTGAGAGCCATGTGGAGGTCGTTTTAATTCCTTAAAGGGCCTGGAGAGAGGGCTCTTCAGTTAAGATCATCTGCTGCTCTTCCAGAGGACCCAAGTTCAATCTTCAGGACCATCAGGGCATCGCAGCACTATCTGCAACTCCAGTTCCTGGGGCCAGACCTATCTCCAGACCTGCTTACATGCCAGGCAAATGTCATGCACATCCATACACACACATGTGCTTCATGTACTTGGATACATACACATGTGGGGTACATATGAACATACGCCCAGTCAGATCATGCGCACACATAAAAATAAGCTTAATTTTTCAATAATGAGAATAAAATCTATTTATTTTATGGGAGTGAATGTTTGACTGTGTGTACGTCTATGTCTGGGGAGCTCAGAAGATGTCAAGGGATCCCATGGAACTGGTGTTTTAGGCAGCATATATTTGCTAAAAACCTGAACAGCTGAACGCATTCTCCTTCGTCAAAATTAAATGATAAGGAACACTGGTTAAAACCCCAGAGTCAAAACATAGATGAAGACATACAAGTTGTTGTAAGAGCTAGCCAGAAATAAGCCTAATGTAAGGCTGCATATTCATGACTAATAAGAAATCTCTGTGTCGTGGTTTGGGAGCTGTCTGTTGGCTCAAGAGAATGCCTATTACAGCACATGGTTGCTCTGCCAGAACTCCTGGGTTCTATTCCCTGCAGCAACAAGGCAGCTCGAGACTGTCGGTATCTTCAGTTCTGGGGATCCAAGGCTCTTTTCTGGCCTCAATTGTACATTTCACACATGTGATGCACAAACATACATGCAGGCAAGACACCCATACACATGAAAACAATAAATAAAATGTTAAAAAGAGATTTATTAACATCTCTGCAAATGCTTACTTTCATTTAAGAATTTTTCTTTCCTTTTTCTCTGTTTTTGTGTCTGTGTAGTTACAGATGTGTCCTCTCATGTGTGTAGGGATGACAGTGAGTGTCAGGGTGGTTATGAAGGCCAGAGGACAATGTGTGTAGTTCTGTGTATCCACCTTCAAAACATTTTCAAAAGGCAGCATCTTTCACTGGCCCAGAAAAAGTCACCAAATGGGCTATGCTCGCTGGCCTGGGAGTCCCAGGGATTGGCACTGCCTTCTCAGTGTGGGGTGTCAGAACCACATCACCTCACTTTTATTAACTAATAGTTTGTTAAGACAGACACTCCATTTCTCTGTCTCTGTGATTCTTCCAGACTCTTTCTAAATATTCAGATACAGACAGACAGACAGACATAGGTATAGGTATAAGTGTAGGTATAAGCATAGGTATAGGTATAGGTATAAGCATAGGTATAGGTATAGGTATAGGTATAGGTATAGGTATAGGTATAGGTATAGGTATAGGTATATAGGTATATGAATCAGGGGTACCTTGAGGTCCCAGATGTCCTGAAACTCTCTGTGTTGACTGGTCTAGTCAAGTCTCAAACTCAAACATTTGCCTTCCTCTGCTCCTGAGTGTTGGTATTAAAGGCCAGCAACACCATCCCTCAGTCACACCTAGTTTTTTAGGTTGAATTTTCTGCATCAAACTACACAAGGAAAGCACTACACTGACTGGGCTGTCTCCACACACGCCCCATCCCCTTTTGCTCTATTGTGATTTGTTCTGTGACATGGGCTAATTTACCCACCTGACCTTGACCACGCTGTGTAGTCTAGAAGATCCTGCAATTCCTTTTGGAAATCAGACAATAACAAACTCAAGAGACTAGTGAAACACTAAGAGGTTTTCAATATACAATTCTGCAGAAAGGGACTCCAACATAGAGAAAAGTCATAGATTTGGCACAACAGTGCTTTATAAAAACATATTCAGGCATATTCCTGTTCTCTCCTGCAGGCCTGTAGGACTTATATCCCCCTAATTCCCCACTTCACTTGCCTAAGACAGAGACCTCATGCAATAAATAATGTTGGACTTGAGACTGCCCCTTCTGATTGCCACCTTCCCTAATCTGAACTGGCTAAATTAATGAGTAGCACTGTTAACATTCTGATACAAAGAGGTGCTAGCACCCAGATAGGGAGGACGCTGTTGGAGCACCCTGCTTGTCTGTCACTCAGATCAAGTCTACCTGGACTCAAGCTGAGAACAGACTGTAACAATCTTTCTTACACTCCTTATCTGTCACCTACATCTCGCAAATGCTGTGTCTACAAGTGTGTACCACCACGGTACCCTAGAGATTTCTTTTCCTTACCATTTGCCATTATTAGATGGTTTAATACATTCATGACACAGGTTTACGAGATAAAGTGGCTTTCTGAAACTCCGGAGAAATCAAGGTGTGGTTTTACTGTTAGATGGGTCATTATCTCATTCATGAGATGGTTGTGAGCATTAGTCTTTCTCTTCCCGTGTCCTCTTCGTTTTCTCCTCAGGGGGGTTCTGTGTTCTTCCCAAGAAGCTTCTGTCATGCAGGTGCAAGGGGTGCCCAAAGTCTACACCAGTAAGGAAGGACTTGAACCACTGCTGTCACTGGTCCCTTCCTGGTATGCCCTGTGTGGATGAAGACAAACCAACCCTAGTGGAGGACGCTGGTACTGGCATGGAGTGGAAATTGAGGACAGGTGGTTCCAGGAAGGAGCTGAGCTTGGGGGAGTGGCTCTAGTGGAATCTGCTGCTCTGGGAAGGTGACTGGGATTCCCTGTCAGGCCATGCCTCCCTGGCTATTGGTTGCTCTCTACACCCATACACCGGTGAATGCTAGCCCGCCCTTCCTCTACACAATCCCAAGGATAGGCCCCGCCCCGTGTCGGTTTAGTGGCTCTGCCAGTCTCTGAGTTCCAGGCATGGAGGAAGGAGGACTGGGCTGCACTCTGTGCGTGCTGACCGGGGCATCCCGAGGCTTTGGCCGCGCCCTTGCCCCACTGCTGGCCGGGCTTCTGGCGCCCGGTTCCGTGCTGCTACTGAGCGCACGCAGTGACTTGGCGCTGCTGCAGCTGGAGGAGGAGCTGGGCACACAGCATCCTGGTCTGCGGACCTGGGCACCGAGACCGGAGTGCAGCAGCTTTTGCGCACTGTGCGCGAGCTCCCCAGGCCCGAAGGGCTGCAGCGCCTGCTGCTCATCAACAGTGCAGGTGAGACTAACGGCCAGACCAGGGAGGCTCCTCTCGCTACTGGGCAGTCCCTAAAAGTCCAGCCTCCAAGCGGAAACAGGATGTCCCTGCAGGGTTAGCCCAGCCTCCCTGTCTAAAACTCCTGTAGAAAGTTCTCCATCGCCTTGAACAGTGCCTCCTGGCGGTAGCGGAAGTCATGAGAACAGGTCTCTGAACAAATCCCCCTGCTTTTCTAAAGAGCTCCCAGACAGGTGTATTCTTAGCTTGCATTAGGGTTGTCTGCATAGCTGGGGTAAATGGGTAAAATGGATAGGAAGTGGAACTGCGGGAGCCTGAGAAGAGCCCCCCTGCTGTGTCATTTCTTCTTCGGTCCTGTGTTTTCAGGCTCTCTTGGGGATGTTTCCAAAGGCTTCCTGAACGTGAATGACCCGGCTGAGGTCAACAACTACTGGGCTCTAAACCTGACCTCCATGCTCTGCTTGACCTCCGGCACCCTGAAGGCCTTCTCAGATAGCCCTGAGCTCAGCAAGACTGTGGTTAACATCTCATCCCTGTGTGCTCTGCAGCCCTTCAAGGGTTGGGGGCTGTACTGTGCTGGGAAGGCTGCCCGAGACATGTTGTACCAGGTCCTGGCTGCTGAGGAACCCTGTTGCAGCCCGTGCAGTCGTCTCGCCAGCAAGAACACACATGGACAACAGGATCCTTCTGCAGCAAGCTTTATTGTAGTTAAGCCATGAAAGGAGGAAGACCCTGAGCCCAAGAGTGGTGCTGCTTTTATAAGCCCTAACAGCATCAGGGTGGCATGAGGTGGCGTATTTTCCCCTGATTGGTTGCTCATTCATCACCCTATGTGACGCCCTGGGCTGGGCAGCCACTTGTTGCACTTTTGCGACTGGCACATGCACTCTGGAACTTGTTTACTGACCATGGGGCCCGATATTAGCGCCATCTTGCAATGGCGGCTACATTATCTCAGCTCTCCACAACTCCCCCTTTATTGTTTAATTAAAGGTAAGGTCTCAAACTAACATAGTCATGTACCAAATATCGGAAGGGTGGCGCCAACATCTGAGCCTGGTAGAAGGCAATGCTCGGCCCTTACCCGTCATTGGTTCAACCTCCTCAGGGCGAGGTTGTCCTGTCTTAGGTGGGGAGAGACTTATTTGCAATCTTCCCTCATTGACTTACCAGATTGGCTTGTTCGAAAACAAGACAACTTTGACCTATACCCATCCCGTGCAATGGGAAAATTCCCAGGGAGTGCAAGGGCTGTAGATCTTGTCGTAAAACATTGTGACTAGTTAGTGGTTCCTCAGCATTGAGAGCCAGACCATGGGAGATGATCCTTGTTTCAGAGCAACTAGTGCTTGTGCGATCACCACCTTGTCCCTTTTTTGTGGGGTTTTGAGTTTGCAAAACAACCAGAGTAACAACAGTAGGCCACAGCATAGGGCTGCACGAAACAATCCTATCCCCACCCATTCCTTAAAATAGGAAAAAATCAAAGACATCCAAGTGGAGAATCCCTCAGTCAGCGATAGGTCCATTCGCATTGAATTGACTTGAAGAATGGCAAATATCAGCTCTCGAAGCATCTTTTCAAATTCAGCAGTCCTGTTCTGTAATAGAAATTGAGACAACGATTTGGATAAATTGGCTGCCCTTGTAAAATTCTCATATTGTACAGGCGTGACGCATAGGCCAGGTAGCTTTAATTCGCAGCCCAATTGTGTCATTTGCCATAATATATCCATTTGTTCTTGGACCAGGTCAATGCGTTGATTGACCAACATTAGACCTCCTTGTATTTGTGAGTTAACTGAGGCCTGAACATCCAATGCTGAGGTGACATGAGCTGATAGCTCATTGAGCGTCTCTACGGTTTGCACCGAGGTCGAGAGGGCAATAGCCAAGGCTGTTATGGACGAATGACTGCCGCGGCCATGACCAGTCCAGGGATTATAGCAGAAATCCCAAAATCTCTTTTTACCCTAAAAAGATTCAAGCTATTAGGAGCCTCAACCGGGACTGGAACAAATTAAGGCATCCTAGTTACCATAGCAAAGGAGTAAGCAGAAGCATCCCAGCAGAGTATAGAAGCAATTTTTGGGAGAACAGGATAGCATATCCTTGAGAGTTGATATACTATCATTATTCACAATCCATGTGAATGGGGGCCAAACACACACAGGTGTGGATGAGTAATTCAATCTCTTAAATGGTTTATAGGCCACATTAGAGGTCATCCAATGAAAGCTTCCTGAGGTTTTACCTGACTCCAGCACAGTGTTTAGAGACCCCTTCCAATCAAAAGTCAATTGTCCCTTTTCGCTGTATCCTCCCTTAATCATAGTCATGGGGGGAAAGATCTGTATAGCTGCCATTTACTCCGCAAAGGAGCCATTGGTCAAAGGGATTAGCATTGGCCTTGTCTAGATCCATGTCGTAAAATTGTAGCCTGGGAAGGTTTTATTAAATTCATTACCAATATTAGGAGGTAAAAGGCAGGCCCTAAACTTCTATTGGTGGCAAAGAATCGCAGGAAGACATGAGCATCATGCAACACCGGCATAGGCAGAGGGAAGGTTGACATAATGGCCCATCAGGGTTCCCCCATAATACTAGGAACCCAGAGTGGCAGGATCCAAGTCATCATCAGTAGCATCCACAGGCATGTCCTTTGGGAGTCTTCTTTAGGTGCTAGAAGTTTGCTAGTCAGACGTTCTGGTAGCCAAAAGGGATTGTCTTCGTCCTGTGGAAAAACACAAACAGCTCCCCTGGATCTTATTAAAATAGGATCCGGGCCTTTCCATTGACCTGTCAACACGTCCTTCCACTTGACCATTTCCTTGGGCCTATCCAGCTCCAGGCAATGGCGATCAGCCGCCGAATGTCCCTGGTTGTCCAGGTTCAAAAAATTGAGAGTGAAAATCACCAAGGAAACAGTCACACGTGGTACAGGGGGCAAAGCCTCTTCAACTCCCCCTTTTTGTTTAATTAAGTAGGTTTTTAGAGTACGGTGAGCACGTTCAATGATACCTTGTCCTTGAGGGTTATATGGGAGGCCCGTTAAATGGGTCATTCCCATTTGATGACAGAATTGTCCAAATTTTTGAGAAGTGTATGCTGGCCCATTGTCCGTTTTTAGGATTTTGGGTTTTCCCCAGGCACTCCATGCTTCCAAGCAATGTGGAATAGCATGGGCCGCTTTTTCCCCAGTCAAGGGAGTAGCATACATCACTCCAGAGCAAGTGTCAATGGAAACGTGCAGGTATTGCAGCTTACCAAAGGAGGAGATATGAGTGACATCCATTTGCCATATTTGTAGCGGACGAATTCCTCGGGGATTAATCCCAACATGAGGCACAGATAAGAATTGACAACAGTTTTGGCATTGCGTAACAATTTCTCTGGCTTCCTTTCTAGTTATGTCAAATTGACGACGCAATGTCTTGGCTGTAACATGAAATTTGTTATGAAATTCTTTGGCCAATTCTAGATTGGAAAGGAGGGCAAATGCAATCATCTTGGTAGCACGCACGATCTGCCAGATCATTTCCATGGGACATAGGTCCCGGCAGACCAGAGTGAGCCCTGATATGTGTGATAAAAACGGGGGAACTTCTAGAGAGTAAAGCAATCTGAATCTTTCGAAAAATCAGTGCAAGCTTGCTAGATGCCTTAATTAATCCCGCAACTTCTAAAATTCTAGTCGCATTGACCACATAATTGGAATCAGAAACAATATTTAAGGGGCCTGGAAATTTTTTCAAAACTTCCAGGACCATTAGACATTCCACAATTTGGGGTGAGGTCTCATGAAATCGTTTAGAAACGATTTCATTGCCAACCACATAAGCTCCTATTCCTGTTTTGGACCCATCTGTGTAGACTACCAATCCGTCCCGAAGTGGCTTTTGGGACGTGATATGTGGGAAAACTATTTCTTGGGTTAAAGCGAATTTCAAAATAGATGACGAGGGTAATGATTGTCAATTAATCCATTAAAAGAGGTAATTAATACCGCCCAATTATCAGAAGTGGCAGTCAATATTTGGACTTGATGAGCTGTATAAGGTATTAGCAGGGATTTTGGTTCTCTCCCAAAATGGGTGACGGCTGCTTTCAACCCTCGGAGTGCAAGCTGAGCAACGGCATCTGGATACCATTCAATAATTTTTGCAGGGGAGGCATGAGGTTGGACCCACAGCAGGGGTCCATCTTGCCATAGCACCGCAGTGGGTAAATGTTTGGTTTTAATGACACATAGGTCAAAAGTTTTGGCCTCATCTATACATATCAATTGGGCTTTTCGTAACGCATTTTCTACCATTTGTAGGCCATAATCTGCAGCTGGGGTTAATGCTCTAGGTGAAGAAATATGAGCATCCCCTTCTAAGATATCAAATAGGGGTTTTAATTTGGCAGAAGGGATCTTTAAGAACGGTCTCAACCAATTTATATCGCCCAATAATTTTTGAAAATCGTTTAGGGTATGTAATTGATCCCTTCGAATCTCTACCTTTTGAGGAACTATATTATCTGGATAAATGACCGTTCCCAAGAAGGAGCCTATTTCTGATATCTGAACCTTTTCAGTGGCAATATGTAGTCCCCATTGTTGCAAGGTCTGCTGCAACAGAGGATATGTTTCTTGCAGGGTGACCAGCTCCTTATGGCATAAGAGAATATCATTCATATAGTGAATCAACAACAGTGAAGGGAATTGCTGCCTAATTGGTTCAAGGGCCATTTGCACATATAGCTGACACATGGTTGGGCTATTAGCCATACCTTGAGGTAGAACTCTCCATTGGTATCGTGTGTCTGGTTTATGATGATTTATAGAGGGTATTGTAAAGGCAAATCTTTGTCTATCTTGTGGGCATAATGGAATGGAGAAAAAACAGTCCTTAATATCTATGATTATAATTCTCCATTGCTTAGGTAGGGCAGAAAGTAGAGGCAAGCCTCGTTGCATTGGTCCGAACAAGCACATTTGCATATTAATAGCCCTCAAATCATGTAGGAGTCTCCACTTTCCTGATTTCTTTTTTATAACAAAAATAGGTGTATTCCATGGAGAGGTGGAGGGTTCTAGATGACCAAGTTGTATTTGTTCCTTAACTAATGTAGTGGCCGCCTCTAATTTTTCAGAGGAAAGGGGCCATTGAGGAACCCATATGGCTTCCTCTGTAATCCATGGTATGGGCATGGAACCCTCAATGGTGGCTAGTGAAAACCCAGGCCTTGTCTTCCTTGATTATTTTCTTGCGAAATTGGGCTAATTCTTCCTTGTTCTTCCTTCCTAAGACCTTTTCCTTCCTTATATCCCATCTTTTTCATGATATCAACTGCTTGTTGAGAATATTCGTTAGTCAAAGCCAATCCTAGACCTTGTAAAATGTCTCTTCCCCAGAGATTGACAGGGAGAGGGAGAACATATGGTGTGAAGCTTCCTGTTTGGCCTTCTGGCGTTTGCCATATCAAGGGGCGTGAGCTAACTGCAGGGCTGGCCTCATATCCCAACCCTTGTAAGGAGTGGGATGATTGCGTAATAGGCTATGCCTTAGGCCACCAGGTGGAAGAAACAATGCTTTTGTCAGCCCCTGTGTCCAGGATACCGGTAAAGTTTTTCCCTTCTATTTGTAAGTTGTAGAGTGGGCCTAGTTTTAAGATCCACCACCAAATGAGCAAAATCGGTCCCTGTGGAGCCAATTCCCCTTTCCCCTCTAGGGGCTCCAGTAGACGGGAGACAGCCATGAAGGCTAGGGAGAAGGACTAATTGAGCAATTCTATCTCCAGGAGAGATAGAAAATATACCTTGGGGGCAGGAGCAAAGCACTTGGAGCTGTTCTGTAAAGTCCTGATCTAATATTCCTGGATGGACCATAAGCCCCTTTAGGATGAGAGAGGAGAGACCCAAAATGAGACCAACAGTTCCCTCCGGCAGAGGGCCTTCAAATTCCACCGGGACGGGTTGTACCCCACGTGTGGCATTAATAAGAATTGGGAGGTGGAACAGAGGTCCAACCCTGCTGATCCTCTTGTTGCTCTGAAGCTGGATTAATCTGCCTGATGCCTGCCTGTGTCCCATATCTTTTGGGGCCCTGAGACCGGGGGTCCTGGGACCCGTTGTTTGGAATAGTCATATTTTTCTCCTCAGAGGGAGCATCATGTTGTATAAGTTTCCCATGAATGTCTCTAATTGAACGGCATTCATTGGCCCAGTGATTGCCTTTTTTACATTTAGGGCAAAGCCCAGGAACCTTCTTTTGTGCCGAGTTATGGCAGTCTTTTCTTAAGTGACCTTTTTTTTTCGGCAATTGAAACAAGCTTTATTGTTTCCAGGATTTGGGTGGTTCTGGTTCTGTAATATTGCTGCCGCTAGGCAGCATTGGTAAGTGGGCCCCTGAGACCTCGGCAGACCTTTATCCAGTCTGTCAGCCCTTTGCTCCTTCTAGGAGTAGTGACTGCCTTGCATTCTGGCGAAGCATTCTCATACACCAGTTGTTCTATCATTGGCCGGACTCGTTCTGGGTCTCCAAATATTCTGCCTGCTGCATCCGTCATTCTTGCCACAAAGCCTGAAAATGGCTCTTGAGGGCCTTGGACAATCTTTGTTAAATGTCCTTCAGTCCCCCCTTTCTTTGAGAGGGCCTTCCATGCTTTAATTGCAGCGGCAGATATTTGGCCATAGGCTCCCCAATCATAATCTGTCTGTTGCTGAACATGTGGGCCTTGTCCTGTTAGTAATTCAAAAGTCCAGCGCTGTTGATTATCCTCTGCATTAGCATTAGCCCTGGCTTGTGATTGACAGGAGTCATGCCATAAGGCTTTCCATTCTAAATATACTCCCATATTAGGGAGGGCAGCTTTTACTACTGTTTGCCAGTTACTTGGAGTCATAGCTGTAGAACCTAGCCTTTCAAGTTGCATGATAGTAAAATTAGCATCTACCCCATGTTTGATAACTGATTCTGCCAATTCTTTGACTAAGGGGTAATCTATAGGGACATGGACATGGCCTCCTACTACATTCTCAAATACCAGAAAAGTTTGAAAAATTTTGTGCGTGTCCTTCATTGAAAAGAAAGAATCAGGACAGCTTCTTTGGTTCTAGGGCGGAGGGGCAGTAGGAAGGACGGGAGCGGTTGGTGGAGGTAACATAGGCCTCCGGTTTCCCCAAAAGATTTGCAATGGCCGTTCATCAGGGTGATAATGCTCCTCCTCATAAAGGGCAGCCTCCTTCTCTAGGTCAGATTCCTCAGAGGGGCTCAGTTCCTCTGACTCCGAATCATCGAGCCCCAAAGCCTCTAATTCCCTTGTTGGGTAAAGAGGCCTTTTATTTCTGCTCAAGTTTCCTTTCCCATCTTTCTCTCCCAGGGCATTCTTTCCCTTATCTATTCTATCTAAGGACTTGCTACCCGTAGATAGGCCTTTATTCTTGTTCTTTTCCTTGTCTTTAAGAGCTCTTAATCTTTTATCTCGTTCTGTTTCTGACATGCTGTCTTGAAGTTCCTCTAACACCCCTTGGCCAGCTGCAACTGAAGAGCGGCATTTCTCATCTTCCAAACATGATTTTACTAAAGTCCATGGCGACCGAGTTCCCACCTTTAAACAAAACAAAACCAAAAGGAAGATGGCCAATGCCGTCAAAACAATTGCAAAAGCCAAAAGGGGAATGGGAATCTGATCAGGAACAAACATACCTCTCAGAACTTACCTGAGTGCTGCAGCTCTGAATCCTCCCCACGAACAGGGGTCTCCTCGGTACCAACGATGACAGGTCCCCAGCGTCCAGGGTTTCAGCACCAGGTGTCCCAGCCCGCACATTCATCTCAGCAGCAAGAATGCCCATGGACAACAGGATCCTTCTGCAGTAAGCTGTATTGCAGTTAAGCCATGAAAGGAGGAAGACCCCGAGCCCAAGAGTGGTGCTGCTTTTTTAGCCCTAACTGCATCAGGGTGGCATGAGATGGCGTATTGTCCACTGATGGTTGCTCATTCATCACCCTATGTGACGCCCCCGGCTGGGCAGCGACTTGGCGTGCTTTCACAACTGGCGCATATGCTCTGGAACTTGTTTACTGACCTTGGGGCCGGATATCAGTGCCATCTTGCAATGGCGGCGACAATATCTCAGCTCTCCACAGAACCCAGTGTGAGGGTGGTAAGCTATGCTCCAGGTAGGTGAGTGATCCCCTGACATGGCTGGCATCTTTCTGGGGCCTGGGCAAGGTAGGGAGACGACTGGTCTGTATTCTCAGTAATAGAAAGAATATATTGCATCTGCCCCCATGACTCCTCATCTTGCAAGAAAAATACAGAATGTAAAAGTTAGAACAGTCAGGGACAGAGGTACTCAGCATTAGGAGATGTCTGACTAGCAGGTGGGACAAAACGTCCATACACATAAAAAAAAATTACAATTACAAATAAAATTAAATTACATTTAAAAAACAAAAGACTATATTACCTTTGTGTGTTAAGCTCTGTGTTTTTGACCCTCAAGGGCCACATATTATTCATCCTTGTACTCCAAACACCTAGCAAAGCATCAAGGATGCTGGCCACAATAATTGTTCAAAGACAAGCAGGCAGACATTGTTGAGTGGTGAGCATGCCAGGCTGAGCTCTGTTGGAACCCTGAATGGGGTGGGAAAAGAGTGCTCAGATGAATAAGATAGGGCCCCTGTTCTCATCAAAATTACAGGGTATGTGGTCCTCGTCTGACCAGCCTATTAAGTTGCCACCATGATGGGGCCTTTCTTCTAGGTTTTTGATTTCTATGCTTAGAGAGCAGAAATATGTGGGAGAATGTGTGAGCATCTCAAGGGTGGCATCCAGGTGTCTGTACCATTTGGAAGAGGTCAGGATCCTGGAGGCAGGGGGAAAATGGTCTGTGTACTACTTGAGTGGGCAGGCCAGGATCCAAACTTGCTTCTAAGTTCTTGGTCTGTCTGGGTCTCCTCGTATTACCTGGCACCTGATCTCCACACACATACATGAGACTGCTTGTTCCAGTTCTCCAGCTCTGAGCTCAGCCCAGACTCATTCAGACAGTAGTGACCACAGCTTGGAAGGCTAGGGCAGCTGACTGCAGATGGGCTCAGAGCTAAGTTAGCTCCCTGGAGGCTGCTTCAGCATCGTGGAGAATCTACTAAGAGGTCTAGGTATCCCCAGGGCCTGTAGACAAGCAGGAACCGCTCTAGTAAGAATGCTCTTACAGGTTTCCAAGGAGAGAGGAGTCTGTGTAGAAAGATAGCAAGCCTGTCCCCAGAGGTGCTCAAGGAGATAAACTGGGCATGGTAGAGAGAGCACTTGAAAGGTGGGAGCAGGAGTTCAAAGTCAGCCCTGGCCACACAGCAAGTTAGAGGCTCCTGTGGGTTACACGAGACTCTGTTTCAGAGCAAGGGGAGGGGAAGGCTAGAGGACATTCTAGTGAAGCAGAGTAAGTCGTCTTCCAACCATGGATTCCCCGTTTTTCTGATCACCATTAAAATTGTGTAGGGCTACCCAATTCCTTGAGGCCTGTTTATTAGCAGGTGGGAAACATTATACAGAAATGCTAGTGAGGTTGGGGAAGTTTTTAGTGACAGATTAGTATGTGAGAGACAGAGAGGGGAGAGACAGAAGAGAGACAGAGACACACACACAGAGACAGGAAGGGAGGGGAGAGAGACAGCGAGAAAGAGAGAGAGAGAGGGAGAGAGAGAGAGAGAGAGAGAGAGAGAGAGAGAGAGAGAGATTGTGTTTATTGGTATTGTGCTGGATGCCTTATCTATTTATCACATGCAGTGCCTGCAAAGGCCAGAAGAGGGCATCATCTTCCCATGTTACTGGATTGCATATGCTTGTGAGCTCACATGTTGGTTCTGGGAATCAAACCCTGGTTTTCTGCTAGAACAGCAAGTACTTTTCACAGGGAGGCATCTCCTCTCTCACTATGCTTTGTACTGGGGATCAAAACTATGGCCTGCATGCATGTATAGTGAGTACTTAACCAACTGAGCCCTATCCAGGGTTTTGAGGAGCTGTGAGCCAGCAGAGGGCAGCCAGATGAATGTATCAGAGGGCTGGAGGAGGATCTGAAATAAGGAGAAAGCACGGCTAGGGCATGGACCTGCTGGAGACCATGCTGACTCTCTCACCTGGGCCCTGGTTGGCTGCAGGTGCAGAAAGACACCTGCCGGGTCCGAGTGTCTATGGATAAAGTGGGAAAGTCAGGAAGAGGTGTCACGTGGATAAGAGTCAATGAGCTTGATTGTGAACCATACTTAATAGACTTCAGCTTTGAGTTCAAAACTCAGTGGTAAAGTGATGGGCCATGGTGGCCCTCGCCTATACTCCTGGTCCTGGAGAAGCTATGGCAGGAGGATCCTGAATTTCAACACAGAGCACAACTGGAAAGAGGAAAAAGGTTAAAAAGATAAGATAATGGAGCCTTGGGCCAGAAGTGACTCAGCCCCACCCTCCACACACAGTGGGGACCTACAACCTGTGTCTCTGTCCTGTACTTTCCATCCACTAGGTCCCCTGGACACAGACATGCAGCGGTTGGGTAGAGAGAACTCCAAGGACCCAGAGTTAAGAAACAGACTGCAGGAGCTGAAGTCCAAGGGGGAGCTGGTGCATTGTGGGACCTCAGCCCAGAAACTGTTGACCTTGCTGCAAAAAGACGCCTTCAAGTCTGGAGCCCACATTGACTTCTATGACTGTTAAGACCATGTCCTGCCACAGTGCCCCCCTACAACCTGGCCTAACACAAAGATAAGGCCTCAGACACAGCCAGAAAAGAGTGGCTGGCTCTACCATTCATCAGATGGGTTCTGCAGTGGCTAAGAGGGAGGTGTAGCGCTCTGTCCCTGGGAAGAGGAGGAGAGGCTGAAACACTGGACAGGGGAGGTTGAGTGTCTTGTCTGTGGGGTGAGGAGTGTGGCATCTGGTGCGGAAAGAGGACTGAGGGCATCACGCTAATGTTCCTTGAATTTCCTATGTCTGTTGTGCTGCCTTCTTCCTCTGGGGCCCGCTGTTTCTCCCGTGACTCTAGTCCAAATACATAGACAGGTATAAGGCAGGTGCAGTAGTGTGGGGCCCCCTTCACCTATGCCGCTGACCTCCTCTAGAGGGCTCCAGGCTCCTTAGCAAGGGTGTCCTGAACCCTTTGCTGCTGGTACTTCCCAGAGCATTGCCAGAGAGCTGTCTGGCTCCTGGAGTCCAGGCCCACACAGTGATCAGTGTTGGGCCAAAGTCATCAAGATGGATCCACCGGGACACCTATGCTGTTGTCCTGCTTCTGTCTACACTGACACACTCTACTGCCATTTCCTTAGGGTCCTAGAGCTAGTCAATGAGTATCCATCCATGCTCAGGGCCCAACAAGGCAGAGAGCCCTCACCAGTGAGTGCTGGGATTTCAAGTTCTATGCCCTGGCAGTGCTGAAAACAGGCCCCCAGCTCCTGTGGTGACCCCTCTTGACCCTGTCCCTGTGGCTCATGGTCTGCTGTGGGGGGATGGACAAGGATCCATGAAGGAAGTGCTGAGAGATTTGAATCTTGTATAGACTGCAGTCATGAGTTTGTGCCGACCTGTACACACACACACACACACACACACACACACACACACACACAAATACACACACAAATACACACAAATACACATACACAAACCCAAACGCAAACACACACATAAGCACGCACACACATACAAACACACACACACACACAAACACACACATACAAACACACAAACGCACACAAACACACACAACACAGACACACACAACACAGACACACACACACACACACACACACACACACACACACACACACACACACACACACGTCTCATCTTTCTTGTACTCGTATTTTCAGGTGTGGTCTCTCACTGATTCTAAAGCTCACCATTTCAGCTAGACTTCCAGACTGGCAGCCAGAGAGCCCTGGGATTCTCCTGTCTCCACCTCCCCAGCACTGGAATGACCAACTTGTTTCACTACACCCAGCTTTTTCCAACACTGCTGTGGATCTGAACTGGAGTTGTAATGTTGAGTAGCATTTTCCCAATGAGGCGTCTCCTCAGCCCCCAAGACTTGCATGAGACTGAAAAGGGAGGGATGGGGTGGCAGCATGAGGGAGAGAAAGTACAGCTCTGCTCTCTGAATAATTCAGATACAGAAAACAAACCAGACTCAGTGATAGTCAAAGACTGGGACAGGTGAGCATAAACAGAATGTGGGTATAGAGAGAGTTCCGTGGGCAAAGACACCTGTTACCAAATGGTCCACTAGAGTTCAGTCCGCAGAATCCACATGATGCAAGAGAGAACCAACTTGCACAGGTTGTCCTCTGACCTCACAAGCATGCCCCCTCCCCAAATATAAATAACAGTATGTTTCAAAACTTCTAATTGGCACTCAGAAGGCAGAAGCAGGAAGATCTCTGTGTGAATTCAGCAGCCTGGTCTACAGAGTGAGTTCCAGAAGAGGTATGTTACAGCAGGTTTCCCCGCCGGCTGCCGCTGGTTCTGCTGTCATTGTCCTGCAACCACGTGTGCCCCAAATAACACTCAGAGACTCTGTATTTGATACAATCCTGTTGGCCAATTACCATTACTGTTTATGGGCTAGCTTTGTCTTAATTATTAACCCATTTCTACTTATCTAAGTATTTCCACATGGTCGTCTTATCGGGGAGCCGCGCGGCAGGCTTCTTGCTTCTTCCCGGGCTACATCTTGACTCCACCTACTACTTCCTCTTCCTCCTCCTAGTCTCCTAGCCCCACCTATCTAGTTTTCTATTGGCCACAGGGCTTTATTAACAGTATGAGAAACATATATACAGAATCACATCTCCCATCATCTCCTCTTTTCTGTCTAAAAAGAAGGGGTTTAACCTTAACATAGCAAAATATACCATACAACAGTTATCAAATAAGAATCACAGTTAACAATATTTAGTCCATTAACATTTTGTAAGACTTAAAGAAAATATCATCTATCCTATCTTTGTCAGTCTAAAGACCTATATGTAACTTATCTTTAATCCTAACTAAGGAAAACTATAGTCATAACTACCTGTCTTCAACTCCATCAAAGACCACAGAAGGATAATATATAAACTCTAGAAATGACAGGGACAATTCATTGCCTGGTCAGTCACTTGAAGTTCTTCTGTAATATTCCATCTTCAGCCCATAGGCCATAGTGTGTGTCCAGATTCCTCAACAAGGCAGGAAACTTTTCTCTGTGTCCTGTAGACTGTCTGGCTGTCTGGCAGCCTCTTCCATGAAGCAGGAATCCTGTAGCAATGTCCATCTTGCATCAGCAGTTACCTTTTTGTGGGTCCTGCATGTCCAGTTTCTACAACATAAAGTCAAACAGTTCAGAAGAGCAGTACCTTGCCCAAATGGCTAGTCTTGCCATATTAGAAGCAAACTCCATAATGTGTTTCTTCAATGTCCATCTTCCTTTCTTCTGTAGGTGGTGTTACCAGGAGCAGTTGTGCCTCACTGTCAAGAAAAACCCTAAACCATTTTAAATGCCATATTCTGTAGGTCTTTGAAAGGTTTGAAGAATGCCTATCCATCTCAAATACATCTCTATATATCTAGAAATCCAAACTAACTTAACTCCCATAGGTAACTAACTATAATCTGTACTAAATTATTACATTACATTTTCTAATGAGCTATATAAACACAATACCTAAACAAGAGGAGAAATATACATATCACAAAATTGACCTTAAATTGTATCAATAAAAGAAAATCCATTCCAAAGCAAAGTATTCATATCCATACCATAATTCCCTTTTTACCTTTAAAAAGATTGCTTGTGGCTATAGCCATTTATAACCAAGTCCATTTAAATGGAAACAAACATTTATAAACAATATTTGGGAATTTGGGCGTCGTTCTTTCCAAACTACTTCCTGCTGGTAGAGGGCGCTGTCATGGGGGTCCAAAGAAGATGCAGAAATCTTGGCTGTAGTCTGCAAGGCTTTGTCTCAACTGCTTTGAATGTTGGATCAACTGGGGCACTGTTTCAGGGGGTCTGGCTTGATCAAACCACCTAAGTCTGGAAGAAATCCATAGCTTTTCATTTTCTGTGGAAACAGAAATAGAAATCCTTTTCCCCAGTAACTTGTCCTTATGCTTAAATTTTGGAGTTACAGCATTTTTAAAATATATAAATTGAATTAATCTAGCAGCATTTCTTTTATTAGTAGTTGTTTTCTCAGCAATCAAATAATTTAAAGACAACAGAAGCACGTATAGTATCCAAAATTTCTCTGTGTTTTCCATCTTTACGTGGCTTTTTTATTATTCTATTTCTTCTACTTCTATTTTTGCATATTTTGAGACAGGGTTTCTCTGTGTAACTTTTATCTGTCCTGGAATTCACTCCATACCAGGTTTACTTTGAAATCACAGAGATCTGCTTGCCTCTGTCTGCCGAGTACTAGGATTAATTCTACTTCCTTTTTTCTTTTTTAAACCATTGTATCCTGTTTCTTTTTCTCTCCCAAGCCAGCGTATTTTTTAAAACACAGTGTAAACCTTCATTGCAGCTCTTGTACACACCAATGAATTGTTAGCAGAGCTCTTTAGAAGCCAGGCGGCTTTTTGCCGCTTATGCTAATTTTGGAAACTTCCCTTAAAGGAGCCGCGCAAATCTCTGTCTACAACAAAACAAATCCAACCGAGAAAATGCTGCTACCAAGAAGTCTTGCTAGTCTCTGTTCCCTTGTTTCTAAAAACTATTTTTTAAGCTTTTGTTAAGTTTTAAGTGAAAGTTCTCAATCCCGCTTCTGACACCATTAGATGATGGAAGATGTTATTCTGTATATATGTTTCTTATACTGGTTAATAAAGCTCTGTGGCCAATGAGATAACGAGATAGGCGGGGCTAGGAGACCAGGAGGAGGAAAGAGGAAGTAGTAGGTGAAGTCGAGATGTAGCCCGGGGAAGGAGCAGGACGCTTGCCGCGGCTCCCCGATAAGATGACCACGTGGAAATACTTAGATAAGTAGAAATGGGTTAATAATTAAGGCAGAGCTAGCCCATAAACAGTAATGGTAATTGGCCAACAGGATTATATCAAATACAGAGTCTCTGAGTGTTATTTGGGGCTGGCGCGGCTGTGGGCCCACATGGCGGCGGGACCGGGAGGCCGGCGGGGAAACCTGCTGTAACAGAGGTAGGGCTGTTGCACAGACAAACTTAGTCTTGAAACAAACAAACATACAAACAAACCAAACTTCAAAATGGAGCTGGGCAATGGCCTTTAATCCTAGCTTTCCAGAGGCAGAGGCAGGGGAGTCTCTGAGTTTGAGGCTTACTTGGTGTACAGAGCACATTCCAGGAGAACCATGGATACACACAGAAACTGTCTTGACACCCCCAATTTAAAAAATTCAAATGAGAGCTGGCCTTGAACTTGAGGCCAACCTCTTGCCTCAGTCTCCTACGTGCTATGTCTGTGAGCCACCAGCCCTCCTCATTGTCCTATGCCTGTTGTTTGAGGCTGGCATTTAGCCCCAACACACTGCTGTCTGGATACAGAGAGGCTAGTATTTTTGGAGGCGGGATTTTTTTTCTGTAGCTCACTTTTGGCAGGTCTGATACTATGTAGCCCATGCTGGCCTTAAATATGATGCAGTCTGCCTCAGCTTCCTGAATGGCTGGGATTATAGGTACGCAATCACTCTCTGCTTCAAATGGGCCTGCTTTTATTTTACTGTTTCAGTAGAGAGTCTCATGTATTTTAGGTTGGTATTGAACTTGCAATGTGGTAGAGGGTGCCCTTAAATTATTCGCGATCTTCCTGTACCACAGCTCTTTGACTCTTGGAATACAGAACTCTGACTCCTGAATGCTGGGATTAAGGTATGCACCTCTATGTCCAGAGTCACTCACAGAAGTAGGCAGAGACCTGAAGAATTGTATTGATGCTTAAATTGCCTCTCATTGGTTAATCTCTAACATTAACATGGCCAATTTCATCCTCTTTCTTTCCAATCTTGTGGATGAATTTGTGCCAATCCTGGAGAATATGTCTAAGAGGGAAATCAGTAGAAATAAGTATTGACTTAGGAGTCAGCTCCTGATGAGCAATAAGGACAAGGGTCTGTGGTAACAAGTTGGTCATGTGACCAAGAGAACAGGGTCTATTTAATGGGCAGCAGAACCAGCAAACAAGAATGAACAGGGATGGCCACCACGGCCAGTGACCATCTCTTGCCTGACTGTACAAATGCTGCATGATCATCCCATGACAGTTCCAGGGTATAAAACAGCATGTGGTGCTCACGGGCTCCACCCACATTTTTGTCTAGAAAATGACCAATCTCATTTAGAAATGACCAACTTCACTCCAGCTCAGCACAGTGTAGCTGGGCATTATTTGTCATCTTGGCTACCTGCACGGTCGGGAGCTTGTCTCACTTTCCCTCAAAAAAACTTTCCCTTTGCTCTCTCCATTGCATTCCTTATCCCTCATCAATGTCTGAGCAAACTGTAGAGCCAGTGGCTCAGGTGGTTCTGGTGACCACTGATTGATCATTGATTGCCCACGGGGTCACTCAATAGGGACCCTGAGAAAGGAGTGAGAATGAGGACAAGAGATGGAGAGAAGACAGTATTCTGATCAAGTTTCATTTAATGAATATAAACACAGGGTTTAAGCAGTGGAGAAATGAAGGAATGGGCCAAAGGGAAAAATGTGAGGGAGGCAGAGTGTCCTTCCAAGCAGGATGCAGGAGTCCTGCTATAAGATAAGCTTCCATACGATAAGCATGCAGCTGGGACTATTTCAGGGTCAGGCTGTGTCATGTTTAACAAGAGGTACCAGAATGGAAAATTCCCAGTATGTTAGTATCTAAGAGAGTAGTAGGAAAGATGGCTGTGAAGATGAGAACTTTGCTCTGGGGTTCCCCACAGGTCCCCCTATTAAATATAGTATTCAAAAGGCCATGAGGTGGGATATCCTTGAGGGGACTGTGCCTGCCTTTGTCAGAAGAATTCTTGGATCAGGAGTGTGTCACTGCAGATGACATCTTGTGATGACCATTCCTGTCCTTGGGGGCTATTGGAGCAGGACACTCTCTGTCCTTCCTCTGCTGTCTATCATTGGCTAACCAGGAGAGAATGCTCACCAGGGAGTGGATGACTGACGAATTTGTTGATACACAGGTTTAGCTATGTATTGGCTACAGTTCATCAGAGCTATCTCCCGTATCGGCCATATCAAGGTGGTGATAATAGACCCGTAAGGGTTGCATTTTTATAGCATCAACTTGATTTTTAATGAAGGCCATCAATTTGTTAAACAGAAAAGGTCCTAGCGATAAAAGAATTAGTAGGCCAAGCAGGGGTCCTAGCAGGGGAAGAAGGTAAGGCAGGAGTCAGTTCCCGGAGCTCCAAATGGGTTGATCAAACAGCTCTCTGCGATGCTTCTCAAGCTCTTCTTGATGTTTCTTGAATCGGTCTCGAAATATTCCAGATTTGTTAGCATAAAAGCAGCATTTTTCCTGTAAAGTCAAACAAATGTCTCCCTTGTCAGCAGTAAGTCTAGTTCTCTTCTATTTTGTAGTTGACTCTCTGAGAGTCAACTAGAGAGACTGACCTGAAGATGGTCTGTACATCATCATCAAGCTGTTGAGACTTCTTGGAATATAATTTTATTTCTATCCCCATGCTTGCAGAACCAGTGGCTAGGGCTCCTGAAATACCAAGTCCAACCAGTATTGGAATGAACTGGACTGCATTCTTGGGCCTTGGAGTGAAATAGTCTATGCTGGTTGGGTATTGGGATGGGCTCATCCCCAGGTATTATTTCTATATCTGGAAGGAGGGTAGCGAGAACACTCAACCCTGTCCATTCAGCAGGCAGCAAGGAATAAGCCAAGTCGTTGCCGCAAACTAGGACTTGTACAGACCCAGCACATAGAGCTGTGGATATATGAATCACTGAAAAGCAAGAGGTAAAGGAGACTTGTCCTACATCTGGATCAAAACTGTCATTCTTAAAATGTTTGTAAAAACATGAGAAACAATTAAATCCTGTGGGCTGAACCTTAAAAGGGACACTAAGTGTGCAGTTATCCTTCAGCATGAAATCATAATTAGGCAACAAGGAGTCATTAAGCACGGGGACTGCTAGGAGGTTCCCAAGGTCAAACATAGCCAGCAGTCTTTTGCTAGGCTGGGGTTGGTAATGTTTAAAGAATAATGGGTAGCAGACAGTATATCTGAGGTTTGGGAGTCGATGTCTGCACCACTGGGTTTGGGAAGTAACTAACAATGGATGATAATCAGAGAATCAATCGTGGTTTGGATTTTTTTTCTTGGACTATGGTTTCTCTGACATGGTCTGTCGACCCACCATCAGAAACATGAATGGGGGCTATGTTATTCCAGCAGGCGGGTTTTCCAGGTTCAGCAAAGTATGAAGCATGAGCATATTTGTTGGAGGCAGGAAACTGAGGGATAGTTCCCCAGTCTCCTCCAAAAGACCATCTTGGACAGAGCCCTATGGCAGAGGCCTTTTTAATGGTCCCTTCTTGTTTTGGAGGGTAATTATTTGCAAAGTGGCCTGAGTCTCCACAGTTGACACATTTATTTCTGCCCTGATGTGATAGGAATTGTTTAAGAGTAGTACCTTGCATAGCAGCTGCCATGGCAAGCCCCTGTTGGTAGGCTGCTCCTGTCTCTGCACAGAGGTGAATGAATGAAGCCAGAGAGATCTGTCTTTTTTGTTTTGTTTTGTTTTTGATATGGCCTAATGGGAGCCTGACAGGCAGCATTTGCGCTCTTGAATGCTAATTGTTTCAAAAATTCAGTTCCTGAATCTGCACTTCTGAAAATCCTTCCTCCTGCTGTTAGTAAACAATGAACAATGTCTGAAAAAGCTTCATCGGCCCCTTGCTTAATATTGGTATGAGAGGAGCTCATATCCCCTTTAGCAGGTAGCCTCTTCCATGCTCTGGTGGCAGCTGCTTGAATTTGGGCTTATAGCCTAGATTCATATTGCATTTGAACATCTTCTGCCGCAAAATTTCTGTCTCCCATCAGCATATCAGCATTCCAGCCATTGCCAGCTTGTGCGTTTCTTTTTGTTATTTTCTTACAAGCCTCTGCAAATTCCAATTTCCATAAGAGGTAGTCTCCTTCTGCCAAAGTTACTCTGGTTAAGATATACCAGTCTGAAGGAGTAATCCAAGTATTAGCCACAGATTGTACGATGGCAGTGGTATAAGGAGCTGTGGCCCCAAACTGGGAGTTTTAACCTCTGTGATTACATTAGAGTCAAAACCTGTATGATGTTGCCGTGGACCCCCTTGTGCATCTGTTGTTTCAGAGACCAGAAAGGCAGTTACATTCTCTGGTTCTGTCTGTTGCTGATAGCTAAGAGACATGCTGGGGGCAGCCCATTTAAGGGGTGGCCTGGTGGTGGTCTTTTAAGAAGTCTCGGAGGATTTGCCAGTCTTTAAACTTTCTAATTGAGCAATTAATTCCTGGTGTTCTTTTTCTAAGTGAATTTGTTCCTTAAGTTATTGAATTTTGTTCTGTAATTTTTTTTCTGGGGTTTTAAGTCTTGGCAAGCTAGAGGAGGAACTGTGGGAAGAGGTGTATAGGGTGAATGCCATTGTTTTAATGAAGGCCAGTCTGACTCATGGTACACTGCTGCTTTCTCCTCTGAGTCCTCCCAATCCCCATCACTAAGCTCTTCATTAGTGGATGATTTGTTCCTAGTGAAAATATTTAGTGATGAAGTTTTATATATATATATATATATATATATATATATATATATACATATATATATATATATTTGGTGTAGCTCTCAAATCCTTTTTAGAGTGGGTCTTGTTACACTTTTATCTTGGGTCTGTGAGTTAGTCTTTTTAATATCTTCAGTATTACTTTCAAAGGACTTTTCCTCATTAGGCTGTTCCTCTGAGCCAGTTTTTTAGATTCAAAAATTTTTCAAGGTCAGAGCCACATGGCTTAAGACATTTTTCTCCCTCTTCTATAATATTGGCAATAAGAGGGTCAATTTGTTTGTGAGAAATTATTTTTTCAATTAAATTCCAATATGAAAACGCTGTTACTGGGACTTTTTCAGGTCCAAAATTCCTATAATAATCTTTTAACGAGTCTCCTACTCTTTTCCATCTTTTCTCATCCATTGTTCCTTCAGTGAGAAACCATGGACAGACCTCTTTAATAAAAATAAAAAATGCTAGAATTTAAGCATAACCCCTCACACCCTGAGTGCCTTCTTCTTAAGGCCTTTGACTTATTTCTTGTCCCAGTTGCACCGCTCACTTATGAGGCCTTGTCGAGGTGGCAGCTCTGGTCTACGACTTCCTCTTTCTCTTTGTCTTATTTGATTCAGCCCGCCCTTCCCTGTTGTGTTCTCCACTGAAGCCCTCCTAATGAAGCACAAAGTTGGGCGCCAAATGCCCAGGCCCATGGGGTCAGTTGACTGGGACCCTGAGGGAGGGAGTGAGAATGAGGAGACAAGAGATGCAAGAGATGGAGACAAGACAGTATCCTGATCAAGTCTCTTTTAATGAATATAAACACAGGGTTTAAGTAGTGGAGGAGTGAGGGAATGGGCAAAATGGAGAGGGGAGGGAGGCTGAATGTCCTTCCAAGAGGGATGCAGCTGTTCTGCTATAAGATAAGTTGCTATACAATGAGTTGCTATAAGATAAGCATGCAGCTGGGACTCTCTCAGGGTCAGGCTGCATTATATGTTTAATAAGAGAAGAGTTGTAGGAGATTGGAAAATTCCCAGTATGTTAGTATCTAAGAGAGTAGTAGGAAGGACAGCTGTTAAGATGCTAACTTTGCCCTGGGGCACTATGAAAGCAGTGCTAAGAGGAAGGTTAATAGTACTAAATGCCTATGTAAAGAATCTGGAGGAATCTAACACTAGCGAATTAGCAGACTAACTGAAATCTCTAGAACATAAAGAAAACTCAGGAAGAGTAGATACCTGGAAATGATCAAATTGAGGGTTGAAATCAATAAATACAAACAAACAAACAGAAAATACAAAAAATCAATGAGACAGAGTTGGCTCTTCAAGAAAATCAACAACATAGACAAACCTTTAACCCAATCAATGAAGAGGCGGAGAGAGAATATCCAAATTGACAAAATCAGAAATGAGAAAGGAGACATAACAACAGACCCTGAGGAAATCTAGAGGACCATCAGGCCATACTTCACAAAACTGTACTTCACAAAATTGGAAAATTTAAAGGCAATGGACAATTTTCTGGATAAATGCCACATACCAAAATTTAATTAAGAGAAGATAAACAAATAGACATATAACCCCTAAGGAAATAGAAACAGTCATCAAAAAGTCTCCCAACAAAAAAAACTCAGGGCCAGAAGGTTTCAATGCAGAATTCAACCAGAACTCAGTCTATGAAGCCTCTTCTTAAAGGCCACACATTCTGTTGTGTTGCAAATCTCTAATGATCATGAGCCCCCAGATGTTAATACTGTTATATTAGAATTGAAGTTTCAACAGTGACTTAGAAGAACTCAGACACAGACACACAGTATCTTAAACACGCACACTCACACACACCACAATCAGACATGATATGATTGGCTATGCCCAGCCTGAGGAGAGCCCTCCAGCCTCTTCTTTGTTCTTGAAGCTAAGCTGCTGTCAACTGCCATTGGGTGTTATCATTTTAACACATTAAGTGGACCTCATAGACCAACCCAGAACCAGCTTTGAGACAAAAGCCACAGAAAATGGATGGACCTTTACAAGAGGTCAAGCACAGCTTTTTCTGTAAATAACAATCACACCACTGAAGGCATCACATTCCACACACAAGCCCTGGCTAGAAATTCTGGCAAGCTAAACCATCACACGGTGAAAGGCAGACATGGGCACTGTCCAGCAATGGGCACCAAAGCCCTACTTTCCAGTCCTCTATCAGATACTAGATTTTTTTGAAAGTCACAAAGGTAGACCCTTCCTTATCATCGATGCTAGGAAAAACCAGGAAGGAGGCTGAAGAGCTCTGTTGTTGGACAATGAAGGTTCTGCTACCAACCACTTATCCCCAAAGATGAAAAGTTTAAAATTGGAGGTTGTGGCACCTGGCTTTAATTCCAGTACTTGGGAGGCAGAGACAGGTGGATTCCCGTGATACCAAGGCCAGCCTGGGATACAGAGAGAGAGTTCTGGGGCAACCAGGGCCACACACAGAGAAACCCAATCTAGAAAAATAAAGAAAAGATGAGATGAAAGAGTTTTATTCAAACCCAGGCTTGGGAAAATCAGGAAAAGACTGTGGTGTCAATAAAATGTCCCAGTTGTTTTCAAAGGCACTGTTGCTTGGGGTTGGATCTATGGAATGCTGCTCGGACTATACTAGTGCTGGGTTGTTTTGGTCTTAGACAAGTTCTTTGAGTACTTTGACTAGCAGAACTGATCTTTTGCTTCAAAACCATTATTATCCCCACACCCTGTGCCTGATAACACAGCTTTAGTACTAGAATTTTCTCCCCAGTATAGATTTAAAAAAAAATGAAAAGGTCCCATCAAAGGACAGATGCAGTCAGACAGAGACAGAAGGCAGTGAAAGAACAGAGTGTGTTATGTCCCACCAAGGAAACTTCTTTTCTTCTTCTTCAAAGAATAGGCTGTTTTTAGACTTTTATTTATTCTGTTCTTGAATTCTTTCCATGTAGCGTGTATGTTTCCGCCAGCCTGCTAGCCCGCCAGTCTAGGCCCACAGCTGCGCCAGCCCCAAATAACACTCTGAGACTCTGTATTTGATATAATCCTGTTGGCCAATTACCATTATTGCTAATGGGCTAGCTCTGTCTTAATTATTAACCCGTTTCTACTTATCTAAGTATTTCCACGTGGTCGTCTTATCGGGGAGCCACGGCGGTCATCCTCCTTCTTCCCGGGCTACATCTCGACTCCTCCCTACTACTTCCTCTTTCCTTCTCCTGGTCTCGTAGCCCCGCCTATCTATTTTTCTATTGGCCATCAGGGCTTTATTAATTAGCATGAGAAACATGTATACAGAATAACATCTCCCATCATTTCTAGCTGCCCTGTTCCATACAAAACTATTAGGGTGGAGGCTTAGCCCGAGCTCCTGGCATCCATACCCAAAGAGTGTGAGATGTTATGGTGGAGGAGGTTCCAGCCAAGCCCCTTCCCCCATCTCCCTCCAAACCTTGCTGCATCTCAGAAAGCCCACCAAATGATGGCTCTGCCTCCAGAAAGATGCTCAAGACCACTCCCACAGGGTATTTAAACTGTCCCCCAGAGAACAGACTCCTGGTTTATCCGGTCTCCCTTTCCCATCTCTTTTTGGGGGTACTGGAAGGCCATCCATGAGCACTGTATCTACTAAACATGGGCTTTTACTAATTTAGATTGATTTGATCTGATCTGCATTGCTGCAACGGCAGAGAGGCTTATCGGGTGTAGAAATTTTTCAATAGCATAAAAAGAATGGGATCTGACTATTACTCTGTCCTTGCCAGTCATGACTTTTGAACTGCCAGGAAGATGCTAATATAACCATCTAGCAGGAGGCTCTCTGCTAAATCACAAAGACATGTTTGTGCCCTTAAGACACCAACTAGCCAGGTAGTGGTAGCACATGCCTTTAATCTCAGTACTAGGGAGGCAGAGCCCGTTCAATATCTGAGTTTGAGACAAACCTGGCTTACAGAGTGAGTTTTAAGACAGCGAGAGTAATACAGAGAAACCCTGTCTTGAACCCCAATCAACCCCAAATAAAAGAAAAAATAAAGATCATTCTATGTAGCCTATCAATCCTTGGTGTAGAAGTCCACATGACTTGCTGTATAAATAGAAAGGAAGAGGCAGAAGAAGGAGAAGAAGAAGAAGAAGAAGAAGAAGAAGAAGAAGAGACAACACCGAGGTACTTGAAATCAGTGAGCCAAATTTAGGGAGATCAGAGGATTGAGTTCAAAGATCATATACATCTAAGGAAATGTCACTGTGAGATTACTTACTCGTGTGTAGCTAAAATAAACTAGTGCGTGTTTTTAACTGTGAAAAAGAAATAAACAAAAGTGAACATGCCATAAACAGAGTATACAAAAATAAAAGCAGGAGACTATAAAGAGAAATAAGAGTAAGCACAGTCATTCATGAAACTAATAAATGATTAAATAAATATGAAAGCCACAAAAGCCAGAGCCTCAAAGGGAACTCACTCTGTCGAGGTCCAATAGCTCTGCAAAGTCCATGAGTAGCTCTTTAGTGTAGAGATCTACCAACCAACAGTATAACGTTGTATGAACAGAAACCATCCACAGGGCGGTCCACATATGGCCAGGTGTCTATCATTTCCCACAAAGTAGTGATAAATAAACTAACCATGTCTGGGCACAAACCACACGGATTTCCTCAGTTTCTGCTCTCAAGGACAGGGAAGGCACGGGTAGCAGGAAAGGCAGGTAGCTAGGGCAGTATGGACCTGAGGAAGCTGGTTACATCCAGTTCTGCCTTGTTGTCTGTGACCTACTTCTTCTGGCAAAGCCCCAATTCCTAAGGTCCACACCTTCCCCAAACAGCGCCACCTGCTGGGGTCCAGAGTTCAAACTCAGAGTCTTTGTGGGACATCTGCAATCTAACTCCTAAGGATACTTTCCACTTTAATAATAATAGAAGGAATGGTGGCATTGCCTACAACAGGCATCAGGGTGCTGTGCTTCAGTGGGGTGTGGACGCTGATGTTCATCTGCTAGTGGAAAGGTAGCACGGTTCCCTCTTCACTTGCTGACACTCTAACTAGTATCTTCTCACAAGGCTCTTATACACACTCAAGAGAGCCCATTCCCTTCTCACTAGACTCAAATTGTCAAGAATGGATGGTGGTCTCTGGCTGATGTTGGGAGGTTGTGATAGCTAATCTTAGTTATGAATGATCTTGAATAAATAGGAATTAACTGAAACCAAGACAGTTGGGCACACCTAACAGGGATTTTCCTTGGTTGAATTATTTGAGGTAGAGAATCCCTGAGTCAGTAGATCCACATGACCTGGAATGGTAGGGACTTGCACTGGGAGGTTATTGTTTTAGTTTGTTTTTATTTTACATGTGAGAGTTGTCAGGTCCAATGGAAACTCCAGTTCCCCAAATTCCAGAAGGGAAAATGGCTATCTGCAGTGCCTATTAGCATACCAAAGTGCATGCTGGTCTTCAGGGCCCCTCAGTATCATAAGTACCTGTTATAATTTCAGAGTTCATGCAACCTCCAAGCATTTTTCACCTCTTTCCCTTCCCTAAACCGCTTCCAGCTCACAGCTTCTTTCCCCTCAGCTATTTATTCTCCTTGTATCCTTAATAGTTTGCTTCTCTCTCTCTCTCCCTACCTCCCTTCCCCTCCCCTGCTTTGTTTTTTCTCTCTGTCTCTCTCCTCCCCTTCTGCTTTTTTGTATTCTACCACTGTTTTTCTTTCCTCTCTTTCCCTCCCTCTCTCCCTCCCTCTCTCCCTCCCTTTCTCCCTCCCTCTCACTCTCTTCTCACTGTGTTTCTTTCCTCTCTCTCCCTCCTCCCTCCCCCCTCTTTCTCTATCCCTCTCTCCCTCCCTCTCTTACTCCCTCCCTCCCTCCCTGTCTCTCAATCTCTGCTTCTATCCTGGACTGGTCAGGTTTGCTGGCTATGTTCAATCTACTACTTTCTCTCTCTGTTCTAGACTCTCCCAGATACCTTTGGATGTTTTTTCTCTCTCATATGCACAATAAACACCTTCCTTTTAACCATATTATGGAGTGGTCATAATGTCAGTTTATATGAATGTTTTACCTACATGTATGTGTGTGTACCATGTGCATGCCTGGTGCCTGTGAAGGCCAGGAGAGGGTGTTGGATTCTCTGCAACTAGAATTACAGAGAGTTGTGAGCCATCATGTGGATTCTGGGAACTGGGCCTGGGTTCTCTGCAAGTACATTTAACTGTGGAGCCATCTCTCCATTTCCATAGCACTGGATACTTTGGGGGCTCCCAGAACCCAGCCACTTACTGTTCTTAGATACTAAAGATTCTTTTCAGGCTTAATAGAGAATCATTCAGATGGATTTCAGATGAAATTTCCTGGAGAGAGGGAGGAATCTCTGAGCTCAGCACTATAGTGATGATTCAAGATAGGATCTCAACTTACAACTACAATTACTTTGAGCCTGATTGGCAGCCAATCTGATTGCACTGCCTGACCTTAGCACTACCATAAAGTAGGAGATTAGCTGCTTAATGAAGTTACAAGTCAGGTTATAAGTATATGACTCTAGTTGTCTTAAGCCAGGGATGGAAGAGGCTGTAGAGGAGCATGGCTAATCCTCTCTGTAGCTGCAAACATAGCATTTATCCAGGAATTTCCATGTGTCTGCTTCTGACCGCTCCTATAATAACCTATCTTGTTGGGTTTTCATGGAAGCTTTGTTACATTGGTGCGATTCACTAAATCACAATCTGCTGAAGATCAACTTGACATTAGGCCTTTGCCTGCTCCCCTGGGATTGGCCAAAAGTCCTAACTCATATTTACATTGAGCAGTCCCATCCTGAAGCTACGTGGGTCTGCCAGCCCTGTTAGGTGACAAGCACACCAAAAGATGCATCTGTAGACTCTCGCCAATCCCAGTTCCCTCTCAATCCCTCCCTTCCTCTTCCCCAGCCCCCCCCATGCCCTCCATCCTCTCTCCCACCCACCCCCACTCCACAAGGAGGGTGATGCTTTCCAGGAGGGATTTACAAAATCTGTCAAGTCATATGAAGTAGAGACTAGGCCCTCCCTCCTGCTTCTAGGTTAGGGGAGTATCCCTCCATGGGGAATGTGCTCATGAAGTCCTTTCCTGCATCAGGGATGCATCCTACTTCCACTGTCAGAGGTCCCTTAGACTGCACAGGCCTTTTAACTGAGACACATGTTCAGGGGGTCTGAGTCAGTCTACTGCTGGTTTCCCAGCTATCAGTCTGGGGGTCCATGAGCTCCCCTTTGTTCAGATCAGCTGTCTCTGTGGGGTCCTATAGCCTGGTCTTGTCCCCATCTTCTTATCACTCCTCCCTCTCTGTAACTGGATTCCAGGAATTCGGCTCAGTGTTTAGCTGTGGGTGTCTCCTTCTGTTTCCATCAGCTACTAGATGAGGGCTCTATGATAGTAGATAAGTTAGTCATCAATCTCATTACCAGGGAAGGTCATTTAAGGTAGCCTTTCCACTGTTGCTCAGATTGTTCAGACTCTAGGAAATTGAGCAGTGATTAGAGCAGAGAAATATTTGACAATCTCATAAAGCACTTTGAGTCTCCAGCATGAAACAGGGATGGCAGCCTGGTGAAGGTCTCATAGTTGGAAAAGTTGAGAAGATGTCCTAATTTCTTTTTGTTCAAATTTTCCCTCTTACACACTGAGAGGGAATCACTAGGGTACCACCTTTTTCATTTTAAATCCCCTGAGTTTTCTAATTTAGACCGGTGTGTCAGAGATTCCAGGCAGCTTGTTAGTGGAGCAAAGTACTGAGTGAAACTTATACTTTAGGGCACTGAAGCTCGGTCATGGGAAGAGATTCAGACAGAGGAACAACTCTCCGTATTTTAACCATGGAAGTTGTCTCAGGAAACAACATGTGAACTGAGCCCAAGACAACAGGGGTGATGTCAGTGTGACTGGGCACCAGGGGACTAGGCAGGGCATCAGGTGACATCACTACTCGGGGGACATAGTGAGGTCAGACTCCAGGGAAGCCCCTTCATAGTCCCCAACCATGCTAGAGCAGCAAGCACAGCAAGAATGCCCAGAGTGCTATCAGGTTTTAACTCATGGTTTTCCCACTACTCCTGCTGGCACAGACTCTCCCAACATTTTTCACAGACCTCAAAAGAGCAATACTCAAAATCATGTAGGGAAAAATGCAGGATAGTCAAACAAACCGTTTCAATAAATGAACTTCAGGAGGCATCAGTATCCCTGACTTCAAGCTCTACTATAAAGTTATAGTAATGAAAACAGCTTAATATTGGCATAAAAAAGGTGGAAGGATGAAATAAAATCAAAGACCTTGATACAAATCCACACACCAATGAATGCCTGATTTTTGACAAAGAAGAGAAAAAAATACATGATGGAAAATAGAAAACACCTTCAACAAATGGTGCTGGCGTAACTGAATGTTGACATGTAGAAGATTGCAAATGCATCCATACCAATTGCCATGTACAACCTGAAATCTAAATGGATCAAAGATTTCAGCATAAAACCAGACACATGAACCTCATAGAAGAGAAAATGGAAAGGAGACTTGACCCCTTGGCACTATAGGCCACTTGGTAAGTATGACACCAGTAGCACCGAAAGTGAGAAAGACTCTGAAATGGGACCTCCTGAAACAGAGAAGCATCGGTAAGACAAAGGAATTGGTCAGCAAAACAAAATGTAAGCCTACAGAATGCAAAAAGATCTTCACCATCTCCATATCAGACAGAGGGCTGATCTTCAAAATATACAAAGGACTCTAGAAAAAATGAAACATGGGATAGAGATCTAAACAGAGACCTCTCAACACTGGAATGTCAAATAGCTGAAAGACACTGCAAGAATTGATCAACATCCTTAGCCAATCAAACTCCTCTGGCTAAGATCAAAAACATTGATGACAGCTTATACTGGAGAGGATGGGAAGACCCATCCACTGCTATTGGGATTGCAAACTTGTACAGCTGCTTTGGAAATCAGTATGGACGTTTTCAGAAATTTGGGATTGAGTCTATCTCAAGACCTAGCAATACCAATTTTGGGCATACACACCACAAGGATATTTGCTCAACTGTGTTCATGACAGCATTATTTGTAATAGCCTGAACCTGGAAACAACCTAGATGCTCTTAGATGAACAAACAATGGATAAAGAAAAGACAATGACATCTTGAAATTTGCAGGCAAATGAATGGAACTAGAAAAATATCCTGAGAGAGATTATCCAGACGGAAATGCTTAATATGGTATGTGTTTACACATAAGTGTACATTAGATACAAAACAAAGATGAACCAGCCTACAGTTCACAATGCCAGAGATGCTAGGTGACAAAGAGGATCCTAACAGGTAGAAACATGGATTTCATTAGGAAGGGGAAATAATTAAGATCTCCTGAGTAAAATAATGAGTATGGTGGGGAGGGGAAATGGAGACAGGAGAAGGGAAGGGATGCAAGGGGGAGAACATGAGAGGTCAGGATGATCAAGTAGAGGGATGCACAGAGGGGAGCAAGGATAAAAATGGTTTGATACAGTGATCCATGATTGGATGAGCCAGAGACCAGGCACTAGAGAAATAGCCAAGAATGCACAAGAGCGACAACAGATAAGACTCTAGCAATAGTGGAGAAGGCACCTGAACAGGCCTGTCCCTATTATCAGATATAGAACTGCCTTAATTGTCATCATATTACCTTCATCCAGGAACTGATGAAAACAGGTGCAGAGATTTGCAATTGACCAAAGCACTGAACTCCTGGAGACCAGTTGAAGAGAGGGAGGAGTGATATGAGCAAAGGGTCAAGACCAGGACTGGGAAAAACACAGAAACATCTGACTTGAGCAAACAGGAGCTCACTGTCTCCAAGCAGACAGCTGGGGAACCTAAATAGGACTGAACCAGACACACCTGAATGCGATTGACAGTGCTATATGGCTTGGGCAGCAAGGCGAGGATACGGGCAGTGAGAGTAGGATCTATCCATAGTGCATGAACTGGATATTTGCAGCCCATTCCCTTTGGAGACAAACCTTGCTCATCATAGACACAGGGGGGAGGGCCTTAGATCTGTCTCAACTTTTGATGGGACAGACTTCATTGACTCCCCATGAGAAGCATTACCCACTTTGAGGAAAAGATGCCAATAGGAGTGGGGGGAGACTAAGGGGAGAACAGGAATGGGAGAGGGAGGAGGAACTAGGATAGCCATGTAAAAAGAAAAAGATAAATATCGTATTAAAAACCAACAAAAACCTCATTAAACAATGCATTTTATTTACAACATAAATAACATATTGCAATGATTTGGGGGTGGGATGCTAGTGGAAATAACCGAGGTGACCTTCTTGTCTCCATAGTGCAGGAGCTTCTTGCCTTGGCTTCTTAGTAATTTAGTCCCAAGCTGCAGAGATAATTGAGACATCAGGTAAACCACAGTGATAACAAAGGGGAATCACCTTGCCAGCCGACCAACTGGATCTACTCAGCAACTAAATCATCCCAAAATCTTGTCATGCAGAGCCATCAGGCATCCAGAGAGGATCACCCCAGCATTCTCTGCAGCATCACTCTGTCTCATTGTCAGGGTCTTACTGCACAAGATGTACCTGCCGAAAAGGAGAAGACTCCCAAAGGCTACCTGGTCCTTCAAGGAATTTTGTGCTTCTTTATCCCCATGGTTACTTAAGGTAGGTGTGTGTGTGTGTGTGTGTGTGTGTGTGTGTGTGTGTGTGTGTGTGTGTCTGTGTGTGTGTGTGTGTGTGTGTGTGTGTCTGTGTGTGTTTGTTTTTGTGTGTGTGTGTGTGTGTGTGTGTGTGTGTGTGTGTGTGTGTGTGTGTTTGAATACACTCACTTGTGATATGTTTACTCTTATGTGCTTGTGCCAGTATGTCATATAGAGACAGGGCCAAATAGAGAAACACTTGCCCAAAAAATAAAATAAACACCATCAAAACAAAAAAGGCATGCACCTCTTTCCATCTTCACCTGCTGAGATAACAAGCCTGATGATTCTTCCCCTTGCAATCAGGGGAATGAAGAAATATCTCTCCATGAAGCAAGCACTGTATGAACAGGCACTGTCCCAACCATCTTGTGCTACCAACTGTGTTCAGGTGTGGATTTCACAGACTTGACTCGAAATCAGGTCCAGTCAAATTGTGAAGAGCAGATCCTGGAGTGGCAGTGTGTCTTTGAAATTTCTTCAGGGGCATTGCCTGGACAGCCCAGCTCTGAAAGATATTTTGTTACTTTATTATGATAAATGGGAAAAGGGAACAAAAGAAGTAAGGAAATGATTGTGTTTAGTGAGTGCAGGAGGTCCACATTTTACCACATTCAGCAACCCACATAACCACACCAATTTTTTCCTGAGTTCAAGGAGATGTACTACAGGAAACTGGTATAGAACTGCCACAAGGAGGCAGCGCAGCCTCAGAGTTTCTCACAGGTGGCAGGGACTGCAGCATTCTGACTTTTTGGTGTCACAGGTGGGGGGTCTCCTTGCCCTCCATACCTCCATCATCACTGTCTCCCACATGATCAATACAAAGTACTTACTGAACAGCTCTTCAGTGCAGTGCACAGGGGATGAACTCAATACTCAGGCCAATTCCAGATGTGAATCACAACAAATATTTACTGCACATCTAGATTCCTGGTTTTCTTCCTTGTAGACGATAGGTCTTCTGATTCACGAAGAATATGAGCTGTGATGGGTTGCCATGTCATAGTTTACTCAGATATGGGCATTAATATTTGGGAGTAGGGATTGTTTATATCATAATAGTGTATCATTCCCCATGGACTAGTCTCAAACTTTAGTTGGAAGATGACATTGACTACATGATTCTGCTGTCTCCACCAGAAATACTAGGCAAGCTGCACTTGGTTTTATTTGTGCTGGGCAAGAACCCTTGACAAGAACCACTCTGTATGATGCACACACTAATCAATAGGCCTGTTGTCACTTTCTGTTTTTAGAGAGCGACCTCACAGTGCCACAAAACCTACACTACTGCTCCTTATATAGCCCAGGCTGGCCTTATGTCTATGTCTAGTCTCCTGTCTAAGCCTCAAGAGTCCTGGGATTATCTGCATATACCTTCACCCTGACTCTGGCATCTGGTCTTCAGAGAAATCCACAAACTGCATAGGAAGGGCAGATGTGAGGAAATGAGACCCCCAGGAGTAAGGGAACTAACCCTTCAAGCAGTGGGGTGAGGCTCCATCTTCCTAGTGTCATCAGATGCAGATATGGACATGCACTGGTGAGACTTCTGCCTTCCATTCTGTCCCATGGAGCTGCACAGAGACTTAGATGTGACCATCCTGAGGGATGCTAATCAGAACAGGCCTCAAAGCTACCTGGCTACAAAGGGTGACTGTCCTGCACACTGTCTTGAGTGTTCTTGAGATGGCATGGGACTGAAACAGCCTCCTTTACCTCCCTCCCATCCACATCACCGCTCTCCACCTCAGAAGAAGAGTGGCATCTGACCACAGGTCATGTTTGTGGTACTCAAGAGTCATTCAGTAAAGAATGGTCTTGTAGAAAGATTAAAAGAGAGAACTCAGGTCAATGTGCAGATCTGTAAACCCATCATGAAGATCCAGAACTCCAGGTGTTCCTCAGCTACACAGTGAATCCCAAGCAAGGCTGAGACTCAGGTGTGACTTGCTTGGGACAGCTCTTGGGCAGCTTGCAGGAAACACTGGCTTTGGTCCCCAGGGCAAATATGCCAGGCATGGTGGCCAATCCATGGAGTTCCTTCTATTGGTACATGGACACAAAAGATTTAAAAGTTGAAGATCATCCACAGCTACATACATCATTTAAAAACAAAGCCACAATCCCACTAAGACTGGATGCTCATGTATAGCACCAAAACTCAGTTAGTTGAGGGTGGGAGGAGCAACAGTCCTTGGCAGCCTGTACTAATACAGAAAGCTGGTGTCAAAATGGGAGGGGAGGAGAAAAGAAAGGATTCCTCATTAGAGGAGACCGAAACTTACATCACCATAGGGTTTAGGAGTAATGAGCCTAGAGAAAGAGAAGAAAATAACATGAGTGCAAGTTCTAAACAGTATGGAGGAGAATGGGTGAGGGCAGGAATGGAGAATTCTACAGTGTGTGTGGGGGGGGGAGTATGACCCACCAATGAGCACAGGGATATATGTCTGTGTATTTGTCTCTGTCTTTCTCTGCTCATTCTTGAGCACACATGTGCACCAGTGGTATTTATCAAATGGGTTTACACCTTAATTCATATTGCTTGTTAACTATTATATACCTTGCGGTTCTGAACTGCTTCAGTAGCACAGTCTCCAGACCACAACTCACAGAGATCAGTCTGCCCCCACATCGAGGCTCAGGTTTAAATGTGTGCTCCACTACAATGGGCTTCCCCTTATTTTTCATATCGGGTGTCTCACTGATCTCAGACCACCATGCTCCCATACCTGCCTCTCTTTACCCCCAGTCACAAATGCCTCCAGGATGCTTCCACATCCTGATTTCAGATTCTGTGTGTTCACCCCCAGGTCTGAGAGTACAAAATTCTCAGAATTTACATGTTCTCTGTGAGATGGAGTTGCACTCAGCCTGGAACTCCTACACTGGCCTTCAGCTGTAACTACTCAACAGGAAAGAGTGGTCAGATCTGTAATTCTGCACTGAAGAGTTAGACAGGAAGAAAAGGTTCCCGGTCAAGGTCAATTTTGCCTACAGAGTGGCCTACATGGGACAGATGAGACCTTGACTAAACCACAGATGTTAACAGTGTTTCAGTGCGCCTGAATAGGATCTGACACAGCAGCAGGAATATAAAGCCAGCCTGGACTACAGAGAGTTTCAGTCCAGTCTGAGTTATAGGACAAGACTCTCTGTATGAACACTAAAACAAGCCAAGGAAAAGTGTTGTGTCAATACTATTCCTACTAACCATTGTAGACATGACCAAATGTCAGAAAATAAAATGGCACTGTGGGCATGACATCTTAACATACCTCTCAGGGAATGAAAGCCAATTTTCATCTTGGATTGTACACAGAATGTATTCCCCTCTCATACTTCTATGAGTCTCTTATTAATAAGTTGGTGATTCAAGGTTTCATGTTTGTTTTCATGGTTATAATTTCATGAATCTGTTCCAGTCACTTTCAGTTTTATTTTATGATTGTATTGGGTTTACTGTGTATGGCCATCTCAGTGTTGGTGATCTTTTAGGGGTACATTTTCAGTCTGACTAGCTACCCTGCCTGAAAGATGTTCACATACAAACAGAGACACACACAAAAACAAAGAAAGAGAGACAGAGACAGAGAGAGAGAGAGAGAGAGAGAGGGAAGAGAGAGAGTGAGAGAGAGAGAGAGAGAGAGAGAGAGAGAGAGAGAGAGAGAGAGAGAGAGTGAGAGACTCAACAGTGGGTCAGTATTCCAGTGGATGGAGAACAGTGAACTATATACTTCAATTATGGGGATCAGAATGCAAAGCCAGATCTCCCTCCCAGGTTTGACAGAGTCTCCTGAGATGTTCTCCTCAGTGCTTTCTTAGCTGCTCAGCCTGGTCCAGTGGTTATGGCCAGCTCTAGATCATGGAGAATGTCCTTTCCCAGATCTGAACATAATAGCTTGGAAAGCATGGGGTTCTGGGATGCTCTTCCCATCACAACCTAGGGTAAGACACACCTTTTATCTCAGATTCAGTACAAAAAGGTCTTTCCTATGAACTTAGTGTTGCTCAGAGGATACGTCAGAAGAAAAACATGATTTCACCATAGTGAAACACAATAAAAACATGCTGTAGACACAACTGTGTCTCAGCAAGGTGATGAATCTAGGAGACTTTTCTTCTGGGTTTCATTTACCGACACCCTGGACAGCCAGACAATCCAAGTCAATACACAGACTTCTCTGTGCTTCATGACATGGCATGTTGGCACAATCTAGGGAAAAGAGCACAGTGGATGAAATCTTACCAAGATGACCCTGTGGTGGCCAGGGAAGTTTCTGGCAATCTGTGCATGAAGCTGCTTACCTGTGTTAGAACAAGCAACTTGCAGAGACAGAAAAAGAATAAACGGGTGGAAGCAACTATTGCCCTGCTGGGAGCACTCTTTGGCTGGCTTCAGGCAGGGCCTACTGCAGGTTGCTGTCACCTCCGAGGGGTTTCAGGTGGGACCATATCAGGACACCCATCTCTCCCTCAGATTGTGGCAAGTGATGTCGAATGCAGGATCCAGTTCCCCATGTGAATGGTGGCCTTGAAGAAGCAAACATAGAGAAGCAGATGGTGAATAACTGGAGGGAGAACTGGGAAAGACACAGGACTCATCTGCCTTGGAGTCACTCCCCAGACGAGATTTTCCCAAGCTCTGCTGAGTGGGTTCTGAGGACTCAGGGAATGGATCTTGCTATTATGACTTTTGGTGTTTTTTGCAAGTGATTGGCAAGAGGCTGCCTTCTAAAGGATCTACATGGTTGCCTGCAGGCTACATACTCAACGTGGGTGCCCCTGTTGGGGCAGAAGGACAGGCTGACGAGGAAGACCCTCCTGTGGGGTGAGAAGTCCCACAGCATGCAGACAACCATGCTCCCTGTCATGAAACAGGGAGGAAAGGACAGCCACTACCCAGAAGGCAATCTGTGATGTTTGCTCAGGCAGGGGAGAGGGCAAAGGTCTGTTGTTCCACAACACAGCCTTGGCCACATTTGTACTCACCCTGCCCTCTGAACAACACTGCCCCAAAAAACCGCATTTCCTGCCTGAGGTTTTACCTGGTGAGGGCTGAGCTGGGGTCGACATCTCTTCTTCCTCTGCAGAGGAGCCTGTGGCTACACAGACTCCTGGATCTGGCCTGGCTATCGTGAGGGCTGTAAGCATCTCAGCCAGACCAAACCCCAACCCGTGGCTCACAAGCCATGGAGCTGGGGCTCGACCTCTTCAGGACTGCAAAGAAGAGAGACACAGGAAGGAGAGTCTTAGTGACTTTGGAACAAAAAGAACTTACTGTGCTGGCCGTGCAGCAGCACCTAAACAGCCACTGGTCCTCCAAGCTATCTCTGCCTCCTTGGCCCTTGCCCCACCTCCTACTCTCCCTGCATTGATCCGCATCCCTGATGTCCAATTCTCAATAACCAAGCCTGAGGTCACCATTGACGGGAGCGTCTGGCTTGGTGTTGTGAAGGGGCAGGTTGAGGGATTAACAAGTGTGCCACAAGTGGGCATTGTCATTCTCTGTCACAAAGGACAGGAGGAAGAGAAGGAATTAAATAAATTAAATGCCCCACCTGTTTCTTGGGGTGACTCCAGGACCCTGTGTCTTTGGAGCCAGGTTCTTAGAGGAGTCGCGTCTTCTCTTTGCAGGTGCCAGGCAGCAGCACAGGTGTCTGAGGCAGTTCACGATGGTTTTCTTCACTCTCTTCCATTTGGGGCGCCTCCGGTTTTGGGAGGAAGCTGGGCTGGCATCCTCAGGCTGGACAGAGGTGATGTCCTCCTCCTGTGTGATGATGTCATCCAGAGTCATGGTCGATTGCTGGGTTATCGGGACTTCCAAGGTGATGGCAGCTTCCTGATTGATATCCTCATGCTCCATGATGGCTTCTTCCTCTGTGATGACCACAGTTGGATTCATGGTCACTCCATCTGCCAAGGTCCTTCCTTTAGTGATGGTCTCATCCTGTGTTAAGGTCTCTTCCGCTGTGCTGGCCTCTTCCTGGGTTGTGGTCCCTTCCTCTGTGAAGCCCTTCCTGAGTTAAATACACTATCTGTGCTGCCCTCTTCCTGGGTTATGGTCCCGTCCTCTGTGCTGGCCTCTTCCTGGGTTGTGGTCCTTTCCTCTGTGAAGCCCTCTTCCTGAGTTAAATTCACTCTATCTGTGCTGGCCACTTCCTGGGTTATGGTCCCTTCCTCTGTGCTGGCCTCTACTTGGGTTATGGTCCCTTCCTCTGTGCTGGCCTCTTCCTGGGTTGTGGTCGCGTCCTCTGGGCTTGCCACTTCCTGGGTGATGGTCGCGTCCTCTGGGCTTGCCACTTCCTGGGTGATGGTCGCGTCCTCTGGGCTTGCCACTTCCTGTGTTAAACTCACTCTCTCTGTGCTGGCCTCTTCCTGGGTTATGGTTGTTTCCTCTGGGCTAGCCACTTCCTGGGTGATGGTGGCTTCCTCTAGGCTGACTTCTTCCTGTGTTAAGGTCACCTCCTCTGTGATGGCCTCTTCCTGGGTTATGGTTGTTTCTTGTGTGGTGAGTTCTTCCTCATTCATGGCACCTCCCTGTCCGATGTTCACTTTCTCAGTAATGTGTTCTTCCTGTGTGTTGGGGTCTACCTGCATTGGATCCCCAAGAGAGGAGCCTCTGCTTGTCATACTCGGTGCTGTCTCCAGGGAATTCCAGAGTTGCCCTTGGGAACTGCAGGAAGATATAGTGTAAGTGTCGTGTTTGGTCTCAAGGTTGTATGTCTTACAAGAAGCATTGTACATTAGTAGAGGCTGGACACTGGCCATCAGGCTGACACTTGACCCAATCTTGGCCTCAGAGGAAGTCTCACTCATAGTCTCACTCATTTCCTCACTGCTGCACATGAGGAATAGGGCTCGATGCCTGTCCAGGTATAATAGGTCGGGGAGGTGGGTGTTTCCTGCCTGGTAACACAGGTTGGCAGGCATGCTATGTCTTGTGCCAACCTGTCTGGCACTCTTCTCTCCCTCTTTCTCCTGGGGCACAGATGGCAATGTGCAGGTCAGGGGAGCATTCTCAGTAGCTCTCCTTAAGGGCACATGGATGGGTTTCACCTGGTGATGGCAGCAGTCTCCCCCCGGTGACTGGTGTTGGAGAATCAGGTAAGTAGCCATCACCTGGTTGTACTTTTGGTGTCTCAGAGAATCAATGATTTCCTCAGACTTATACCCCATGTCTGTCATGGCGCTGACGATACTTGGGCTTGGGGTGCCTGGGAGACTCTGGGTAGAAGCACTCGATGAATGTGTCTTGCTGTCTCTGATCATGGGGCGCCTCATGATTTGGTCAATGGTGGGCCTCCTGCTCGGGTTGATCATCAGCAGTTCTACGATGACATTGAAAATATCGATGGAAATATGCTGGGGTACGCTGAAGTTCGCAGCAAGGATCTGACGCCTCAAACCCTCAGAAGAGCTCGACCGGAAAGGAAAGCGCCCGGCCACCATCAGGAAGAGGAGCACACCTAAACTCCAAACGTCAGAGGCGCGGCCATCATAAGCTTCATCTCTGAAGAGTTCTGGAGCACAGTAGAGCAGAGTGCCACAGAAATCCTTCAGCCTCCCTCCAGGGGGCATTACAGCAGCAAGGCCAAAATCACACAATTTTGCATTGCCCTTGCAGTCCAGTAGTATGTTATTGGCCTTAATATCTCTGTGGGCAATGTGATTGTTATGGCAGTATTGCACTGCACAGAGGATCTGGGTAAACAGCCGTCGAGCCTCATCCTCCTCTAAGGACCCCAGCTCCAGGATGTGGCGAAGCAGATCTCCCTCTGATGCGTGCTCCATCACCAAGTAGGTGCTACTTCTGGATTGGACCACATGAAACAACTTTATGATGTTCGGGTGCTCAAGACATTTCATGATGTTGACTTCATTGGCTACAAGAGAGGAGTTCTTCTTCTTATTTCTAAGAATTTTAACAGCCACACAGGTTAAAGTGGGTACATGGAAAGCCATTTTCACCTGGGAAAAATTTCCCTGGCCCAGGGTCATCATCATCTTATAGTCAGTCAGGAAGGACTCCTCAGTGGAGCCGCAGGCCTTCCTGCTCTGCTCCATGGTTGGTCCTCCTTGATATGGCTGGAAACAAATTCACAATGGGGAAAGTTTAAAGAAAAGGTTCAAACCAGGCCCCAGAATATGTCGATAGCTACAAGTTCCTATGTCCCAAAGAAAACACACTCAGCGACACTGCAGACAACCTAACCAGGTACTTACCATCCAGGAAGGGAAGAAAGCACCTTCCACAGCAGAGGACTGCAGATTAAGACACCAATATGGTTGCCAGGAATCAACTGGAAGCTCAGAGAATAAAACAAAGGTCAGACAAGCAGAAAGCTGCACATGGAGGAGGTTCATGATCCTATTACTGCACTCAACACTCCTTTAAGAGGAGGTTCTAATAAAACCATAGGAAAGCGCATTTGCCAAGACAACAGACACCCCAAAACCCACAGAGACCGGGTGAGGAAATGGCTCAGGAGCATTCACACGGAGGATGCAGCTCCTGACTACATGGGATGTTCTCATAAAATACTGACCTGCTGTGCACCCTACAGTCTGGGACTAACATCTGTGGGGGATAAAGATGACATCAGTCATCCCATGATCTGCATGAGGCCTGAAAAGTCTCACCATAGCACAGGATCCCATGAGACAAGGACCTCCAGCACTAGGTCGTTTGTGTTCCTGGGCTTGTTCTCTGAGCTCTTTGAGCCCCAAAACTGATCTTTTCTTCAAAACCATTATTGTTTCTAACCCCTGTTCATGAAGCACCATGACATTTTTACAATAATCATGGCACCCCTTAAGGTACGTAATAAAACTGTCCCATTAAAAGACAGTTTCAAGCCAACAGAAGGACAGGTGATGGGTGAGGGGCTTGTCCCAACAAGAACTATTCTTTTCTTCCTGGAAGATCCTGCTCCCTTTAAACTTTCATTTATCTGTCCTTGAATTATTTTCAGCTGCCATGTTCCACACATAACATCCAAAGGATGGGATCTGACTACTCCCTCTTTCCTTTCCAGTCATGAACTTGAATTGCCAAGAAGATCCTAAGGTATCCACTCTAGCAGAAGGCTTCCTGCCAAGGCACAGACACATCGGTGCCCTACCAAAGACACCATCCAGTGTGGCCTGTCAGGACTCTCAACAGGAGTCCACATGACTTGATTTGTCCTCAGAAGTAAGAGGATGAATAAAAAGGGAGACACTGAGGGACTTGGAAAGGATAGGAAGGATGCAGAGAGATTAGGGGAATATGATCCAAATTTTTGTACATGTAGGTAAATGTCACTGTGAGAATGTTGTATAGTTAGTCTAAACTAATATTTTTACATGGTGAAAGAAGGAATGACTCCAAATAAAATGACACATTAAAATAGAGTAAAAGTCACATAAAAATTGCCCCAAGTGGTACCCCATACCAAGGAAAAAGGAAGGTAAAGTGTGTTTATCCAGAGAAACCAAAGCTCTAAACACAGAATCTATTAACTTAGAAGACAACTCACTGTGTTCTGATTCAGTAGTTCCAGAATATCCAAGTAAAAAAGGTTCACTAATATACAAATCTCAGTATCTCCAACCAACTAACAGCGTCTGACAGTACAGACTGGAGTCAGCCTCAGCCAGAGCTGTTAGTGAACAAGTGTCTGTCATTGTGAGGTCACAGCAAGAAATGGGCCAATGGCGGCTCTGCACACCTCACTGGTTTTCCTTAGATTCTGTGGCCAAGGACAGGTAGGGTAGTGTGGTCAGTGGGGCAGTAGGGGACTGAGGACTCTGGCTCCACTCAAATGGCTGTCCCCAATGCTGCCCAGAGAGCCACGTCCTCCTGTTAAGCCAAATTCCTGAGGTCCACAAGTTTCCCTAAATTGTATTTCCTAGTAGAAACTATGCCCAAACACTTGATTCTTTGTGGGACATTGACACTCAAACCATAACCAGAATGCTTTCCACTTTACTAATGAAACAGGGAATCATAGGAATGACAGTGGGTGCCAGGGGATTGGCCCTCTCTTGGTGATGGACTCTGATAGTCTCCAGTGAGCGGGTGCATAGTATTTTGGGCTTTTGCTTTATGCTTGGCCCCTGCCTTCTGTACCAGTTTGTAAAAACTCAGCATTGCTACATCCTAAGTGTTCATCTATATCTTTGTCTAAATTCAGATTTCAGGGTCCTAAAGAATGACTACATTGGGATGTTGTGATGAAAGACTGTATTCCATAGCACCACAGGGTGTAGGACTAACATTTGTGAGGGATAATGATGACATCATCCTTCACATGGTCCCCATTAGACCTGAGACTTCTCACCAAAAGTCAGAAGCAGAGTTCATGGAGAAAAGCTTCTTCCTGGCTGTTTTTCCTTGGCTTGCTCAGCCTGCTTTATTTCTTTCTGATTTATTTCTTCTTCTTCTTCTTCTTCTTTTTCTTCTTCTTCTTCTTCTTCTTCTTCTTCTTCTTCTTCTTCTTCTTCTTCTTCTTCTTCTCCTCCTCCTTCTCCTCCTTCTTCTTCTCTTCCTCCTTCTCCTTCTTCTTGTTCTTTTCCTTCTTCTCCTCCTCCTCCTCTCCTTTTCCTCCTCTCCTCCTCCTCCTCCTGCTCTTCTTCCTCTTCTTCTTCTTCTTCTTCTTCTTCTTCTTCTTCTTCTTCTTCTTCTTCTCTCTCTCTCTCTCTCTCTGTCTCTCTCTCTCTCTCTCTCTCTCTCTCTCTCTCTCTCTCTCCCTGTCTCTCTTCCTCTTTCTCTTCCTTATTTCATGTGCTTCATGTACATGGATACATAAACATGTGGGGTACATATGAACATACACCCAGTCAGATCATTCGCACACATAAAAATAAGCTCAATTTTTTAATAGTGAGAATAAAATCTATTTATTTTATGGGAGTGAATGTTTGACTGTGTGTATGTCTATGTCTGGGGAGCTCAGAAGATGTCAAGGGATCCCATGGAACTGGTGTTTTAGGCATCATATATTTGCTAAAAACCTGAACTGCTGAACGCATTCTCCGTCGTCAAAATTAATGATAAGGAACACTGGTTAAAACCCCAGAGTCAAAACATAGATGAAGACACAAGTTGTTGTAAGAGCTAGCCAGAAATAAGCCTAATGTAAGGCTGCATATTCATGACTAATAAGAAATCTCTGTGTCGTGGTTTGGGAGCTGTCTGTTGGCTCAAGAGAATGCCTATTACAGCACATGGTTGCTCTGCCAGAACTCCTGGGTTCTATTCCCTGCAGCAACAAGGCAGCTCGAGACTGTCGGTATCTTCAGTTCTGGGGATCCAAGGCTCTTTTCTGGCCTCAATTGTACATTTCACACATGTGATGCGCAAACATACATGCAGGAAACACACCCATACACATGAAAACAATAAATAAAATGTTAAAAAGATATCTTTCCTTTTTCTCTGTTTTTGTGTCTGTGTATTTACAGATGAGTCCTCTCATGTGTGTAGGGATGACAGTGAGTGTCAGGGTGGTTATGAAGGCCAGAGGACAATGTGTGTAGTTCTGTGTATCCACCTTCAAAACATTTTCAAAAGGCAGATTCTTTCACTGGCCCAGAAAAAGTCACCAAATGGGCTATGCTGGCTGGTCTGGGAGTCCCAGGGATTGGCACTGCCTTCCCAGTGTGGGGTTAGAGAACCTCATAACCTCACTTTTATTAACTAATGGTTTTTTTAAGGCAGACACTCCATTTCTCTGTCTCTGTGATTCTTCCAGACTCTTTCTAAATATTCAGATACAGACAGACAGACAGACAGACAGACATAGGTATAGGTATTTGTGCAGGTATAAGCATAGCTATAGGTATAGGTATAGGTATAGGTATAGGTATAGGTATAGGTATAGGTATAGGTATAGGTATAGGTACAGGTATATAGGTATCTGAAACAGGGGTCTCTTGAGGTCCTGGATGTCCTGAAACTCTCTGTGTTGACTGCTCTAGTCTAGTCTCAAACTCAAACATTTGCCTTCCTCTGCCTCCTGAGTGTTGGTATTAAAGGCAAGCAACACCATCCCTCAGTCACACCTAGTTTTTTAGGTTGAATTTTGTGCATCAAACTACACAAGGAAAGCACTACACTGACTGGGCTGTCTCCCCACACACCCCATCCCCTTTTGCTCTATTGTGATTTGTTCTGTGACATGGGCTAATTTACCCACCTGACCTTGACCACGCTGTGTAGTCTAGAAGATCCTGCAATTCCTTTTGGAAATCAGAGAATAACAAACTCAAGAGACTAGTGAAACACTAAGAGGTTTTCAATATACAATTCTGCAGAAAGGGACTCCAACATAGAGAAAAGTCATAGATTTGGTACAACAGTGCTTTATAAAAACATATTGAGACATATTCCTGTTCTCTCCTGCAGGCCTGTAGGACTTATATCCCCCTAATTCCCCACTTGACTTGCCTAAGACAGAGACCTCATGCAATATATAATGTTGGACTTGAGACTGCCCCTTCTGATTGCCACCTTCCCTAATCTGAACTGGCTAAATTAATGAGTAGCACTGTTAACATTCTGATACAAAGAGGTGCTAGCACCCAGATAGGGAGGACGCTGTTGGAGCACCCTGCTTGTCTGTCACTCAGATCAAGGCTACCTCGACTCAAGCTGAGAACAGACTGTAACAATCTTTCTTACTCTCCTTATCTGACACCTACATCTCGCAAATGCTGTGTCTACAAGTGTGTACCACCACGGTACCCTAGAGATTTTTTTCCCTTACCATTTGCCATTATTAGATGGTTTAATACATTCATGACACGGTTTTACGAGATAAAGTGGCTTTCTGAAATTCCGGAGAAATCAAGGTGTGGTTTTACTGTTAGATGGGTCCTTATCTCATTCATGAGATGGTTGTGAGCATTAGTCTTTCTCTTCCCGTGTCCTCTTCGTTTTCTCCTCAGGGGGGTTCTGTGTTCTTCCCAAGAAGCTTCTGTCATGCAGGTGCAAGGGGTGCCCAAAGTCTACACCAGTAAGGAAGGACTTGAACCACTGCTGTCACTGGTCCCTTCCTGGTATGCCCTGTGTGGATGAAGACAAACCAACCCTAGTGGAGGACGCTGGTACTGGCATGGAGTGGAAATTGAGGACAGATGGTTCCAGGAAGGAGCTGAGCTTGGGGGAGTGGCTCTAGTGGAATCAGCTGCTCTGGGAAGGTGACTGGGATTCCCTGTCAGGCCATGCCTCCCTGGCTATTGGTTGCTCTCTACACCCATACACTGGTGCGTGCTAGCCCGTCCTTCCTCTACCCAATACCAAGGGTAGGCCCCGCCCCGTGTCGGTTTAGTGGCTCTGCCAGTCTCTGAGTTCCAGGCATGGAGGAACGAGGACTGGGCTGCACTCTGTGCGTGCTGACCGGGGCATCCCGAGGCTTTGGCCGCGCCCTTGCCCCGCTGCTGGCCCGACTTCTGGCGCCCGGTTCCGTGCTGCTACTGAGCGCACGCAGTGACTTGGCGCTGCTGCAGCTGGAGGAGGAGCTGGGCGCACAGCATCCTGGTCTGCGAGTGGTGCGTGCAGCCGCGGACCTGGGCACCGAGACCGGAGTGCAGCAGCTTTTGCGCACTGTGCTCGAGCTTCCCAGGCCCGAAGGGCTGCAGCGCCTGCTGCTCATCAACAATGCAGGTGAGACTAACGGCCAGACCAGGGAGGTTCCTCTCGCTACTGGGCAGTCCCTAAAAGTCCAGCCTCCAAGCGGAAACAGGATGTCCCTGCAGGGTTAGCCCAGCCTCCCTGTCTAAAACTCCTGTAGAAATTTCTCCATCGCCTTGAACAGTGCCTCCTGGCGGGAGCGGAAGTCTTGAGAACAGGTCTCTGAACAAATCCCCCTGCTTTTCTAAAGAGCTCCCAGACAGGTGTATTCTTAGCTTGCATTAGGGTTGTCTGCATAGCTGGGGTAAATGGGTAAAATGGATAGGAAGTGGAACTGCGGGAGCCTGAGAAGAGGCCCCCCTGCTGTGTCATTTCTTCTTCGGTTCTGTTTTTTCAGGCTCTCTTGGTGATGTTTCCAAAGGCTTCCTGAACGTGAATGACCCGGCTGAGGTCAACAACTACTGGGCTCTAAACCTGACCTCCATGCTCTGCTTGACCTCCGGCACCCTGAAGGCCTTCTCAGATAGCCCTGGGCTTAGCAAGACTGTGGTTAACATCTCATCCCTGTGTGCTCTGCAGCCCTTCAAGGGTTGGGGGCTGTACTGTGCTGGGAAGGCTGCCCGAGACATGTTGTACCAGGTCCTGGCTGCTGAGGAACCCAGTGTGAGGGTGCTAAGCTATGCTCCAGGTAGGTGGGTGATCCCCCGACATGGCTGGCACCTGTCTGGGGCCTGGGCAAGGTAGGGAGACAACTGGTCTGTATTCTCAGTAATAGAAAGAATATATTGCATCTGCCCCCATGACTCCTCATCTTGCAAGGAAATACAGACTGTAAAAGTTAGATCAGTCAGGGACAGAGGTACTCAGCATTTGGAGATGTCTGCCTAGCAGGTGGGACAAAACGTCCATACACATAAAAACAAAATTACAATTACAATTAAAAAAACAAAAGACTATATTACCTTTGTGTGTTTAGCTCTGTGTTTTTGTCCCTCAAGGGCCACATATTATTCATCCTTGTACTCCAAACACCTAGCAAATCATCAAGGATGCTGGCCACAATAACTGTTCAAAGAATAGCAGGCAGACATTGTTGAGTGATGAGCATGCCAGGCTGAGCTCTGTTGGAACCCTGAATGGGGTGGGAAAAGAGTGCTCAGATAAATAAGATAGGGCCCCTGTTCTCATCAAAATTACAGGATATGTGGTCCTCGTCTGACCAGCCTATTAAGTTGCCACCATGCTGGGGCCTTTCTTCTAGGCTTGTGATTTCTGTGCTTAGAGAGTAGCAATATGTGGGAGAATGTGTGAGCATCTCAAGGGTGTGATCCAGTTATCTGTACTGTTAGGAAGGGGTCAGGATCCAGGAGGAGGGGAAAAATGGTCTGTGTACTACTTGAGTGGGCAGGCCAGGATCCAAACTTGCTTCTAAGTTCTTGGTCTGTCTGGGTCTCCTCGTATTACCTGGCACCTGCCCTCCACACACATACATGAGACTGCTTGTTCCAGTTCTCCAGCTCTGAGCTCAGCCCAGACTCATACAGACAGTAGTGACCACAGCTAGGAGGGCGAGGGTAGCTGACTGCAGATGGGCTCAGAGCTAAGTTAGCTCCCTGGAGGCTGCTTCAGCATCGTGGAGAATCTACTAAGAGGTCTAGGTATCCCCAGGGCCTGTAGACAAGCAGAAACCTCTCTAGTAAGAATGCTCTAACAGGTTTCCAAGGAGAGAGGAGTCTGTGTAGAAAGATAGCAAGCCTGTCCCCAGAGGTGCTCAAAGAGATAAACTGGGCATGGTAGAGAGAGCACTTGAGAGGTGGGAGCATGAGTTCAAAGTCAGCCCTGGCCACACAGCAAGTTAGAGGCCCCTGTGTGCTATACGTGACTGTGTTTCAGAGCAAGAGGGGAGTGGAAGGCTAGAGGACATTCTAATAAAGCAGTGTGAGTCTTCTTCCAGCCATGGATTCCCCGTTTTTCTGTACCTGAATACAATTAAAATTGTGTAGGGCTACACAATTCATTGAGGGCTGTTTATTAGCAGGTGGGAGACATTATACAGAAATGCTAGTGAGGTTGAGGAAGATGTTAGTTACAAAGCTGTGTGTGAGAGAGAGATAGGGGAAAGAGAGAGATAGAGACAGAGAGAGACAGACACACACACACAGAGAGAGAGAGAGAGAGAGAGAGAGAGAGAGAGAGAAGGGGGAGGAGGGGGGAGGGAGAGAGAGAGAGAGAGAGAGAGAGAGAGAGAGAGAGAGAGAGATAGAGTTTGTGTTTATGGGTATTTTGCTGGATGCATCATATATTTATCACATGCAGTGCCTGCAAAGGCCAGAAGAGGGCATCATCTCCCTTGTTACTGGATCACAGATGATTGTGAGCTGACATGTTGGTTCTGGGAATCAAACCCTGGTTTTCTGCTAGAACAGCAAGCACTTTTCACAGGGAGGCATCTCCTCTCTCATCCCCTGCACTCAGCTTTGTACTGGGGATCTGAACTAGGGCCTGCATGCTTGTACAGTGAGTACTTAACCAACTGAGCCCCCATCCAGGGTTTTGAGGAGCTGTGAGCCTGCAGAGGGCAGCCAGGTGAATGTATCAGAGGGCTGGAGGAGGATCTGAAATAAGGACAAAGCACGGCTATGACATGGACCTGCTGGAGACCATGCTGACGCTCTCACCTGGGCCCTGGTTGGCTGCAGGTGCAGTAAGACACCTGCAGGGTCCGAGTGTCTATGGATAAAGTGGGAAAGTCAGGAAGAGGTGTCACGTGGATAAGAGATGATGAGCTTGATTGTAAACCATGCTTAATAGACTTCATCTTTGAGTTCAAAACTCAGTAGTAAAGTGATGGGGCATGGTGACCCTCACCTATACTCCTGGTCCTGGAGAAGCTATGGCAGGAGGATCCTGAATTTCAACACAGAGAACAACTGGAAAGAGGAAAAATGTTAAAACAACATAATGGAGTCTTTGCCAGACATGACTCAGTCCCACCCTCCACACACAGTGGGGACCTACAACCTGTGTCTCTGTCCTGTACTTTCCATCCACTAGGTCCCCTGGACACAGACATGCAGCAGTTGGCTCGAGAGACCTCCAAGGACCCAGAGTTAAGGAACAGACTACAGGAGCTGAAGTCCAAGGGGGAGCTGGTGCATTGTGGGACCTCAGCCCAGAAACTGTTGAACTTGCTGCAAAAGGACGCCTTCCAGTCTGGAGCCCACGTTGACTTCTATGACTGTTAAGACCATGTCCTGCCACAGTGCCCCCCTCCGACCTAGCCTAACACAAAGATAAGGCCTCAGACACAGCCAGAAAAGAGTGGCTGGCTCTACCGTTCATCAGATGGGTTCTGCAGAGGCTGGGAGGGAGGTGGAGCTCTCTATCCCTGGGAAGAGGAGGAGAGGCTGAAACATTGGACAGGGGAGGTTGAGTGTCTTGTCTGTGGGGTGAGGAGTGTGGGATCTGGTGCAGAAAGAGGACTGAGGGCATCACATTAATGTTCCTTGAATTTCCTATGTCTGTTGTGCTGCCTTCTTCCTCTGGTTCCCGCTGTTTCTCCCGTGACTCTAGTCCAAATACATAGACAGGTATAAGGCAGGTGCAGTAGTGTGGGGCCCCCTTCACCAATGACGCTGACCTCCTCTAGAGGGCTCCAGGCTCCTTAGAAAGGGTGTCCTGAGCTCTTTAGTGCTGGTACCTCCCAGAGCATTGCCAGAGAGCTGTCTGCCTCCTGGAGTCCAGGCCCACACAGTGATCAGTGTAGGGCCAAAGTCATCAAGATGGATCCACCGGGACACCTATGCCATTGTCCTGCTTCTATCCACACTGAAGCACTCGACTGCCATTTCCTTAAGATCCTAGAGCTAGTGGATGACTATTCATCCATGCTCAGGGCCCAACAAGGCAGACAGCCCTCACCAGTGAGTGCTGGGATTTCCAGTTCTACCCCCTGGCAGTGCTAAAAAACGGGCCCCAGCTCCTGTCTTGACCCCTCCTGACCCTGTCCCTGTGGCTCATAGTCTGTTGTGGGGTGATGGACAAGGATCCATGAAGGAAGTGCTGAGAGATTTGAACCTTGTATAGAGTGCAATCCTGTGTGCGTGCCCGCCTGTCCGCCTGAATACACACACACACACACACATACATATACACACACAAATACACACATAAATACACACATACACACAAATACACACACACACACACACACACACACACACACACACACACACACACATGTCTCATCTTTCTTGAACTCGTATTTTCAGGTGTGGTCTCTCACTGATTCTAAAGCTCACCAGTTCAGCTAGACTTCCAGACTGGCAGCCAGAGAGCCCTGGGATTCTCCTGTCTCCACCTCCCCAGCACTGGAATGACCAGCATGTTTCACTACACCCAGCTTTTTCCAACACTACTGTAGATCTGTAATGTTGAGTAGTATTTTCCCAATGAGGCATCTCCTCAGCCCCCAAGACTTGCATGAGACTGAAAAGGGAGGGATGGGGTGGCAGCATGAGGGAGGGAAAGTACAGCTCTGCTCTCTGAATAATTCAGATACAGAAAACAAACCAGACTCAGTGATAGTCAAAGACTGGGACAGGTGAGCATAAACAGAATGTGGGTACAGAGAGAGTTCCGTGGGCAAAGGCACCTGATACCAAATGGTCCACTAGAGTTCAGTCCGCAGAATCCACATGATGCAAGAGAGAACCAACTTGCACAGGTTGTCCTCTGACCTCACAAGCATGCCCCCTCCCCAAATATAAATAACAGTATGTTTCAAAACTTGAAATTGGCACTCAGAAGGCAGAGGCAGGCAGATCTCTGTGTGAATTCAGCAGCCTGGTCTACAGAGTGAGTTCCAGGAGAGGTAGGGCTGTTGCACAGACAAACTTAGTCTTCAAACAAACAAACATACAAACAAACCAAACTTCAAATGGAGCTGGGCAATGGCCTTTAATCCTAGCTTTCCAGAGGCAGAGGCAGGGGAGTCTCTGAGTTTGAGGCTAATTTGGTGTACAAGGCACATTCCAGGAGAGCCATGGATACACACAGAAACTGTCTTGACACCCCCAATTTAAAAAATTCAAATGAGAGCTGGCCTTGAACTTGAGGCCAACCTCTTGCCTCAGCCTCCTACGTGCTATGTTTGTGAGCCACCAGCCCTCCTCATTGTCCTATGCCTGTTGTTTGAGGCTGGCATTTAGCACCAACAGACTGCTGTCTGGATACAGAGAGGCTAGTATATTTTTGGAGGCGGGATTTTTTTTTCTGTAGCTCAGTTTTGGCAGGTCTGATACTATGTAGCCCATGCTGGCCTTAAATTTGCTGCAGTCTGCTTCAGCTTCCTGAATGGCTGGGACTACAGGTATGCAATCACTCTCTCCTTCAAATGAGCCTATTTTTATTTTACTGTTTCAGTATAGAATCTTGTGTATTTTAGGTTGGTATTGTACTTGCAATGTGGTAGAGGGTGCCCTTGAATTATTCGCGATCTTCCTGTACCACAGCTCTTTAACTCTTGGAATACAGAACTCTGACTAATGCTGGGATTGAGGTATGTACCTCTATGTCCAGAGTCACTCACAGAAGTAGGCAGAGACCTGAAGAATTGTATTGACGCTTAAATTGCCTCTCATTGGTTAATCTCTAACATTAACATGGCCAATTTCATCCTCTTTCTTTGCAATCTTGTGGATGAATTCGTGCTAATCCTGGAGAATACGTCTAAGAGGGAAATCAGTAGAAATAAGTATTGACTTAGGAGTCAGCTCCTGATGAGCAATAAGGACAAGGGTCTGTGGTAACAAGTTGGTCACGTGGCCAAGAGAACAAGGTCTAATTAATGGGCAGGAGAACCAGCAAACAAGAATGAACAGGGATGGCCACCATGGCCAGTGATCACCTCTTGCCTGACTGTGCAAATGCTGCATGGTCATCCCATGACAGTTTCAGGGTATTCAACAGCATGTGGTGCTCACTGGCTCCGCCCACATTTATGACTAGAAAATGAACAATCACAGTAATAAATGGCCATCTTCACTTTCAGCTCAGCACAGTGTAGCTGAGCATCATTTGTCATTTTGGCTACCTGCACGGTCGGGAGCTTGTCTCATTTTCCCTCAAAAAACTTTCCCTTTGCTCTCTCCATTGCATTCCTTATCCCTCATCAATGTCTGAGCAAACTGTAGAGCCAGTAGCCCAGGTGGTTCTGGTGACCACTGATTGATCATTGATTGCCCACAGGGTCACTCAATAGGGACCCTTAGGGAGGGAGTGAGAATGAGGACAAGAGATGGAGACAAGACAGTATTCTGATCAAGTCTCATTTAATGAATATAAACACAGGGTTTAAGCAGTGTAGAAATGAGGGAATGGACCAAAGGGAGGATGTGAGGGAGGCAGAGTGTCCTTCCAAGCAGGATGCAGGAGTCCTGCTATAAGATAAGTTGCTATACGCTAAGCATGCAGCTGGGACTATTTCAGGGTCAGGCTGTGTCATGTTTAACAAGAGATACCAGAATGGCAAATTCCCAGTATGTTAGTATCTAAGAGAGTAGTAGGAAATATGGCTGTTAAGATGATAACTATGCTCTGGGGTTCCCCACAGGTTCTGCTATTAAATATAGTATTAAAAAGACCATGAGGTGGGATATTCTTGAGGGGATGTGCCCTCTCTCCCACCCATCCCCTCTCCACAGGGAGGGTGATGCCTCCCAGGAGGGATCAACAAAATCTGCCAAGTCATTTGAAGTAGAGACTAGGCCCTCCCTCCTGCCTCTAGGCTAAGGGAGTATCCCTCCTTGGGGAATGTGTTCCCAAAGTCCTTTCATGCACCTGGGATACATCCTGGTTCCACTGTCAGAGGTCCCTTAGACTGCACAGGCCTTCTAACTGAGACACATGTTCAGGGGGTCTGAGTCAGTCCAATGCTGGTTTCCAGCTATCAATCTGGGGGTCCATGAGCTCCCTTTTGTTCAGATCAGCTGTCTCTGTGAGTTTCTATAGCATGGTCTTGTCCCATTTTCTTATCACTCCTCCCTCTCTGTAACTGGATTCCAGGAGTTCGGCTCCGTGTTTAGCTGTGGGAGTCTCCTTCTCTTTCCATCAGTACTAGATGAGGGCTCTATGATAGTAGATAAGTTAGTCATCAATCTCATTACCAGGGAAGGTCATTTAAGGTAGCCTTTTCACTGTTGCTCAGATTGTTCAGACTCTAGGAAATTGAGCAGTGATTAGAGCAGAGAAATATTTGACAATCTCATAAAGCACTTTGAGTCTCCAGCATGAAACAGGGATGGCAGCCTGGTGAAGGTCTTGCAATGGAAAAGTTGAGATGTCCTAATTTCTTTTTGTTCAAATTTTCCCTCTTACAGTTTGATAGGGAATCACTAGGGAACCACCTTTTTTTTTTTTTTTTTTTTTTTTTCCCAAATCCCTTGTGTTTCCTAATTTAGACCGGTGTGTCAGAGATTCCAGGCTGTTTGTTAGTGGAGCAAAGTACTGAGTGAAACTTATAATTTAGGGCACTGAAGTCCTGCAGAAAAGTTGCTCGGTCATGGGAAGAGAGTCTGAGAGAGGAACGGACTCCTCATATTTTAACCATGGAAGTTGTCTCAGGAAACAACATGTGAACTGAGCCCAAGGCGACAGGGGTGATGTCAGTGTGGATGGGGACCAGGGGACCAGGCAGGGCATCAGGTGACATCACCTCTCGGGAGACATAGTGAGGTCAGACTCCAGGGAGGCCCCTTCATAGTCCCCAACCGTGCTAGAGCAGCAAGCACAGCAAGAATGCCCAGAGTGCTATCAGGGTTCAGCTCATGGTTTTCCACTCCTCCTGCTGGCACAGACTCTCCCACCATGTGGGGAGAGGCAGAAGGAAGGGTGTTTAGACCTTGTAGGGAGGCATATGTCTTCCCTTAGAAACTCATCTACTAGTGCCAGCTGTGGTGTCACACTAGAACAGCAGGCGAAACCACCACCACCGCCGCAAACCTCAGTGTCTTATGGCTACTATTGCTGTGATGAAACACCATGACCAAAGCAACTCATGGAGGAAAGGGTTTATTCGGCTCATGATTCCACGTCACCATTCATCACTGAAGGAAGTCAGGACGGGAATTCAAACAGGGTGAGAGCCTGGAAGCAGGGGTGGACGCAGGGGCCATTAAGGAGTGCAGCTAACTTACTAGCTTGTTCTGCTTTCTTATAGCGCCCAGGACCTCTAGCCAAGGATTGGTACCATCCACAATGGGCTGGGCCCTCTCCCACCCATCACTAAGAAAATGCCCTATAGACTTGCCTACAGCCCAGTCTTATGGATGAATATTTTCAGTTGAGGTTGCATCCTCTCAGATAACTTTAGCTTGTGTCCAGTTTGACATCAAATTAGCCAGCTCACCCAGTGTTTGCCATAGGTCCTTTAAAGAGCCCTTAAACCAGGAAATTGATTGTACCCTAGTCCCTGAGACCTCTCCTACTGCTATAATTCTAGGTGTGCTTTCTGTCTTTCTTCCTATAGCCTCCATATTTGAGTGCCCACCCATAAAAAACTTCAACATACTTCTCTGCAAAACCCATCCTCTGTAGTCTGTGAATTTCATTATTTGAATTCTTAAGACAACCAGAAAGTACTGGCTCAGGATTGTTTTAGGTGACTGTTGAGTTTCTGAAATCCCAAGGAAGGCTCCATCATTCTCTAATATACACCAGTATTCCCATATAAACATGCCCATAAGCCCAGAACTGGAGGTAGAGACATCCTTGGCTGTACATAGAATCTGCATCCAGCCAGGGCTGCATTTGACCTTGTCTAAAATAAATGTCAACAAGGGTTCCCAGTACTCAGGTGAGCACCTCAAAACTGCCTGTAGTTTCCTGTCCAGGGTCAAGAATGGAATTGAGAGCAAGATGAAGAAGAGGTGTGGGTGGGGCTTTTAGGTTTATAGTTATATTCAATTATTTTGAGTTATGGTACCACTTAAAAGCCCTTTGCTAAAGTGCTAGAGCCAAGCAGGTGAATAATAATATTAAGATCAACATTTTCCTTAAGCTCTTTCTTTCTGCTGATCAGTTTACCCCTAGGAGTTGGACACCATTATCAACCTCATAAAATGGGAGAGGAAGCCCTATAGAGATTAACAACCATCCAATCACAGAACTAGAACCATGACGGCTGAAATTGCCAACTGGACACCTAAGAGGTTGTCTAGATTATGGTCAGAGTCTGGGAATATCTGTTAGAAGTTGTCCTGATTAGGTTGAGTTATGTGGGAGGACCAATTAAGTGTGGGTGGGTTCATTATCCTGGACTGTACAAAATGAGGAAGGCAAGCTGAGCCCAAGCAAGCACGTGTGAATGCATTGTGCTCTTCTTCTACTGACTGGTGTCATGTGACCAGTTGCCATAAATTTCCACTGCCTTGACTCCCCTCCCTACGTCCCATTTCTCTGCTGTGCTGGTCTGTAACCTGGAACAGCAAGCTGGAACAAACCCTTTCTCCCTCTAGTTGATTTTGTCAGTATATTTTGCCATACCTAGTAGAATTGACAAAATCTAGACTGTTTGACACCAGTCTCTGTGCTCTCAGCTCCTCTGCAGTAAAGGACAGAGCTGACCTAAGGGTGGAGACAGTAAAAATGTCACACCAGAGCTTCTGGGTATACATAGGAGGCTGAGCCAAAAGGGAAAATTAGATCATAGGAAAGAACACCCAGAGGAGAGGGCGACTCTGGAGAGGAGTTTTACAGAATGAAGGGTGAACAGTAGCAAAACAATGTCAAGAACATAGACTGAGTCTGGAGAGATGGGTCAGCCATTAAGAACATATACTGCTCTTGGAGAGGACCTGAGTTGGTTCCCAACACCCACATTGGATGGCTCACAACAGGCTGTGACTTCGGCTCTAGGGGATGAAGACTGGAAGCATGTCCTTGTAAGGACACTGGGAGAGTTTAAAATCATCTTTGCCAAGTTGCTTAATGGGACTGATTCTCCTAGATATTGAACACAGTACCATGGTGTGCTAAATGCACTGTACCACTGAGTTATGACTTTCATGACTCAGTGATTCTAATCCACAAACCATTACTCCTAATTCTTAAAAAAATACCCAAGCTTCTGATGCAGGTTTTTGAGAATTACAACACTTTTCAACTCAGATGTACGAGGCACAACTTAGGATGTTAGGCACTCACAGGTCACTGTTGCGTCTCAAGGAAACAAGGGAGAAATGGTTAACCAGTGTGCCTATTTAACATATTTAACAACGTGGATGCTGGATATCAGTCTCAGCACCACAAGTACCTGCAACAGAGTCCTAGCTCCTCTCAGCACTTCTCACCACCACTCCACTTTAAACCTGGGCGGCCCCTCAGCTTTGTTTACTTCCCACACCCCCCACTTTCTGATCCCTACATGACAGCTGTTTTGGGTGTGCACTCTCTCGGTTCTCCTCTTGGTCCTGGCTTCTCTCTTTCTTCATTTGCCCTTTCTTCTTCCCTCTCTGTTCCTCTCTCAGTGAGCCTGAGACAGCGACTTCCGATGCTCATCATTTCATGCTGATTGAAGATTAAAGACACAACTTGGAGTTAAGCAAAGTGAATGCAGAGCCTTATTAAAGAGCGTTAAGGGGAAAGTGGAACTCTGAGTGTGGGGAGGGTTCCAAGAGGGGAAGAAGCATCTCAAGGGCATTTTACTGGGCTCATGAGAGAAATTAAATGAAGATTCCAGTGATTTTGGTAGAGACTGGTTAATTCTCTGGACATTTCATAAGTCAACCAATGGAGGGCCCAAGGTTGAGTGCATGTCTTCCTGACCCAACCAGAGAGATGATCACACAATGCTCAACCACTACAGGAGGAGGTGGCCACACTTTGAAGTCCCCTCTGCCCTTGTCTGACTTATTTTGTTCTTCTTGGTTTTCTGCTGACCATCTGCCCTGGTAAGTGTTTTACTCTCTGACCTGGCAGATGCTGCTGGTCAGCACCCAGAGGCAGAAGCAGGAGGATCTCTGAGAGTTTGAGGTCAACCTGGTCTACATAGGGAGTTCTGTAACATCAAGAGCTACATAGTGAGACCATGTTTTTGTTTTTGTTTTTTGTTGTTGTTTTAATGTTTAGCAGTACTGAGAATGAGAGCTAGGTTTCAGCCATGCAGTCTCACCTATGCTATATATGTACCACATCAGTAAGTTTTATAAAGTAAAGCGTATACTAAAGTCTCAGGTTGGATCTTCTGATATAGGCATCTGCTCCCTGCTAATGTTGAGAATGTCTCGAAGGGACCCTGACCCTCAGTCCAGTGCTTTTCTGATAGCTCCATGGACACTTTTTTCTATTTAGAAGGTATTAACTAGTACATACCTAAGTATATACCCAGTTCATCTATGTTTTTGAGACAGTTTAGCCTCATTCATATTCTTATATGTTGAAAAGAGTGACCTTGAAATCTGTGTTTTAAATAATTAAATCATTCCTTTCTCCCTCCTTCCCTCCTTTCCTTCCATTTATTATCTTTAGATAGAGTCTCATGTAGCCCAGGCTGGCCTATAACTTCATAAATAGTGGAGGGTGACCTAGAACTCCTGGTCTTCTGGCCTCTACCTTTAAGTGACTGTGCAGTGCTCATCCTTACCTGCAACATCTATGTAAATCCTCACCTTTGCAAGGGCCAGGGAACATAATGGAAGAAGGGGTGGAAAGCCAGAGGCTTGATGGGGTGCTGTAAAATACTGCTTTCTGGATATGACATGGTCATTGTACTCACGAGCTCACTGCAGGTGAGTGCCATATTTCTGTATTGGTTGCTTAGAGCCACACACCCTTGTTAATAAGATGCCGAGCCTCTGACCTCTTTGCTACCTCAAATAAATAAACAAAGCAAAGCAAACAAACACAACAAACAAACAAAAACTCAACCAACCAAACCAAAACTGCTGAGTTAGCAGGAGTAGGTTTTTATCATTACCATACATGTCTGGCTTTCAGACCAGTTTGCTTCCTGGAGGAAAAGCTTTTTGCTGAGTAAAATGCTAAACTGGGAACCAAAATGGGCCATGTGTCATATATTTCAAGGGATCTTTAGAAATAGGAAGGGCTCCAAGTCCTTACTCTTTATACTTGTGTGAAATGTTTTAAGCATGAGTAATAGACTAAAGTGAGGAGAGTCAGGGAGTGTGTGTAATCTGACAGGTTTAGCAACTTGCTTTTTTTCTCCCTGCAAACCATACCTTGGAGTCATTTTGCTCACAACTGTCTGTGCACTGTTAAAATGTATTTCTAGTTAATAACCATCAAGTTCTGGAGGAAGCTGAGTATGTACAACAGAGAGTTGCTGTCCTCTTGCCCTGGTGTTGTAGAGTGTTATTTAAGATGTTGCATTCCTTTATGCTGCATTTGTTTAACTCTGTGCAGCTGTGTTATTTTGCCTGCCTAAAACATCTGATTGGTTTAATAAAGAGCTGAACAGCTGACAGCTGGATAGAGAGAAAGGATAGGCGGGGCTGGCAGGCAGAGAGAATAAATAGGAGGAGAAATCTGGGACGCAGAAGGAGCAAAAACAAGGAGAGGAGGACTCCAGAGGCCAGTCACACAGCTACACAGCAAGTCACAAATTAAGAAGTAAAGAAAGGAATATTGATCGGAGAAAGATAAAAACCTAGAGGAAAAGGATAGATGGGGCAATTTAAGTTAAGAAAAGCTGTCTAAAAACAAGTCAAGGTAAGGCCAGGCATTTATAAGTAATAATCTGTATGTGATTTATTTGGGAGCTCGGTATTAGGCCCCTCAGTTAAAAACAACCAGCTACACCTTGGATTGTGTCTTTTTGATCCTCTGACTGCTACTTCTGTTCACAGATTTTTGGGTATTTTTACTGGAAATATTTTACCTTTGTAATATCTGTAACATTATATACACACATATATATGTTTATATATTTATTTATATATATGATTTTTTATTTGCTCTTTTACAGCAGGCTCTCATGTAGCACAGACTAGCATCTAACCTGGTCCTACCTCCCAAGAGCTGCAATTACAGACATGTGCTCCCATGCTCAGCTATACATGAATATTTTTTTCTTAAAAAGGAGGGGCAGAGAAATGTCTTAGCAGTGAGCACTTATTGTTCTTTCAGAGGACCTGGGTTTGGTTCCCAGCACCCACATAACAGCTCATAGCCATCCATAACTGCAGTTTCAGGGGATCCAACTTCCTCTTCTGACCTCCAAAGGGTACCAGGCATACCTATGGTACAGAGATGTGCATTTGAGATACATGTTTATACACATAAAATAAAATAAATCTGAAAAACAAAAGTGAGTAGGGTCAGGCATGGTAGTACATACTTTTAATTCCAGTTGAGTTTGATTGGTCTCTGTAAGTTTGAGGCCAGCCTGGTCTTCAGAGTGCAAAAACATGAAATAAAATTATAAAGGAGTGGGAACATAGTCTATTGTTTCATGAGTTGCCTTTTCTACTTGAGTTATGATTTGCAGATAAATTTGTATCTGACTATCAAGTGTCTTTTCTTTTTATATAATATATAATTTTTTGTGTAAGTGAGTGTTTTGCCTGTATGTATGGATGTATGGATGTATGGATCTATGTGCCTGGTGCCCATAGAAGCTAGAAGAGGGCATTGGAGTCCTTGGAACTGAAGTTACAGATGGTTGTAAGCCAGTATGCAGGTACAGTAAAGCTACGTTGGATCCTCTGCAAGACTGTCAAATGCACTGAACTGTGAGCCATTTCTCCAGCCTCAAGTGTCTTTCTTTAATCAACAGCTAATACTGTTCTATATCTGTGACCCAAATTATTTACTCTCAGCATTTCCTGGCTTCTCACATTCTTTCTTTGATTGATATCAACACAGTTCTCTGTTGATGTAATGCCCAATTTGTCTGCTCTCTAGGAAGCCTTCCAAGTCCTCCTTTATAAAACACACACACACACACACACACACACACACACACACACACACACACACACACATATACACACATACACTTAGTGAGGAGGTGACCAGGAGCCTGGGGGGCATGCATAGATTGAGATTGAGTGGGAAGAAGGAGAGGGAATGAAGGTAAATAATTTTATTAAAAAAAAAAAACAGGTGTGGTGGTACATATTATTAAACCCAGAGATTGGAGGGCAGGTTGGTCTCTGTGAGTTCAGGGACAACCTCATCCACATAGAGTTTCAGTTCAGCGAGGGCTACATAATGAGATCCTGTCTCCAAACAAACACCAAAGCAAAAACAAAAATAACTGGTTGTGGTAGGATATGATTAAGAGGTGGAGGCAGAATTGGTATAAAAACAGACATGTGAATCAATAGAATCGAACTGAAGACCCAGATGTAAACCCACACACTACAGACACCTAATATTTTGGCAAAGTAGGCAAAATTATGCAATGGAAAAAAGGAGATAGCTTCAATAAATAGTGCTGGTTTAACTGGATGTTGACATGTAGAAGAATGCAAATAGATCCATATTCATCACCCTGCAGAAAACTCAATTCCAAGTTGATCAAAGACCTCAACATAAATCCAGATACACTGAACCTGATAAAAGAGAAAAGTGGGAAATAATCTCAAATGCATCGACACAGGTGGCAACTTCCTAAACAGAATACCAATAGCACAAGCAGTAAGATCTACAATTAATAAATGGAACCTCAGGAAATTGAAGTTTCTGTACGGCAAAGTACACTGTCAATAAGACAAATGGCAGCCTAAAAAATGGGAAAAGATCTTCACCAACCCCAAGCCAACAGAGGGCTGATTTCAAAAGTATATAAAGAACTGAAAAAAACTAGATATCAATAAACCAAATAATCCAATTAAGAAATGGGGTGCAGATGTAAACAGAGAACCTCAGTAGAAGAATCTCCAATGGCCAAGAAACATTTAAGGAGATGTTTAACATCTTTAGCCATCAGGGAGATGCAAATCAAAGTGACCCCGAGATTTCATTTTACACCTGTCAGAATGGCTAAGATCAAAAACCACAAGCACCAGCTTATGCTGAAGAGGATGTGGAGCAAGGGGAACACTCCCTGTACTGCTGGTGGAAGTGCAAACATGTACAGCCACTTTAGAAATGAGCGTGGCAGTTACTCAGAAAATTGGGAACCAACCTACCACAAGACCCAGTTATACCGCTCTTGGGCTGCGTAACTCAAGGATGCTCAATCATACCACAAGGACACTTCCTCAACTATGTTCATAGAAGCTTTATTTGTAATAGCCAGAACCTGGAAACAACCTAGATGTCTCTCTGTAGGAATGGATAAAGAAAAAATGGTTCATTTACACAATGGAGTATTATTCAGCTTTCAAAAACAAGAACACCAGAAATTTGAAAGTAAATGGTTGGAACTAGAAAAATATCCTGAGTGAGGTAACTTAGACCCAGAAAGACAAACATGGTATGTACTCACACATAAGTGGATATTAGCTGTAAAATCAAGGATACCTATGCTAGAATTCACAAACCTAGAGAGACTAGGCAACAAGGAGAGTTCATGGGATGCATGGATCTTCCTGGGAAGGGGAAAACAAGAGATTGTGAATGGACTGAGGGCAGGTGGGGCTAGGAACATAACTGACCAGGTTGGGGGCAGATGGAGGGAAGATTGCTGAGGGGGGGACTGTTGGGAGTGGCATTTTGTGGTTGGGAGGAAGCCTGGCTAGGGGAATCTCCCTGGAGTCTATAGAGAGGACCCCTCCGTAGACTCCTAGCAATAGTGGACAAGTAGCCTTAACTGGCCATCTCCTGTGACCAGATTGGTGCATGGTCCAATTGTCATCAGAGAGTTGCCATCCAGCAACTGAGGGAGACTCAGAACCAAACATTAGGCAGAGTTTGGGAATCCTGCTTAGGAGGAGGAGAAAGGAGTGTAGGAGTCAGAGGGGTGAAGGACACCATGGCAAGCCTCACACAGTCAACTAACCTGGGTTCACAGGGGCTTGCAAAGACTGAACAGACTGCCTGGGGCTGACCTAGGCACTCTGCATTACAGTAGTGTAGCTTGGTCATCTTATTGCACTAACAGCAGGAATAGGGGCTGTCTCCCACCCTTCTACTGGTTTCTCGGACCTTACTTCTCATACAGGGTCGCCTTGCCCAGCCTTAATACATGGGGAGGCGCTCCGTTGTGCTTTATTGATATGCCATGCTTTATTGATACTCATACTCATTGTCCTTTCCTGGATGGAGATGAAGAGGAGCAACGGGGCTGGAATGTAAATAAATAGATGAAAAAAAAAAAAAAACAGAGATGGAGGCAGGAAAGGTCATCCCTAAAAACATGCATACATGTTATAAGACGGAACAGTTTATATTTAGAAATATATATGTTTATATGTACATGAATTCAATAGCAGCGAAAAGAGAGGCCATGAATTTGAAGGAGAAAGGGAGGCTTTGGAAGGAGGAAGGAGAAGGGAGAAAACTTTTAACTACATTATAATCTCAAAAAAAAAAAAAATAGAGGTGAAGATAGGAGGATCATGACTTCAAGGATAGCCTGGGTTTCATATTTAGGGGCTGAAGAGAAGGTTCAGTCGGTAAGAGCGTTGTGGCTCTTCCAGACAACTGTAGTTCCTGCACCCACAGGGTGCCTCACAACTAACTGTAGCTCTAATCCCAGGTGATCTGACAGTCTTGTGGCTTCCTGGGGCACCAGGCATACATGTAATGCATAGACATAAGCGCATGTAAAATACCCATACATATTTAAAAAAAATGTGCAGAGTTAATACCACTGCCTGATTTGGTGTCACCGTTTACAGGCGCCGTAAAGTGCCAGGGGTCAATATCAAGGTCGCAGCAATTAGCGCAGATTCAACGCACAAACGGATAGAACTCGGCTCAGCCTGACTCAGCGAACTACAAATCCCAGCGGGCTGTGCGCGACGCTCGCGGCCGAGCTGACGCCTGGTGGCGGGGGGCGTGGCATCCGAGGGCGGGGTCGCGCTGCGGGGTGCTGGCGGAGCGGCCGCGGATCCTGCGCTGAGGGAGCGAGGGGTCCCGGCCGAGTGAAGGCCTCGCGGCCGTGCCCTGTGATGGAGCGGGCGAAGATGGCGGAGGAGAGCCTGGAGACGGCGGCGGAGCACGAGCGGATCCTGAGGGAGATCGAGAGCACAGACACGGCCTGCATCGGGCCCACGCTCAGGTACCGGGGCGGGGCGGGGTCGGGAGCGGCGGCTGGCCGGGAGAGAGCCGCGGCTGTCCCGGGTCTTGGGCGAGGCCCTGCTGGGGAGCCCGTCCGGGGGGAGAGGCTGCGGCGCGGCTCTGCTGGGCCGCCGCTCCCTCGGTCAGGAGCGGGCGCCGGCTCTGCGCCCCGAGGAGCTGCCCATCACGGCTGCTCTGAGAGCGTCCTGGGTACCTGGTCCTGGATCAGCCTCCCCCACCTTCCCTCACCCGAGAGCCCCGTTCCTGAGGACGACCCCGCCCGAGGGCAGCCTCGGGACCCTGCCACTACCTGAACCCGCCCCCTGCTCCCTCCCCGGACACCTTGTCCCGTTCTTGTACTGGCGTTGCCCGTGAAGATGTCAGAACGCACCTGGCCTTCCTCGTCTTAACTACCATGTACTTGTTACACACAGTGCAAGGCGTTGATGTGCAGATACGCCTGTGGAAGCCACTGAGCGATCCTACCGCTGGGGTACGCTTGGTGTTCCCCTGGGTCAGACGAGGCGCGGGGCAGTGAAGTGACTTGTCCAAGGTCACAGGGAGAGAGAGTGGGCTTCTAGTTCCGAGCCCTGGACTCTGCATTCTGCACCTGGACGCGCTGCCTTTCCTCCTTTTTATGGTGCCCGGGGACGGAACGCAATGTCTGCAGCGTGCCAGGCAAGCCCTCTTCCTCAGAACTGTGCCCAGCCCACAGATTCCTCACCACTTTTGTTCTGCCTTAGTCTGGGATTACCATCTGCTATACTTCCTGTTGGAAATTGTTCACCAGCACCAGGTTTGAACCCCCGCAGTTTCCTGGTGCCCCAGAGCTAGTTCCTCCTCCTGGGCCTTTCCCGTGGAGCTTTCTGGGCTCCCCACTCAGTCTGTGCTTTGGAAATCACTTCACCCCTCCTTGTACAATCCTGAATCAGTGCTCCTCCCTCCAGAACGGGTCGCTAATCATTGCTTACATTTTCATGGGGAGAGTTGCCCAGGGAAAAGAGTGGCTGAAGAAGGCTGGGGACTTCTGCTTTTAGCTACACTTGCAGTTTCTTCTCCAGCCTCCATTGTTACTGCCAAGCAAGTTTTCTCAGTGTCATTCCTCTTGGAAATAACTGTCCTTAATAGTTTGTACTGCCCCCCCCCGTGTGTGTGTGTGTGTGTGTGTGTGTGTGTGTGTGTGTGTGTGTGTGTGTGTGCGCGGGCGCGCGCTCGCGCGCGCACGCTAAAAATTGAATAAGGGTCTCTCGAAGACTGCAACAATGCTTTATCACAGAGTTGAACCTTCAGTAACTCCCAGGTGACTTTTAGCCCCACCCCCTTTTTGTGCCAGTTCTTTTACAGGATTACTTTCCTCTCTGTGTCACGATCATGACATCATGTTCCTCTCATTTCCTATTTTCTTGTGCTGTGGAAGGCCAGTGCTTTTCTTTCAAAGACCATTATAAAAGCCCAGGATCACGCACTCGTATCCTCCTAAAAGTGTTATTAGCAGCTGCTACCGTTTGGCTTTCAGCAACTAAAATGTTAATAGAATGAAGGAGAATGTCATGTTCCAGTCTGTTAAGAAATTTGGCTGCTGAATTGACTATTTGGGATCACCAGAGTTCAGGAGGGCCCCTTATCCATATTTATTTTCTTGAGTTGCTTGTGGTTAAGTATGCTAACCCTTTTATTTTTTTGGAGGGGAGATGTGGTTTCCTGATCCCAGGCTGTCCCCTTACTTGCTGTGTAGCTGAGAATACCCTTGAACTTCTCACCCTCAGGATCCCCACGTTTTGGAAGTGCTGGGATCACAGTCTAGCCCCATAGTACTTAGCTTTATGCCATGCTAGGAACTGAACCTAGGGCTTGTGCCTGTTAGGTGAACATCCTACCAATTGAGCTATACATCTAGCACCAGTGTAGAGGTATATATTTGTATAAAATGAATTTTGCTGTTTAATTTCCTGGTATCTTGGCTTTAGAAATGTATATATTATAATTTAAACATGTCACCCATTCTCCCCAGATTTCCTCATTACTGACATTACTGACACTGAATTCTTTTTTTTTTTTTTTGATTCTGTGGTTGTGCGTGAATTTGGAAGTCTTTTATTTTATGGAGACACTGTTAATAAGTCCAGGAAGTATTACATGACCCTATCTGTTGGTTGTTTTTCCTGACTGTATTGATGAGGATTTGAATTAAATTTTTAAAAATTATTTTATGTTCATTGGTGTTTTGCCTGAATGTATGTCTGTGTGAGGGTGTCAGAAACCTTGGAACTGGACTTACAGACAGGTGTGGGTGCTGGGAATTGAACCTGAGTCCTCTGGAAGAGCAGCCAGTACTCTTAATCACTGAGCCATCTCTCTAGCCCAGATTAAAGTTTTTATTTATTTATTTTTATTTTTTTAACATTCATGTATGTATGTCTTTCTTTCTGTAGTATGCATGTGTTTGTGTATGAACACACATGTTGATGCCATAGCACATTGTGTAGGTCAGAGGACAATTTGCAGGATAGGTTCTCTTCTTTTACCATGTGAGTTCAGAAGATTGATCTCAGGTCTTTGAGCTTGGCAACAAGTGCCTTTAACTGCTGAACCAGAGACCTGCTTGCTGTCTCTGGTCCAAGGATTTGGATTATTTATTTATTTGTTTTCTTGAGACTTGTGCTTGCTTTTTTATCTTCTTCCTACTTCCTTCAATTTAGAACTTTAAAACACACATTGTTTGAAACAGTTAAGCAAGTGAGCAAGCATCATCACAGTGGAACAATGTGTGTTTCCTGGGGAAGCTCTGCTGCTAATAAACAGTAAAATTCTAAATTTCTTTCTATATGGATGTATGAAAATAACAGACATTGGACCTGATCTGTTTTTGTGTGGACTTTGATTTAAGGAGTGGCATTTATGGAACACATTTGGAAAACAAGGTAATAATAGGGCTAGTCAAATGCTTGCCTTTGTGTGGGGTGAAGGAGTTTTTTGACATTTGTAAAGAAGATGGGTCAGTGGAGACCTTTAGCATTGGAAAAACAAAAGAAAGAGTAAGGTAGGATGAGAATAGCTCTTGAAATCCAAAGAAAATAAAATTGAAAGCATTCAGACAGTCATAGTGGTTCAGGCCTGTAATCTCAAAACTTGGGAGGTGGAGTCAGTAGAATCTCAAACTTGGATGTAGCCTGGGCCGTATATCAAGTTATAAGGTGGTCTGGTGTACATAATGAGACCCTGGCAAGAAAAACATTTAAAATAGATGTGGATCTGACTGAATATATCTTTTAGGTTTTGAGTCATTTTTAGATGACTGTAAATTCACATGTAGTTGTACAAACTAATATAGGGATTCCCCTGTGCTCTTTACTCAGTTTCTCCCATTCATAACATTGTATAAAACCTATAATTAACAACGTCATGTCCACAGTATTGACATTGTGCCTTGACCGTCAAGAGTAACATACTTCATCCCCACAGTGAACCCTCGGGGTACTTTCTTAGAGCTTGGCCCATTTCCCTCTGCCTGTATTTCCTATTCCAATCCTGACAACTAGTCATGAGTTATTGTATCAGGTTCAAAGGACCATACCTTATGTACCCTAGGTAACATTCTAGGTTTGACTTTTTCTACTTAGCACTGAACTTTATCTGTTTGTTATAATGTAGCAATAGTTTGCTTTTTTTTTTTAAAATTGCTGAGTAGTTTCCCATAGTATAACTGTACCACAGTTTATCATTTATTCATTTACTCATAAAGACATCTTCATTTGTCTCTGGCTACTATATTGTTTCTGATCTAAGAAGGCCATTGGGTATCAAAATGCAAAGCTAGCCACAGCCATAGAGCCAGGCATTCGTGGCACACGTCTTTAATCCCAGCACTCTGAGACAGAGGCAGATGAATCATTGTGAGTTCAAGGCCACCCTGAGCTACACTAAATAGATTCGGTCTAAAAACGAAACAGCTTACACAGAGGAGATCTCAACACTTGGGATCCCCTGTCTTTAATCCCAGAACTAGGGAGGTGGAGACAGGAGTGATGTGGCTGGGCAGAGAGAGGAATATAAGGAGGAGGAGGAGGAGACAGGAACAGAGAGTATTGCAGTCTGAGGCTTGGTGTAGAGTTGCATTGTGAGGATTCATGGAGACAGGATCCCCCATTTTGGTCTGAGGTAGAGGTAAGAGCTAGAGGCTGGCTGCTTTGCTTGTCTGATCTTTAGCTTGAACCCCAATGTCTGTCTTTGGGCTTGTATTATTTGTGTTACAGGCTATTATAAATATCCTATATAAACATGCATATAGATTTTTCTGTGAACATCTGTTTTTGATTGTTTTAGTGTATCAAGGAGTAGAATTGCTGATGTTATACTAACTTGCCAAAGGATTCTAATTTTTTCACCAGAATTTGGTGTTGCCATCTTTAGAAATTTTGTTAGTCTGTTATATATGTAACAATATTTCATTGTAGGGTTTTTTGTTTTTGTTTAGGCTGATCCTTAGGTAGCTGAGGCTGCCCTTGACCTCCTGATGTTCTCTTGTCTCCATTTGTGCTACTGTTTCTGGCTTCATAGTAGTTTTAATTTTGGTTGCTAATGATGTTGCACATCTGTGCATGTGCTCATTTGTTTTGTGTATAACTCAGGGCTTCTTGCACTCAGGTATGTCGCCATTGACCTCTGTCTCCTACATTTTTTTTTATTGAGGGTGAGCAGAATTGTTTTTTTCCTGAAAGTTGGAGTTTTATTGTGTGTGTGTGTGTGTGTGTGTGTGTGTGTGTGTGTGTGTGTGTGTGTTAAGGAAAGGGCACTTGTACACACGAGAACGTGTGGATACAGACTTCTCAAGATAGAGTTGCCTGCACGATACTGTTCTTTGAAATAGTGGTTCAGGTTCAGTTTTCCAAGCAGAACAGACTATTTTTATGGAGCAGGGAATTGCCAAGTATTTCTTGCATAATTCTAGAGGAAGAACATCTTTCTAAGTAAGGACTTTATGTTGCTTGAACTTTTAAGTCAGTTTTAAAGTATAAATGCTTATAAGTATGACTAGTACTGAATCAGAAAGTGGCTTTTTTTAGTAGTTACATGAAAAAATACTCGTTATCACTGATCATCAGAGAAATGAAATAAAAAATTCAATGAGATATCATATTATCGCTTCATACCTGTTCAGATGGTCATTATGAAAAAGGCAAAAGAAGCACAGCTTGGTGGTGCATACCCTAGTCCCTGCATTTAGGAGGTAGAAGCAGGAGAACTGTAGTTCAAGGGCAGCCTCACCTACATGGTGAGCTCAAGATCAGCCTGCACTGTACAGACCGTATCTTAAAAAAAGAAAGAAAGAAAGAAAGAAACAAAGACAAGGTCAGTGTTGGTAACGATATAAAGAAAATCTTTATAGGCTGCTGTTACAGGCTTTACGTAAAATAGTATGGAGAGCCCTCAAGAAGTTGAAAGTAGAGACAATATGATTCAGCAATAGATGAAGATGATGTGATTTTTTAATATATTTATTATTTTTCTTATTTTACAGATCAATCCCAGTTCCCTCTCCCTCCCTCCCATGCCCCCTGACCCCCTCCCATTTCATCCCCCCCTCCCCACAACTCCACAGGGAGGATGATGCCTTCTATCTGTCAAGTCATTTGGAGTAGGGTCTAGGCCCTCCCTCCTGCCTCTTGGTTAGGGGAGTATCCCTCCATGAGCAATGGCTCTTAGTCCTTTTGTGCACCAGGGATATATCCTGGTTCCACTGTCAGAGGTCCCTTAGACTGCCCAGGCCTTCTAACTGAGACCCATGTTCAGGGGGGTCTGAGTCGGTCCAATGCTGGTTTCCCAGCTGTCAGTCTGGGGGTCCATGAGCTCCCCCTTGTTCAGGTCAGCTGTCTCTGGATTTCTGTAGCCTGGTCTTGACCCCTTAGCTCATCACTCCTCCCTCTCTGCAACTGGATTCCAGGAGTTTGGCTCTGTGTTTAGCGGTGGGCATCTGCTTCTGTTTCTATCAACTATTAGATGAGGGCTCTATGATGGTGGATAAGTTAGTCATCAATCTCATTACCAGGGAAGGTCATTTAAGGTAGCCTTTCCACTGTTGCTCAAATTGTTCGTTGGGGTCATCCTTGTAGGTCTTTGGACATTTCTCTAGAGTCAGTTTTCTCTTCAAACCTATAATGGTCCCCTCTATTATGCTTCCTCTCTCTCTCTCTCTCTCTCTCCCTCTCTCTCTCTCTCTCTCTCTCTCTCTCTCTCTCTCTCTCTCTCTCTCTCTCTCTCTCTCTCTCTCTCATCTATTCATCCCCTGACTCAATCTTCCTTGTCCCACATGTTCTCCTCTCCTCCCCTTGTCTTTCTCCTAACTCCATCTCCACTCACTGCTCACCCCAACCCCCAATACGCTCAGGAGATCTTGTTCCTTCCCCTTCAGCATTCATGTATACACACAGTGGAGGACAACTCACACTTAATGAAGAGAACCCTGTCATTTTGACAACATGATTTAATGTGGAAGACATTATACTCAATGAAATAAGCCTAGAACAGAAAGACTGATTGTTTTAACTTATAAATACAGTCTAAAAAAGTTGAACTTAGAGACAAAGGCTACAATGGTAGTTATCAGAGGCTGCCTGGGGAGAGGATAGAAGATGTTGGTCATAGGGTACAGAGTTTTAGTTGGACTGAATATGTTCTAGAGGTCTATTATGCATCACAGTTACTATAAACATAAACATGTAGCTCTTCAGAATGGTCCAGTGATTGATGTACCATGGCAGGCTTTTCTACAAACTGCCTCTGACAAAACTATGCTGTATTAGAATTGAATAGAAGACTCCTTGTAATCAAATTGTTACCCTCATACAAAGAAGATTGAGAAAACACCAAAATCTGGTATGTGGTGTATGCCCATTCTGTCTTTGAGGTGTTTGTGCTGTGAGACTCAGACTCAGTCCTTATGTGAACACCTAAAACAGAAGAACAAGTTGCAGAGCCTGTGATGAATCCATGCGTGCTGAATTCGTTTGTGATGGAATCCAGCATGCTTTCCTTGTTGAGGATTAAAAATGTGAAAGTATTGTAGCCCCAAATTATAAAGCTAAGTAAGTCCAAAGTCTTCTTAAGGAGTAAGAAAAACCTATACTTGAACATTGCAGGGTTAGGATTTACTTAGCTCTTGAAAAGTGGTATTTGAGGTGATGGCTGGTTACCTCGAATTAGTCATTTTGTAATGTTTATCTGCACCAAGACACTTTTACTGTAAATTTACCAGTCAGTTATACTTTAATAAAGCTGAGAAAAATTGAAAAAATGAGAGTAATTATTATTATCATTACAAAAAAGGACCATGGCCTCTTTTCAATAAGCTAAGTTCTGACAGATAACTAGGATAGGAAAATTAAGCCTTCAGTGTTTTACCAGATGTCAGCTGTCATCACTTCCATTATCAAAGTCATGCTTTGGCCATCATGGTCTAGATTCTGCCCTTGTTATAGTTTTATTAATCTCATGGGTCATCTTTGTATGTGTGTGTGTGTGTATGTCTTTTTAAATATATTCTACCCCCACTATATAGGGTTGGTAAGGAATTTTATTTTTGTTACCTGACAGTAAACTGGGTCCTGGAAGCTTAGTTTCTCTGCTGCTGAAATTAGTTTTAAGTTATGGAGTTTGTTGATAGGATAAGAGAAATTTGAGGCAGAGCTCTAGAAGACTTTCATTTCATCTTTTTTTTTTTAAATATTTGATTATTTGAGAATCTCATAGTATGTACTCACCTCCCAATCTTTCCAAATTCATAGTATCCACCCATGTCCACCATGACCCCCTACAGCCACACCAGAAGCCCTCAGCTGAGGAAACCTTGCTGAGGTCAGAATGGGGCAGGACTAGCTGTCTTCACCCTTGGTACCACTTGCACTACAGTGCTGTTAGCAGGGGAGGAATGGGGCAGACTCTCCCACACCCATGGGGACATTAACCTGGCTTCAGATGTCGACCCTGATCAGGGACATCCTCGTGGGCTGTGGAAACTCAGTCCACAGACATCAGCATGGCCATTGACCATATCAGGACCTCTGATCCACTCATGGCTCTCAGTGAATGCATGGAACATGAGCCTCAATATGGTCTCAGGTGGTTACATATTCCATTCACATCAGCTTGATGCTCCAAAGTAGCAAAGCCTGAAGACATCACCAAGACTTTGGATAGCAGCACATATGGCATAGGTCCTTATGGATCTCAGGCTTCTTCTCTGGACCACCAACACCAACATAGACCTTCAAGGAGGTCCAAGCTGGAAAGCGAATAGTTCCTATTTCAGGCCTCCATGGTTGCCTAGGGCCAGGAGGAAACCATGGCTGGGCAGCATGTTCAGGGCCTGAGTCTGTGTCTGCATAAGCTCCACGCTGTTGTACATATACACCATGTTGTCCTTGAACTCCGGTGTCTCCAGCCTGCCTGCAAACTCAGGATCCTCTTGCCTCAGCCTCTCAAATACTGGGTTATGCATGTGACCCACCAGGTCAGCAAAGCAGACTGCTCATTTTTCCCCCTCAGTTTTTAGGTAGAATTTCCATCCTACATATACTAGAGAAGCACTTGGCTTCTTCCCCAGACCAGAGAACTTTATTTTATAGATTTATTTTTATTTTTATTGTATGTGTATGAGTGTTTTGCCTTTGTGTATGTTCTGGGTACAGTGTCCAAAGGCCGGAAGGGGGTACTGGAGCCCCTTGAACTGGAGTGATGGTTGTGAGCTCCCATTTGGGTGCTGGGAACTAAACCAGGGACCTCTGGGAGACCACTATGTACTCTTAACCTCTGAGCTGTCTCTCCAGCTTCCAAGAGAGGGTCTTTTATATGGATTTCCTATGTTTAGTGTGTTAGTTTATTCACAGGTTAGCAGCTCCAAAGCCTTATAAATGATCTACTTGCTATCCTGAGATGGCAGTGCTTAGATTCAATTTATAGCATGTTGAATCATCCTTTTTTTTAAAATTTATTTTTATTTTTTCTCCAGAGATTTGAGTATTACTCACTGATTCTATCATTGTGTGGTCAGCAGGAATTTCAAGTTTATCATTGTTCAGAATTTTCTGCAAGTTGCCCTGAGTATCACTAGGCTTTTGATAACTTGTAGTATCTGGAGATATTTCTATAATTACGTTGAGAATTTTGTTTTTTGAATACACTAGGTGGGGCTGCTTCTTTTTTTCTTCTTGTTTTGATAACTTGCACTATCTGGAGGTGGTTCTATAATTATGTTGGGAATTTTATTTGTTCTTTTTGAGTTAGTAGGTGGGGCTCCTGTTTTATTTATGATATTTTAAGTACTCATCTCTTAACTGTTATTAGCAAACAGGGCATTATCTAGACCTGGCTTTCATTTATGTGCCACTAACAATACTAAGAGGTGTTTAATAAGTCTTTCTTTCTCCATGGTGCAGTGAGTCCAGGCTGTGTTCGGATGTAGGCATTCTGTGTGTGACTAGTCACTTTGCCAGGGGAAGTCACCAGATTTTACCCTATAGTTTCTACTTTAGTAGACCTGTGGTGTAGCCACAACTAGTCATTTCTTCTATAAGTTTATACCACACAGCATCACATGAAAGGAAAGTCAGTTGGCCTTTAGGAAAATCAATGAAGGCAAACAACTTAAATCTCTGCCTTCTGGGAGCAGAGGCAGGCAGATCTCTTGAGTTGTAGGTCAGCCTGGTTTATATAACTAGGTCCAGGACAATCAGGGCTACATAAAGAGAAAACATAACCAGACCAAACCAGAAAAAAAATTAAAAAGTGAAAAATATTGAAATTTTAGAATAAAAAGAAACTTTTTTCTTTCTGAATTAAAGTTTTTTTTTTTCAAAGACTGGTTTCCAAGTAACCTTGAATCTCTGATCTTCCTGTTTATACCCCCATCTGCTAAGATTAAGGCATGTACTTATGTATTTCTAGGGTTCAAACCCAGGTTTTTGTACATGCTAAGCAAGCACTCTACCAACTGAACTACATGTCCAGCTAGTATGAAAATATAAAGAAAAATCGTCTTAGGCTGAGAGTGTAACCGTGTGGTAGGATGCTTTCCCCTTTCCCTCTTCTCATTCTTCCCTCCAATTCCTCTTGTGCCCCACTTTTGCTTTCTTAAATCCAAGCAAGGGTTCTTTAAAAATTAAAAAAGTTGTTATGCATGTATGCACATTTATAATAATACAACTTGCTCACCTCCTTCATATAATGTTTCTTGTATGTATATGATTTCAGGGTTGATAATTTGCTATTGGATACTTAATAAGAGGGGTCATTGTGGGAAAGAACATTTCTCTATTCTCAACATTCCTTAGGTGCCTGTAGCTTTTTGTTATGGTTAGGGTACCATGAAATTTCCCCTTGCATGATAGCATGTCTGTTGGTGGTGTACTTGTTCAGTTGTTTTCCTATCTTTTTTTTTTTTTAAGGAAAAGATTACTATTTTTATGAGTTTAAAAACAGTTTCTTTTCTCTATATTCTGATATTAAAATATATTTAATACAGCTGGAAGTGGAGCTCATGCTCATAATTCTAGCCTCTGGATGCTAAGGAAGAACCCCAAACAACCTCTCCTCATAACAACAAGATCCCCAAACTGTAAACATTTTATACATTAAATACCAAATAATATAATAAAAAAGAAACAAAATAATATGCTTAATTACATAATATTAAAGCTTAAAATAGATGAATTAAGAATACATCTTAAGCCTGGTTAATCTCAGCAGAAGCAGGCAGATCTCTGAGGCAAGTCTACAGAGCAAAGTTCTAGCTAGGGCTACATAGAGAAACCCTGTCTTGAAAACCAAACCAAACTAAACAGAACAGCCACAGCGAAAGAGTGCATCTCCAGGACTAGGGAGGCAGCAGCTGTGACCCCAGCACTTGTGAAGCTGAAACTGGGAGGTCATTGGAGCTTCCTGGATATCTAGCTTAGCAAAGCAGTGAGCCCCAGTTTCAGGGAGAGAGTCTATCTCAAACAATAAAGTGGAGAACAGTTGAGGAAGACATCTCATTGTCTTCCTCATTGATGTCTGATATCCATACATACCTGCACAAACACCAAATACTTTTCAAACAATATGAACTTTGGCTAAATGATTTCTTTTTTTGTAAGAATACCTGGGAATAAATTAGTCATTGTTATTGTCGTAGTTAGGGTTTCTATTGCTGTGGCGAAAACACCATGACTAAACAGCAAGTTAGGGAGGAAAGGGTTTATTTGGCTTACACTTTCGGTTAGATAGATGATTAGTGCAGGAAGGGATGATTCATATTAGTTTCTTTATTCCTATGTTTTTCAGCAATTTCCATAATGTAAGTTTTTTTTAACAAAACATTAATGTAAATTTTAATGTATTTTGTATATCAAAAAGAAAAGCATGCTTAATTGCCAGTAATGTTATTTCTATGTTTTTAAAAACATTTAAAGTAACTATTTGCTTATTATGTATATGTTTTTGAGTATATGTGTGTCCACCACATGTGTACAGTACACATGAACAGAAGAGAGGGTTTTTGATCTCCTGGAACTGGACTTCTAGGTGGTTGTGAGTTGCCATGTGGGTGCTAGGAACTGAACCCAGGTCCATCTGAACCCAGATCCATCTGAAGAGCAGCAGATGAACTTAGTCACTGAGCTGTTTCTCCAGCCACTCCATATTGGCTTTTAAATAAACAAATTATTATTATTATTATTATTATTATTATTATTATTATTATTATTATTTTGGTTTTCCGAAACAGGGTTTCTCTGTAGCTTTGGATGTTGTACTTGCTCAGTAGACCAGGCTGGCCTTGAACTCAGATCCACCTGCCTCTGCCTCTTGAGTGCTGGGATTAAAGGCATGTGCCACCACTGTCTGGCTCAAATAAACAAATTATGTATGAGTGTTTTGTCTACATTTGTGCCTACATGTGCCTGGTACCCATAGAAGCCAGCAGAGCGAGTTAGATTTCCTGGACCTGGAATTATAGACAGTTGTGAATTTCTGTGTGGGTTCTGAGAACCAATCATGGGTCTTCTGCAAGAGCAGCAAGTGCTCTTAACGTCTGAGCCATCTGTTCAGCCCCTCTGTATTGGCTTTTAATAATCTTCCCATTGTGATATTTCCATTCATTTACTTTAATACTGAATGGTATTTTAATAAGTTATGAACTGGATCAGTTGTTAAAAACAAAGAATAGATTTACCACAATTGAACCTATATATTTTCTAGAAAACCAACTTGAATACAAATATTCACAAAACAGTATTTTGTTTTATTCATGTCTGTGTGAACTGGGTATCCCATGGTGTAACTTTGATCTATCTTCATTGTATGAATACTTTTTTAATCCTGTATCCATTCCTAGTAAAAATAAACTTGACCACAGAAAAAGGATGATGCAACTAATTTTACTTTCTATATTTCTTGTAATTTATGAATAGTTTTGTTGCTTGAAAAGGAAAACATCTGACTTTAGGGAAAATTGTATACATATCACTTTGCAGTGTAAAAATGTGCCTGGACTGCCAAGGGTATTCCTAATAAACTATGCTTTCCTGATTATGTCTGTATTCTTTGAGACTAACAGTAATTGATATACTAGATATTTAAGAAATGACATGAGCCAGAAATGTAAATGGAAAGAACACTGTTAAGGAGAGTAAATGCAAATATAACCATTTTATAAACTTCAAATTTGTCATCTAGATAACAGCAAGCATAAAGATTAATTTTGTGTGACTTCTCAGCAAATAAAATTATACCCAAGTTTTTTTTTTTTCTTTTTGCTTTGTAGACCAGGCTGGCCTCGAACTCACAGAGATCTGCCTGCCTCTGCTGATATTAAAGGTGTGCACCACCACCACCTGGCTAAGTTTATTAATTCTTAAGCTTTATCATAAATTCATATTCATTTTGCCCAAAGTAAGATTGAAAAAAGCATAGCATAAAACTGGAATACTTCTTTATTATTTAAAAAAAGGTTATTTATTTAAAAAAAAGATTTATGAGTGTGTGTACCAGGTGTGAGCTGGTGCCTTTTGGGGTGAGGTCAGAGATCCTGGAGCTGGAGTTATAGGTGGTTGTGAGCTTCCTGACTGGGCTGCTGGGAACCAAACCCAGATCTTCTAGAAAAGCAGCAAGTACTCAATGCCAAGCTATCTCTTCACCCCCCCGCCCCCCCGTGAGTACATTGTTTAAAAAAAATTAAACTCTAGTCTTTAGTATGTTGTCAATTAATTAGAGACTAGACTTTATTTTACGTTTATTTATTCCACACATATATACACACATGAGAGAGAGAGAGAGGGGGGGGGAGAGAGAGAGGGGGGGGGGAGAGAGAGAGAGAGAGAGAAGGATAGAGAGTGAGTGTGTGTGAGTGTGAGTGTGTGAGTGTGTGTGTGTGTGTGTGAGTGTGTGCGTGCGCCCACACATGCCCTGGCTTATATATGTAGAGGTCAGAGGACAATTTGTGGGAGTCAGTTCTCTCCTTCCATCGTGTGTGCTCAGGGATTAAGTCTAAATTATGAGGTGACAAGTGCCTTTACCTGCTGAGCCATTTCAGTGGCCCAGGATTAGAGTATTTCAATCACTAGTTGTCTTAGTCACTTTTCTATTGCTATGAAGAGACACCATGACCAAAGAAACTTATAAAAGAATGCATTTAAGTGGGGCTTGCTTACAGTTTCAGAGGGTTATGCAGAACTGTGACTCTGCCATCTCCAACATCTTGGGGTCATGTGTGCAATTCAGGTTTTATGTTCTCAGCTTTATGTGATGGCCTTCTGCATGCAGGGACTCCCTTGCCACATGCATCAGGGCTTCAGCAGTTCCCCTAAACTAAAGAGGATGATTCCACAACACCTTTACTCCTGTATTCTGGATTCTAAAGCTGGAAACACTGGCCAGTGCTGCCAAGTGTAACTGTATATTTGGGATGGATTATGGTCCCCTTCTTTATTTACTTTATATATAGCTTTTGATTTCTTGATGCTTTCCTTTGTTGAATAAGTAGCTTTGTTTTTGGAGTAGATTCTCTAGGGATTTTCTTTTTACAAGTTCCATGATTAGCTAGGTGGGGTCTTTCTTACCTTCTGGTATCACTCCATTCATTCCATTTCTCTGCTTTCAACACAAAACTAGATTTAGACTTTTCATTCCCTGGTGTTATTTTTCATCCTCAAGTTGTGCATTTTGTATTTCTTTTTTCATTGCTTGTACTTTGTCACTGTACATTTGCATTCAGAGTGGTCACTAATAACCACATGACACAGTCAATACTAGACTGTCTTGAAATACCTGTCAATGATATTGGTTCAAAACTCTTCAATTTAGCCTCAGGCAGATTCTTAGGACAGGGGCCCAAAGCAGCCACATTCTTTGCCAAAACATTACAAGAATTGTCTTTAGCCCAGTTGCTAATTTTGTTTTACTCAGAAACTTCTTGAGCTGGGACTCCATAGTCCACATTGCTCTCAGCACCACTGTCTTCCAAGCTCTTACAGAATTCTTACAACCCCATTTAAAGCATTCAACCACTTCCCTAGTGCAAAGTTCCCAAGTCAACATTCCTCTAACAGGCAGCATGGCCAGGCCTGTCATAGCAATACCCACTCCCAGTACAACTTCATTGCAGATACTTTTCTATCACAAAGAGACAACTTATAAAAGAAAGCATTTAACTGGAGGCTTGTTTACATTCAGTGAGTGAGTCGATGACCATCATGGCATGGGACATGGCCACAGACAGGCAGGCATGGAACTGGAGAGTAATTGAGAGTTTACATCCTGATTTGCAAATTGGTGGTAGAGGTGGTGGTGATGGAGGGAGGGGTTGGACCTGCCCTGGGCTTCTGAAATCTCGAAGTCCACCTCCAGTTACACACCTCCTCCAATAAGGAAGTGTGTAATCTTCCCCAACATCTCCTAATCTTTCCCAAAATGTTTTTGTCAACTAGGGATCAAACATTCAAATATATAAGCCTTTAGGGGGCCATTCTCTTTCAAACCACCACATTAATCAAAATGCAGTTTTGATTAATTTAGGACCCAAATTGCTATATACCATATAATTAAGAAATGGCAGAGCAGGCTTGGGACTACTGGAGAAAAGAGGTATATAAATTGATTACAGTTTTACTTTTTCTGACTGCCATTTAAAAATATTTGATCCTTGGGTTTCTACAAATCATACTATATTCCATTATTTCGGCAAATAATAACTAAAATACTTGCTATCCTATACATTTTGTTTTGTTTTGATTTAATTTGTGTTTTTGTCTATTGTTTGAGACAGGCTGGCCTTGAATGCTATTTGCATATGAGGATGACTTTGAACTTTTGATCTTTCTGTTTCTATCTCCAGAGTTCTGGGATTACATGACCTGCCACTATGCTGGTTTATTTGTTGCTGGGGATCAAACGTGGGGTTTCATGTATACCAGGTGCAGCACTGTGCCAACTAAACTACATTCTAGCTCCTATTTTGGTTTGTTTAAAGATAGGGTCCATAACGGACTAGAGTTTAATATGTAGCCCAGGCTGGTCTTAAATGCAAGGCAATACTCCTGGCTAGCCTACTGAGTGCTGAAATTACAGGTAAGAGCCACCGCACCCAGTACTTTTTTTCTCACACTGGACTAAGAAAGTAGATTAAGAACCAGAGAACAGACCTTTTTAAAGGAGTTGGGGCTGGGAATGTTTGCGGCTGGAGTACGAAGGATGTTTTGCACATACTTCTCCCCTGTCTCTTCAGAAAACTGTCCTTGTTGAGGAACCAGATGTGTGCCAAGGCTGCCTGTTTAGTATTGGGAATGATAAGCCAGAGAAAATGATGGGGTTGTCCAAGGTGCCCAGTGGTCTCAGGCATTCAGAACTAGTATGGTGTTTTCCTGGAGTCTCTTTCCAGTTGTTTCACTTTTAAAGTGCCCTTCACTGAGAGGTCCCCTCAGGAGATTAATGCCCTCTGGGCTTCCCCTCCTGAGAAGTACTTAATACGTTTATTATTTGTTTGTTTTAAAGTTTTTCTGAGGTCTATATTTAAACTTAATGTGTAGTACAGTCTGGCCTGGAACTCATAATCCCTTTCCCTCAGCCTCTCAAGTGCTGGGATTACAAGCATTTGTCACTAATGTCCAGCCCTGAGAAGTGCTCTGGCCTGAGATGTATTTGTATAGTACTTACTGTGACCCATTGGGAAGTGTACTTTGTGGTATACCTTTTACCCTCTTGGCAATTGTCTCCTTCTTGTTCATGAGTATTCTCCCGAGCTGAGGCTGAGTGAAATTGGTGGAAGATTGAGTTCGTGGAGCTGAGGGGATGCCCAGGAAAGCTCTTCCTCCAAACTCTGACTACCCGCTGACGCCGAGTGCCAAGTGCCGGGCAGAAGGCTTGGGTGTGCAGCTGTGTCCTGAAATTAGTGGGCAGGTAAATGGGTTTTCCCCTTTCATACCCAGAACTCTTAGTGCTGGTAGAACAAGAAACCTAGCTGTACCCTTGAGTTCATTACCTTTAAGCCATTTCTAAACTCAATATTTTGTGTTTATCTTAGTATTTCTCCAATGTGTCTGTAGCTCAGAATCATCCAAAATGACATATTGTGCACTAGAGCTTTGCCTTACTGCCTGGGTAGAGAAGCACATATATTGCCATACTGGGTTAATGGGTTTTCTAGAAAAGTACATGGATTTTTATACTTAATGCTGTTATTTCTGGTGCCCCTGCTCTTGCTTCAGATTTAATCACCTTTTATCCTTTCATTTTATTGAGCAATCATAGTAATTTAAGTTCTCAATGAGATGTCAGATCTTCTCTTAATGTTTTTTTTTTTTTTTTTTTTTTTAAACCTCACTAGAAGTTGTTAGTCAGGTATAGTGATGCAAACCTGTGATCCTAACATTCTGTGCTAGTTCCGTTTCTGTTATCACCCAAGCATCTGCTCCATACGATGAGCGAGTCATAGTAGCCACCCAGTATTTGTCTGCTCACCCATCAAGTAATCCCTGGCACTGAACTCATCTGCTTTCTGTTAGACCCGGAGGAGCACTGAAGTAGTGACTGGGAGAGATACGTGGTAGGGCAAAGTTAATGCTGATCCAATAACCAAGTGACTGCGGAAAAATTGTTTAACCCCATGACATCAATTTCTTTGGTTGTAGGTTGGAATGATATAACCATTTTGTGAGTGTAGCACACAGCACCTAAGTACACATTATACAACTTATTTTCCATGTATCCATGTTGTAACTCTCCATGACCTAGAGAATATGCCACAGACTTTGGATAGAAAGGGCAAAGTTCAGCAGAAATGGATAAAAACAAAAGAGGGAAAACTGGAAGAATGACAGTGACAAGCAAACTACTTAAGGTTGCTGCTGTGTCCATGGCATTTCTGATGCTGTGGTAGCGGGGTGTATGGCTTAATCTGAGGTAAGACTCCTTTGTAACAGACACAGCCAACCTGTGTCTTTTGGCTTTCACATTGCCATCTTTATTTAATATGATAGTAATTAGGTGCCTTGACCATGCTTTCTCAGCTAAGAAATTGCAGAACTTGGATTTGGATAAAGACTTTTCTCTCAGCTGTTACTAAATGATGAAACGACTTGTAATTCACCACAAAAGAAGTGCTAGTTTACACCTAGTAAATATGCTCAAGTGCTGTCAGATACAGCGAGGAGGTTCTCTTGAAGAACACCGGTTTATGTCCATTTCTAGAGAAAGACCTTCATGGCCATGCAGAATCTGGTTATACTCACCGACTTTGTGTCAGGCTTTCGGCATTAATTTTGCAGTCTGGAATGAAATGCTTAGGCATGCATTTTGGGAAATTATTTGGAATCTAAATTTCAGTGAAGTCAAGATTATAGGCCAAAAAATTACAGGGTAGGGTGTTGAATTGTTAGCTTTTTTTCTGTATTCACTGTATTTGGTGTTTATTGTGGTAAAACTGGATTTGATAGTTTGCAGTCAGATTTATAGTATACTCAAAGGATTAAGGCAATGACTTCATAGGAGATTTGTGTATCCACTAGGTATTGAAGAGAGGGATCCTTTGGGCATTGGTTCCTTCCCTCTTGTGTTTATTCTCATGGTATTACTATGCTAATTGGCATTTATGTAGCTCTTGATTTTAAATTTTAAATTTTTAATAGACTTATTTTCAATTCAGCACATATATTATTTTCATTTTTAGCATATATATATGTAGTCAGTTGGCTACCTGGTGTGATAGCACATGCCTGTAATCCCAGCATTTGGGAGGCTGAGACAGAAATATTGAAAGTTTTAGCCTGGGTAAGTGTTAGGATTACAGTTTAATGCAAGCATTTTCCCCATACTTATTTATGTTTAGTTAATGTGTATGGATGTTTTCATGCATACAGTGACTACAGAGGTCAGAAGAGGGCATCAGAACTCTCAGAACTGGAGTTTATAGGTGGTGCTGGGAATAGAACCACTCAGGTCTTTTGCAAGAGGAACACATGCTGTTAAATAGTGAGCCATCTTTCTAAGCCCACATTTCCCACCATTTATTTGTTTGTTTGTTTTTTTAGAGATCAGAGTTCTAAATAAAACTACAGTTGACAAGTTTTGGAGGTCATTCATTGGTGATCTTAATTTTCCACTAAAACATGACATTTTAGAAAAAATCTTTACTTGAGCACAGCAGCCTATAAGCCAAAGGCATGCTGTGTTCAGAAGGAAAAGGAGATGATGACTACTAGAGTTTCTGGTTTGAGTATGTTGGTGGCTGAGACTCGTATTTTTTCCTGAATCAGTGTGATTGAAACTGGAACAGGGCTTCCCTGGCAGTATATAAAAGTCACGTTAATTCCTAATTAGTAAGCAATCATTAAATTGATTCTGTTTTCATATAGAAAATTCATTATTCTAGAAGGAATAATGTATAGTCTAGAACTTGAGAACTGGTTCCTGAATCTTTAAAATTAAGAATTCTACTATTGTTGGGTGTGGTGATGCATGCAGATGGGTCTTTGTGAGTTTGAGGCCAGTCTGGCCTGCACACAAATCTCCCTGCCTGCCAGGACTACCCAGTGAGACCCTTGGGGGGGGGGGGAAAGAAAGAAGTACAGTTATGCTTTTTGTCCTTCATAATGGTCATATCTTTCTGACAGATTGCTCAATTTGTTATTGTTTAGTGTTTCTTTTTCTGTTATCATCATTTTTACTCTAAAGTCTATTTTGTTCAATTTTAGCTCTCCCTTTATTGCACGGTTTAATGTTTGCAAAGACTCTTTTTTTCAATCTTATGATTCAAACCTCTGTGTCTTTTGAATTTGAAATGTGTTCTTTTATAGACAACATGTACATTTTTGCTTGCTTGCTTGTTTGTTTTGAGATGTGAACTGTCAAGTTAGGTTGACTTTGAACTTTTTCTATAGCTCAAGCTGTCTTCAAATTCTTCTTACCTCATCCTTCTGAGTACGGGCATGTAACCTTGTGGGCCATGTTGTTAATTCTGTCTTTTAATCTTTGGCTTTTAGTTGAGAATTTTATCAATTTTCACATACTGTAATTATTTTTCCTTTTTTTTTTTGGAGTCAGGGTCTCTCTATATAGTTATAGTCATGTAATCTAGACTTTTTTGGAGCTCACTACGTAGATCAGGTGGCAATAATGAAGAAATTAAGAAATTAAAAACAATAAAAGGATAAAACTAAGTCCATCTTTATCAAATTAAAATAAATGGTCAGGTATCATAGCACATGTCTTTTAATTCCAGCACATGGGAGGCAGAGGCAGGAGGAGCCCTAAGAGTTGAATACTAGCGTGGTCTACAGAAAAGGCAGGGTTACATGCCAGACTATATAGACAGACCTTGTCTCAGAAAAAGGAAAAAAAAGAAAGAAAAAAAAAAAGAAAAAGAATGAAGAATGTATTTATTCCTCTCAAAAGTATATATACAAATATATAGGAGTGCAAAAATATAATATTTATTTTGTCTATATGAGTTTTTGCCTACATGTGTGTATATTCACATGTGTGCCTGGTCCCCACAGTTGTCAGAAGAGGGCATCAAATTCCCTGGAACTGGAGTTACAGATGGATGTGAGCCTCCATGTGATGCTGTGAACGAAATCTGGGTCCTTTGGAAAAGCAGAAAGTGCTCTTATATACTTAAACTAATATTTTTAGTGATTGCTTTGGGAGTTACAATTAATATCTTAATTTGTGGCAGTCCAGTCCAGTCCAGTCCAGTCCAGTCCAGTCCAGTCCAGTCCAGTCCAGTCCAGTCCAGACCAGTCCAGTTAGTAACTTGGTTTCAGTATAGAAAAATCATTGCTTCACACAGCTCCATTCTATCTTCCTGTCCCTCCCTCCTTCCCTCCCTCCCTTGTGTGTGTGTGCGTGAGAGAGAGAGAAACACAGAGAGACACAGAGGGAGACATAGAGAGAGTGAGAGACAGAGACAGAGACAGAGACAGAGTGAGTGACTCCATCAGGCTTGCACTGATCTTGAGTCAGTCTTCTGGTCTCAGCTTCCGATGACCTGTGGCTCATGATAAATCCACCATGCCCAGTTTTAAATTCTATCTTTGTATAGTGTCTTTTATCTTTTAAAACGTATAAAGAAAAGCCATTATGAGCAAAAAAAAAAAAAAAATTTAATACTGGCTTTTATATCTAACCTTCACTAACTGTTCTTATTTGTATGGATTTGAGTTACTGTTTAATGTATTTTCCATTGTAGCCCAAGGAACATCCTTTACTTTTATTTTTATTTTTTATGAAGGGAGGCTTGGTAGTGATGGATTTCCTCAGTTTTATCATCTGGAAATATTTTAATTTCTATTTTATTTTGAAGGATAGTTGAGGTAGATAATGAATGTGTTCTTGCCTAACAGTTTAACAGTTTTTTTTTTTTTAAAAACATCTTGAAAATGTTGTAATGTTGTCTCACTGTCTTTTGGTCTTTATAGATTCTGATCTGTAATTGACTATTTGCCTTAGATCCTTGGTACACTAGAATTTGCTTCTTGTTTCTTTCAAGATTTTGTATGTATATTTTTTTCATTACTCTGTGCCTTCATGTGGATGTCTTTGCATTTATTCTCCCTAAAGATTGTTGAAGTTGTTACATGTGTGTATTCATATCTTTAATCAGATTTATTGCTTCAGATGTTCTTGCTATCATTTTCTCTTTCTGTTCCTTTTAGAATTCCTGCTGTGTGTGTTTTGTATTTTGGTGTGCCTAGTAATGGTTTATTGACTTCTTGGTTCTTTCATTTTTCTTAATTGTTTTTCTTCTTTTTACTCCTAAGATTGGAAAATATCAGTTGATATATTGGTAAGTTAGCTCTTTTCTATGATTAAATAATCTGCTAAGACTCTTTAGTGAGTTTTTATTTTGGTAATTGTGATTTTCAGCTCTAGATTTTCTATTTTGGTCCCTATTTTTATTCTTATCATTTATTATTATTCTGTACTTGGTGGCACTCATGTGCTGAAATATAACTAGATTGTTTCTAGTTTTTGGCTGCTGTATTTGTATTTTGTTTTGTCCCTGATTCCTTGGAATTTCCTAGGACTGGTTGGAACAGTTCCCTTTCAGCCACATCTTAGTTTATACCAATGAGACAGGAATGCTAAAAAAAGTTATTCAAATAGCTTTGGGTAAGTCTGGTACCAGAGAGACCGATCCATGATAAGAGGGTTCTGGCTTTCTGTTGTACTACCCAACAATGGCAGAGAGGTTAGTTCAATTAAGTCAGCTAATGATCTGCATCAGAGTATAGCTAGTGTCTAGGTTGGTGACAACATTGAGCTGCTGGAAGGGTGTCTGGAGAGGGCGTAGGGCCTCCAGGCTTCACCCTTCACCAGTCAGTAAAGTGCTAATGACTAAATGTGAAGGTATGGGAAGTTTATGAGAAGACCTGAGTTTATATGGAATAGGATATCCAGGCACTCCTCTTGTGACTTGTGTATGAAGTGGGCTTAGCTGGTAGTACTGACTCCTAACTTGTAGAGTGGAAAGTGGGAAGATAGTTTCAGAATTGAGTTCAATTGTAGAACACCAGCAATCAGAGGATTCCTATTGGCAAAGGCAGAGTGTGTTTGGTGTCAGGAGGAGAAAGGACCTTTCACTGACTATTGTGAATAGAGTTGCTAAGAACATTCATGTACAAAGTGCTTGTGTGTATTTTCCCATATAGTTGTCATTGCTCTGTTATAAATGCCCAGGAATACATTGTTGGATTGTGTGTGTTTAATTAATTGATTTATTATTATTATTATTTTGTGGAGCACAGCATTTACCCAAGGCCTTGTACCTGATAGGTATTTACTCTATCACTAATCTACATTCTAGCTTGAATGTGTTTTACGTTTTTTTCAGAAAATGTCATAATTTTCCACAAAATGTCAATAAAAAAGTAAAATACCTCATACAGTTTTGCTGTTTTCTCTAACAGTATGTTTACCTTTGGATGTTACTTATTTGAATCAGTTTCAAAAATGCTTTCTACTTTTCTAAGTATGTTCATGTGAAGCAGGATATTCTTCAGAGGCTTTATCCAAACCCATACAATGCCATGCTTTGGATGCAGAAGTTACTATAACATCTAGGTGTCTTTTAAACCAGTATAATTGCTTCTGGCATCTTGATACAGTTTTTCTCAAAAATATGTATCAGTGAGTTATGAGTTTGTTAATTTTCAATTTGATGCTTTGAAATTTGTTTCAGATTTTTGTTAGCTGTATTGAGGTATTATTGTCAAAACTGTAATATTTGCAGCACATGGAACATGTAATGTAGCTGAACTGTGAAAGGATTGCTGCAGTCAAACTCACTGATCATTTTTCACCCAAATTAATGTTTTTGTGCTGTGACCATGCATTTAAGATTTGCTCTAACAACTTCTAATACATGTTGCATTGTTATTAAGTATGTATTGTGTGTTAGTGGATTACATGTGAGTTATAGGATGGCCACTTTGCTGTATGTATTCTTTTGTAGCTTTTTAGTGTTTTAAAAAAGTGTTTGTCAGGTAGTTGATAGATTCTACCTCTTTATTGTTGTTCACTGCTGCTTAAACTTTTCCCTTGATGGTTTCATGACTGCTGTGTAGGCAATGTATTTGTAGCCTTGCTTTGATTACTGCACTTGAGGGAGTAAGTACTTCTCTGTCTTCGCACATGGACCTTGGGAAGGAAAGCCAGTCTCCAGTCAGGAAGTTCTGGTGGGCTCCCTGGTGAGGGCACTGTGAACTTGCTTCTAGAGATCTTGGGTGGGCTGGCATGGTTCCAGGGCCGGTGTGTGTCTTCTTCCTGGGTTCACAGAAACAGACACATGCTAGGTCCAGGATTGGTGCTGGTTGTGGGAGTTGAGCCTGGTGCTGATATCCTCTGCTCTGAAGCATCTATCCACAGGAGGGCCTCACACTGAGCTCTATTGAGGCAGGTCTGAGGACTGCATCTGCTGGAGTAAGCCTGATACCTGAGTCTGTGGGGGAAAGCTGGTATGTTGATCCAGGAGTAGCAGGGCTGGTACATGGTTCTGAGAGAGCTCTCTTGGTACCAGAGGCTACTAGGGTGGACCTAGACATTTGACCTTGGGTTCTGGCCTGGTGCCAGAACATGTCTAAATCCTGGGTCTCTGGGGCCAGACCTAGGGCTTTGGATCAGAGTCTGGCCTGGAGCATTGGTCTAGGTGCTGAGGTCTCCATTGAAGTCAGGTGTTTATTTTACTCTTTTTTTTTCCTACAAAAAGATCTTGTCTAGCTGAACTGTATGTATCTGGGAGAAAGGGTTCATGGGTAGTATGGTATTGTTCCTTTTACTTTTCAATATGTTTCTTTTTATTTCTGTGCTCTTAGGTGTTGTAAGCTCTTGTCAGGATTCCTCAGCTTTTATGAAGGTGTTTTTGAGCGAATGTTTGTTCAAGCTGATGTCATCCTGGTTTTAGTTTTAATATAGCATATACTATAATAATTTTCAAAGGTTCTGTAATATCTTCAGTAAATTATAATTGTGTAAAGTGTTCCTGTTGGGCTGATGAGATGACTTATTAGGTAAGTGTGCTTGTCACCAAGTCTCTGCACCCAAGTTCCATTCCTGGGATCCTGAGGATTTAAGGAGAGAACCGTAGCCCAATCGTGGTTCCTTGTCAACCATTAGAGAACTGCAGGTTTAGATGGAGATGTTGCAGAGACCTGACAGCAAAGTGCAGATCTTGGACCAATTACTTTTCAAGAGGAAATGAAAATGCTGTAAACATGATTGGACTCTTGACAACATTGAAGTGTGGACTGCATTTAGACTATAGTTGTATCAGTATAAATTTCTTACATTTGGTAGTGATGCTGTAATTAAAGAACTATATACCAAGTGGTGGTGGTGCCTTTAATCCCAGCACTTGGGAGGCAGAGGTAGATGAATCTCTGAGTTCAAGTCCAGCCTGGTCTAGAGTGAGTTCCAGGATGGCCAGGTCTACATGAGAAATCTTGTCTCAAAAAACAAAACAAAATAAAAAGCAAACAAGTATACACTACTGGTTAAAAAAATTATTTAGTTGTGTGTGATAAGCATGTGATATGTGGGGTCAGAGGACAACTTTTGTGAATCAACTCTTGCCTTTTACCTCATTGAGGCAGGCTGGGTCGGTCTTGTTTTTGCCACCTAATTGTGGCCCTAGGCTAGCTGGTCCATGAGCTTCTAGCTCACCTCCTTTTCTTTGCCTCCCATCTATCAGTAGTGATGCTGGGAGTATAGATTGGCACCCTGGCCCTGCCTACTGCAGGGGTGGGATTATGTTGGGGCAGTGGGGAGAGTTTGAGAGATTGATGTGTTATCTCTCTGGCTCTACACTGCTTTTTAAAGGAACTAAGTGTGAAGGTGCTCAGAGTGATTTAGAAAAATAAACATGCAGGTTCATATGTATTTAGAAAGAATAATGAAACAAATATGATAAATGCTATAAATTGAATTCTGTGTAGAATATACATGTTGTTCTCAAAATTCTTAATTACTTATATGAAATGTACTTAAGATTGAACTCAGATTCACTTCAAAATAATACTTAAAAATTATTAGGCATGTATTTTGGAAGCAATTTTAACACATGAATTTGTGCTTTATAAATAACAGATGTTTTTGAGCAACTCCAAAGGATCCTTTGTGTTCTGCTGCCCTCTAGTGCTGCATTTGTTCATGAACAGCTCATTCTGCAAATGGGCATTTAGAGCACAGAGGTTAAACATTACTACCACATAAAAGCTTATCAAGTAAAACACATGTCTTAAAAAGTGGTGGTAGTGGTGATTTAGTACCATGAAGCCACTCTTCATGACGCTTTCCCTTGTCTCTCCCTTTTATGCTGAGATTGTTCCTAAGTACCGTGTACAAGTTGCACCTCTGAGCTAAATCTTCGGCCTGCTTGTCCCACCCCCTCAAGAAAACAGATTTGTTGAGCCCTCACATCAGATCAACTAACAAATTACTGTATACTTGTCAATTTCTTTTTCTTTACCATTAAATATTACTTAATAGAATTGTCATAGTGTTTTATTTTGTAGCCAAGCATACTGGATTTGATCCATGGCCTCTCATTATTGATTTCCAGTTCCTAAAAGCATTGAATACTATTTCTCAAAACCTGCTTCAATTTACTTGGCAAGAAAATTTCACCTGAATTGGCATGAGGTTTTTGTTGTCTGTATTTACGTCTATTCCTTAGTTCCAGAAATACCAATGTGCTTGATTAGGAAGTAACATTTTTGTTTTACATTTTCCTATTGCTTGACTGATATCATGAATTGTAATTCACATATTTATTTTGTAAAATATTCATAGGTTTTTTTTTTTTTTTTAACCACTGAATTGGTTTCTCTTTCCTCCTGTGTTTTCCTCCTGTAGAGATTGCTTCTTATGTTTGAGGAACTCCCTTTAGTGTTTTATCTTTGTGTGTGTGTGTGTGTGTGTGTGTGTGTGTGTGTGTGTGTGTGTGTTTTCCTGCCAAGTGAAGTCAAGCAGCTTTTGACGACAAATGATTTTCCAAGGGATTTGCGAGTTAATAATGAGAGATCATGGATAAAATCAAGTATGCTTGTATTCAAAATAGAAGGCTTACTGTGTATGAAAAAGTCTGTATTTTATATTCGTTTCCTTAAAAGTCTGAAAAATTAAACATGATATTGGTTCACTCTTCTGTCTATCTTTCTACTTTGACATAGGGTCTCACAAGGTACCCCTGACTGGCCTAGAGCTTGCTATACAGACCAGGCTGCTGACTTTGAACTCTTGGGATCTGCTTGCCCTGCCTCCTGAGTGCTTGGATTAAAGATTTGTGCTACTGCTCCCAGCCTATTTTAACCATTTTAAAGTGTGCGCCTTGATAATGTTAGCTACTACAACTGAAGGAGACCCTTGAACCCTGGACCTGGATTAGGCACAAACCACACCCAAACAGCAGTTCTTGTAGAGAGATCCTTTATTAAGTGGGGAAGAAAAGTAAAAGTGGCTGCTTTCTTACTCAGGCAGAAAACAACAGCAAATGTCCTTGCAGCTGTGATTTTCAAGAGGAGAAAAAGGGGAGGTCTTTGTCAGAATGGGCTAGAATAAAGGAGATCAGGAAGGGAACAAGGGGAAGGGGGAAGGGAAAAGGGGTGTTTGTCTTGGAGGGACAAAGGACTGCCTCTGGATAGAGGGGAGACAGACACAGCAAAAAGGCAAATGGTTATTTATAAAGGTAAGGGGAAACCCCGTGTTAGGATAGGATATTTAATTTTAATTGGGCATGTTAATTAGGTGAATCAAAGGGGGCTTTGGATTGCTGGACTTGGATATCAGCCTCTGGAGGAGGAGGTGGCTAAATAAGGGACTGGACCTTGGTGGCTAGCCTTAGGAATGTAATGCAAGCAGCTTTTAGCAAGGCAGAGGGAGTGGGTGGAAGTGTAATGCCTGCCAGAGCCACATGTTCTAGTAGGCCAGTGTCCCTTCAACAACCACCTCCAGACCTTCCTCACTTCTCAAACTAGCCCTGACAAGTCATAGTTTACTCCCTGTTTCCAAGAATTTGAATACTTTGGATGATTCCCCCCTCTCACCCAGGCAGGGTTTCTCTTTGTAACAGCCCAGGCTGGCCTGGAACTCACAGAGATCCACCTGCCTCTGCCTCCTTAGGGCTAGAATTAAAGGTGTGCACCACCACTGCCCATCAATGACCATTTTAAATGGAACCATCTGGTTCTTGTCTTGTAATTAGCTGATTTTATTGACCTTATATCTTTAAGGTTTATACAAGTTGTAGCATATGCCAAAAATTCCCTATCTTTTAAATATTGAGTGTGTGTATATATGTATGTAAACATATGTTTTTTGCATGTGTATCCACATAAGCATGCCAGTGTGTTTGCATGTGTGTTTTGTGGTGGTGGTGGTGGGGAGAGTTCAGTGTCAGACATCTTCCTCGGTTGCTTTATTTTTTGAAGTTAGGATCTCTCACCAAACTTGGACTCACTGATTATCTAGCCTGGGTGGCCAGCAAGATCCTGCTCTCTCTTTATAGCACTGGGATTACAGGTGTGTGTTTTTGAAACAGGATCTTTCTGAGTAACACAGATTCGCCTTGGACTCGTAATCATTTTGTTCATTCTCTTGAGTGCCTTATTTTTTGAAGAATGTAACTTTGTTCAGGTAGACTTGCAGGCTGACTTTTTTTTTTTTTATTTCAGGATGCAAAGCATTCAGTTGTTTTTTTTTTTTTTTCTCCTCCTCCTCTTCTTCTTCCTCCTCCTCCTCCTCTTTTTTTCTTTGTTTGTATAGTTTCTCTGTAGTTTTCGAGCCTGTCCTGGAACTCCCTCAACCTACACTGTAGACCAGGATGGCCTCAACTCACAGAGATCCACCTGCTTCTGCCTCCTTAGTATTGGGATTAAAGGTGTGCACCACCACTGCCTGGATAGTTCTACTTTCATTGTTGTTGTGGAATATTAGTTTAAGATTTGTAACACTCGTTTAGGCTGTGGAATATTTGGTTAATGATGCAAAGATGTGTTGCATTATATTGCATTTGTTTAATTCTGTAAAGCTTTGCTTGTCTGAAACACCTGATTGGTCTAACAAAGAACTGGAAAGGTATAGGCTGCTAGGCTGAGAGAATATAGGAGGAGAAGTCTAGGCTCAAAGGAGAAGAGTGAGGAGAAGAGAGGGAGGATCAAGAAAAGGAGAGGAGGACTCCTGGGGCCAGTCACACACCCAGTCATGGATATATAGGATAAACAAATTTAAAAAGCCCAGAGGCAAAATGAGGTTAAAGAGAAATGGGATACCTTAAGTTAGAAAAGCTGGCTAGAAACAAGCCAAGCTAAGGCCAGGCATTCATAAGTAAGAATAAGTCTCCATGTATTTATTTGGGAGCTGGGTGCTGGGCCCCCATAGAGTTAAAAAAACTAAAACCAAACAAATAAAAACAACTACACATTGAGTAGTATAATTTTGGGTACACTATGTATTCATTTTCATTGAATTGTAGAAAGTCTTTGACTTCCTTTTTTCCTTCCTTCCTTCCTTCCTTCCTTCCTTCCTTCCTTCCTTCCTTCCTTCCTTCCTGTCTTGACGCAGTTTTCATTAGATAATTGTTCAATTTCTATGAATTTGCAAGCTTCTTTTATTTCTGTTGTTGATACCTACTTTTAATATGGTATGGTCTGATAGTATGCAGGGAGTCATTTCAATTTTCTTGTATCTCTTGAGATTGCTTTGTGTCCAAGTATGTGGTCAGTTTTGGAGCATGTTATATGAGGTGTTGAAAAGAAAGTACAGTCTTTTGAGTTTGGATGAAATTTTCTGTAATTCTCTGCTCAGCTTTTGTCTGAATAAGTTGTCCATTGATGAGAGTAGGGTATTGAAGTTTCCACTATCAGTGTGTGAGGGTCAATATGTGATTTCAGTTGTAGCAGGATTTGTTTTACAAAAGTGGGTGCTCCTGTGTTTAGGGCATAGATGTTAAGAATTGAAATGTCTGTTTTGTTTGTTTGTTTGTTTTTGGTGCCTATCCTGGCACTCACTCTGTAGCCCAGGCTGGCCTTGAACTCACAAAGATCGACCTGCCTCTGTCTCACAAGTGCTTGGATTAAAGGTGTGTACTACCACTGCCCGGCAAGAATTGAAATGTCAAAAAAAATTTGAAATGTCTTTTTGGTGGATAATTGAGTGTCTTTTCCCCTTTCTTTTTATTAGGTTTTGTTTGAAGTCTATTTTGTTAGATATTAAAATGGCTACACCAGCTTGTTTCTTAGGTCCATTTGCTTGGACTACCTTTCCAACCTTTTTCCCTGAGGTAATGTCTCTGCTTGTTGTTGAGATGTGTTTCTTGGATGCAGCAAACAATAGGGTCCATTTTTTTCATCATTCTGTTTGTTTGGGTCTTTTTATTGAAATCATTGATATTGAGTGGTATCATTGACCAGTAATTGTTGATTCTTGTTATTTTGTTGTTGGAGTGGTATCTGTGTGTGAAAGCTTATGTACTTCTTTTCTTTTGGTTTTGTTGATGTGAGATTACTGTGTTTTTATGAGTGTAGTTAACTTCCTTAGGTTGTAGTTTTCCTTTTAGAACCTTTTGTAGGACTGGATTTATAGATAGGTATTGTTTAAATTTGACTTTATTATGGAATATCTTATTTTCTCCATTTATGGTGATTGAAAGATTTGCTGAGTATAGTAGTTTGGGCTGGCATATGCGGTCACTTAGAGTATGCAGGATGTCTGTCCAGGTTCTTTTGGCTTTTAGAATCTTCATTGAGAATCAGGTGTAATTCTAATAGGTCTGACTTTATATTTTACTTAGACTTTTTCCCTTATAGCTTTTAATAACCTTTCTTTGTTCTGTATGTTTAATGCTTTGACGCAAGGGGACTTTCTTCTTTTCTGGTCCAATCTATTTGGTGTTCTGTATGCTTGTACCCTTATAGGCACCCCTCTTCCCTCTCTCTGGTTTTTCAAGACAATGTTTCTCTGTGTAACCTTAGCTGTCTTTGGAGCTCCATTTGTAGATCAGGCTGGCCTTGAACTCTCCTGAGTGCTTGGACTAAAGGCATGCACCACCAATGCCTGGTGGCAGCTCCTTCTTTAGGTTACGAAAAATTTCTTCTTTAATCTTGTTGAAAATATTTTCTGGGTCTAATGTTAAAGCACTCTTCAGATCTCCAACTCTTTTTAGTTTTGTTGACTGCAACACACTTCTTTTTCTTGGACTGGTTCCTTTCCTTGTTAGCAGCTTTTCTCAGCAAGTATCCCATGGCTCTGGCATCTCCAACATCTTGGTGTCTCCAAGGCAATCCAGGTTTCACCTTCACACCTCACACAATGGCCTCTCTAGTCCTCCAGTCAGGGACACCTCTGACACTTGCCCAGTATCAGCAGCTCTCCTTAGCCATGGAGGCAAATTCCATAGCCCCTTTCTTCTATACTTAAAGCGTGAACCTTATGGCGGAAGCTGCTAAATTGTTGTGCTTGCTGGGGCTGGAACATGGCCTCCTCATTTAATTACATCTTTATTAGCTTTCTGTTTTCGATGCTTTCCTTTACTGCTTAATCTTAACTATTCTGGAACTGGTTCTGTGACCAGGCTGGTCACAAATTCTGATAACTACCAGCCTCTTCCTTCCAAGTGCTAGGATTAAAGGTATGTGTTACGAGCAGGTTTTTCCTCACTGCTGGTCTGGTCCCACTCTTTGTTCCTCCCAGCCTTCCGCCCGGTCCTGCCGCCACACGAGCCCCAATAACATGCTGAGACTCTGTATTTGATACAATCCCGTTGGCCAGTAACTATTATTGTTTATGGGCTAGCTCTGTCTTAATTATTAACCCATTTCTACTTATCTAAGTATCTCCATGTGGTCATCTTATCCGAGCGCGGCAGGCCTGCATCTTGCTTTCTCCATACTCTACATGCTGACTCCTCCTCACTACTTCCTCTTTCCTCCTTGTCTCCTAGCCCCTCCTATCTTGCTTTCCCATTGGCCACAGTGCTTTATTAATTAACCAGTATGAGAAACATATTTACAGAATAACATCTCCCAGCAGGTATGTACCACTACATGGGGCTCTAAGCTTTTCTTAAGTTCCTTTTCAAAAGTTGGAAATTTTAGCTGGGTGGGATCTTGTCCTCACGTCACCACTCTTTATTCCATTTCTTAATCTGTGTATCTCTTTGAACACAGGTCTTAGATCCATTCTACTTTCTGGTGCTTCTTCTCTCAAACATTTTCCCTTGCTTAGCTTGCTCCTTTTTATTATAATACCTTCATTAGAGTTAACACTAGTAAACACACACAGAGTCTATACTAGGCTGTTTTGAGATTTCCTCTGCCAAGGGAATTAATCCAAAACTCGCCACTTTAGCCTCAGGCAAACTTTTTGAACAAGGGCAAAAAAACATCCACATTCTTTACCAAAAATAGCACAAGAATGATTTCTCTGCAACATACTAAAATTCTCCTCTTCTGAAAGCTCTTGAGCCAGCCCCCCACAGTTCTAATCTCTCTTAGCACCACTGTCTTCCATGCTCCTACTGGTACGACCCATTAAGCAGTGTTTAAAGAACTGCACTGCTTTCCTAACCTAACATACTAAAGAACAAATTCCACCACACAAAAACATGGCCATGTCACAGCAATGTCCTAGCCCTTGGTACCAACTTCTGTCTTAGTTAGGGTTTCTGTTGCTGTGAAGAAACACCATGAACACAGCAACTCTTCAAAAGAAAAACAGTCAATAGAGTGGTGGCTTACAATTTCAGAGGTTTATTCCATCATTGCCATGGTGGACCATGGTGGTCTGCAGGCAGACTGGCACTGGAGAAGTGATTGAGTGTCCTACATCTTGCATGTACCATGAAGTGAACTGAGTCACCGGCAGTATCTTGATCATATTAGAGACCTTAGAGCCCGCCCCCACAGTGACATGCTTCCTCTAACAAGGCCACACCTAATCATAGTGCCACTTACTTTGGTGGCCATTTTCTTTCAAACCACCACAGCCTCTACTTCCATTTTCAGGTCTTAAACGGTTTTATTCATTTCCTTCAACTGTTTGTTTTTTCCCCCTTGGGTTCCTTTAAGGTATTTATTAATTTCCTTCAATTCTTTGTTTATGTTTTTCTGTTTTTTTTTAAGGGATTTATTCATTTCCTCTTTAAGGACCTTTATACATGGTAGTTTCCCCATCTCATAGCCAATTTCAAATAATCACTCACAGGCTTACATTAATTATAAAATGCTCAGCCAATAGTTCAGGCTTATTACTAACTAGCTAACCCATATTTCTTATTTACACTCTGCCATGTGGCAGTAGCTCTATTAACATTGCACGTTCATCTCCTGCTCCCTCGGCATTTGCTGCAACTCCTCTGCTCTGATCTTCCCCATCCCATCATTCTCAGTTTGCCTCTCCCACCTAACTATACCATGTTCAGCTAGCTATTGACCAGTCAGCTTGTTTATTAAAACAATCACAGTGACATATTCACACAGTGTAAAAGAATATTATACAGAAGACCTCTACCATCTATGTATAGCTGATTTTAAGACCTTTTTCTTATGCATCAGCTATGTTGGAATATTCAGGGATTGGTGTAGTAGGATAGCTGGGCTCTAGTGGAGAAATATTGTCATGGCTATTATTGTCTTCTTATGCTATGATCTTGTCTTCTGGATTTGGAGTGATTTGGTACTGATTTCTAAGTCTTTCTTTGTTGCCTGGGTATTTTTTTTTTTTTTTTTTTGGTTTCTGTTTCTTCTCTGGATTTTTGAGAGTGTGTTCACAGGGAATGCCTGTTGGTTTGTGGATGCTGGGATGGAGCCAGGAGTCGTGGGAGGGAGATGGTCTGTGGGATTCACTAGGGGTGTGGAGAGCAGGGAAGGGAGGCTGCAGCTGGTGTCCTTTTGCTGAACTAGAGAGATGACCTGAGAGATTGGGTCTTCTTGGGGAAAAAGAGAGCAGAGAAGGTCTGGGGGCAGGCTGCCCAGTCTTCTGGCAGGCATAGGCTTTGGTTGACTCATATTTCTTGTTTTCTGTGTTTGATATACCGTTCGCTTCTTTGCTTCCATCTGGGCATTTTCTGTTCCTTTATCTTCATGAAGCCTATCTTGTTAGCAAGCCATTTAATGGAATTCTTCATTTGTACATTTTCCAAAACTTGTAATTTTTAGTTCTGTATTTTCATCTCAATTTCTACAGAACATAAATTCCAAGGCTCTGTTAAAATTGTTTTTTCCATTCTATCTGTTCATTTTCTGTTTGCATTTCTAATCAGTCATAACCATTCAGAAAACTATTCTGATGAGTTATGTGCTCTGCCACCTGTGTATCTTGAGGTTTTTTTTTTTTTTTTTTTTTTTTTTCTCTTTGCAAGACTCATATTTTGGATTGAATGTGGAGACCCTGGATGGCATTTTCTTTCTTTAAGATGGATGGTATCTGTTTATCTGTTTTTGAATCTGTTTGTCTTTGTGGTGAATAGCCTGACAGTGATCTCTTCAATGTAGTCAATGACTGAGCTCAGGCTAGGGTTTGACTTTCTGTTCTCTCTCCAATTTTTTATTGCTTTATGATATGGCCACCCAGACTTTCAGCCAAATACCTTGGAGTGACATGTTGATTCTTGCATCAAGTTCTGAATTTTGTGATTTGTTACCACTTTATATTCTCCCCATATTGGTTGCTTTCTACAAACCGACAGAAAGACCCTGTTGCTGAAGAAAACTTGGATATAACTCACTGAACATGGTGGAGTTAGGCTGGTGCATACTTAGAGCCATCACCCCTACTGACTAATGCTCATTGTTACTGGATGTTGCTTCATACACTGCCAGAAGAGGAAGGTAAACACAACCCAGCTACACACCCTGTGATCTACAGTGGTGATCTGCCTGCATGATATGCTGGTGTAGTAGTGACACAAGAAGTTGTGGGAGGGACCAACCACTATCTGATTGGAATTAAGGCCCATTCCATGAGGTAGAGCTCATTTTGGACACTGCATGGGTGACAAGACCCTAAAACTAGTTAGCTCAGGGACCTCAGTGAAAACCAAATACTACTACTGTTCTGCTGAAGGAATGTAACAATAAAGTTAATCTTAACAAAGTGTTGCTATACTCAGATTGGTATCTTACTCAGTAATCATCTGAGAAGTTTTCTTCTACAGTAGATGGGAACAAATATAAAGATCTGTAACTGGATATAATCCAAAGAGTAAGAGACCTTGGAACACTCAGTCCCAAAGAGTTTATCGACACCAGTTTCCTCCTCTCAGGGCTCAAGAAACTGCAGAAAAGGGATGAAGTGAAGGCAAGAGTCAGTAGAGATGGAAGGCACTAAGAAAACAAGGCTTTCTAGACACAACAGCACTGAAGCACATGTGAACTCAGAGCCTGTGGCAACATGCACAGGTCTAACGCAGATGGGATCTCAGTGCTGAGAGGGGCCCTACCCTTGACCCAGAAACTATCTCAAATTGATAACTGCTAGCCAAGGAAAAGTTAGTTTTCTCCAATCAAGTCTCATTTACTAAAGGGCAGACCACATGCCTAGCAGTAGATGGCCAACACAAAGTGAAGTGTGGTGTTTTTGGATATATATTCTGTCTCATTGCTTTGTCTGGGCAATTTTTTTTTTTAAATAAAAGCCTTACAAATCTTTTGCCTGTATATTGTGTTTTCTTATTTTTTTTATGGGGTTGCCTGTATACAAATGTGTCTCCACATTTGTGTGTGCTTCTTGTGCTTTTTCCATGGTTCATTTTTTCTGATTATCTATCTATCTATCTATCTATCTATCTATCTATCTATCATCTATCTATCATTGATCTACCATCGATCTATCATTGATCTATCTATTTATCTATCTATCATCTATCTATCTATCTATATTTATAGCTAGTCTATATTTTAGTGAGAGGGAGAGGGAGAGAGAGGAAGGATGTGAATTTTGATGGGTGGTAAAGTGGGGATGATCTGGAAATAGTTGGGGGCTGTAATCAGAATATATTGTATGAAAAAAACCTATTTTCAATTAGTAAAACATCTGCCTAGGACAAAACAAAAGTAAATAAAGAGTCATTATTTTGCTTTTTTAGGTCTTTTTTTTAATTTTTATTTTCATTTGCTTAGTTTATAGCTTAAGAATTCAAATTTGTTGAAGGGATAATTGTATTTACTTTCTTCCAGTTTCTCCTCCACAAGATTCTAATCTTTTATGTCTCTAATTTAAATTTCTTAAGGTTCATAAAACTGTCAAAAGTGGATTTCTTTACCTCTTAGACATGGTCTTCTGCTTGATTCCTTTACGTGGAATTTGAGCCTCTTCTGCACAGATTTGGCAAATCCCTTGCAGGCAAAAGAAGTGATTGAATAATATTAGCTCATTCCTTCTCATCTTCCTCTCCTCTCCAGTATTTTGTTTCCTTAGTGTCTGGTTCCCTGAGCATTTCTCAGTTAACTGAGAAAGAACATCACAAACAGATACAGGAGGCCTTTAGGGGATCAGTCTAGATTGGAGTATAGGAAAAGGAGAGATTCAAGAAAGGTTTCCAGCAAAAGAGAGATTCCAATAAAAAAAAAGAAGGGTAGTCTTAATAAACTACCTGGCTTATAAGACGAGATTATTTGTAAAGTTAAAGTTACACAAAAGTTGTTTAATAGTTCACATGGTTCTCAAAAATAAAGCATCGGCAATTAATGAAGAACTATATATATATATATGTATAGTCATATATATATATGTATAGTCATATATATATACATATATGTATATGTATATATATATATATATATAGTCATGAACCTTGCATAAACATTCTCTATATGTCATATTTTTTAATCATTCTTTTTACTTTTCATTCCTGTTTTTCTTTTGTTCTACCACTAAGAATCATAGAGTAGAGATAATGTAATAGATAATAAATGTTTTTGTATTTCTTTTTTTTATAGAGTGGGAACACAATAGCAGAAAAAGAAAATAAAAGTAGTAAATTCAGGAAGCTCAGAGATTTTCACAGCAGGGTGGATATAAGCAATGAAGTTTCACCAAAGTACCACTTAAAAGATTAACAGTAGCCTTGTACATGGGGAGGCAGGAATGGAAACCAAAAAAAATAAAAGGGGGGGAGTGATAGTTTACATTAATAACTATACGCTAGGTTTATATTTATTATCTTTCTTGTATCTGTTCTTTGTCTATTTTTTTCCTGTTTGGTTTTTGTTGCTCTCATTAACTGACTTAGGATAGCCAGGTATTTTTTCAGGCTTCAGTTGTACTCTGTTGGTTTACTGGTTTGTCTTATGTGGGATTTATATTTATGTTTTTGGTAGTTGCTGTAGGAGGCAATATATTTTTTTACTTAGCAGAGTCTACTTTTAAACATTGCTCTTCTATTTCTCATTTGATGTAAAATTCTTATAATAGTATGCTTCATTTTCCTCATTGGTCTGTGAGGCATTATTAACATACAGTTCTCTTTTCCATTTTATAAATTCCATAATTTTCCCTCCTCTTTCGTTTCTTCCTCCTCCATGTCATTTTAAAGTTACTTTATGAAGAATTTAAAAAATGATAAAACTCTTACATTTACCACTTCATATGTTGTTACTTTATGTAGACCCAGTTTTCATCAGATTTTATAGTTTCTGACATACAAAACTGTCTTTAATATTTCTTACATTTCAGATTTACTGACAATGTTTTCTCTGAGATTTTGTCTACACAGTCTTGTCCTTTAGTTTTGAAGGATGTAAAGTTGTAAGTTTACAGTCTCTCCTTTAGCACCAGAAAAACCATCTTTTTTCCATTGTCTGCTTGCTTACATAGTTTATGTGAGAAGTCTGTAGTCAACAGAAGTTGTTTTGTGTCTTTTCCTTCACCTGTGCTCTCTGTTTCTTTTAGGAATCTTGGCTTCTTTTTATTATTTGTTTTCAGTAACCCTAACCATTTCTGACAGATGTTTTTGTGTTGCTTGGTTTTATTTCATATTGGTATAACACCTAAGTGCTAATTTCCATATAGGTTTGTAATTGCTATTAATTATAGTTTCTGATGTATTACTTCATTAATTACAATATAAGTTCCCTCAAATTGAAACAATTTAAACATCTTTTTATGCTTAGTAAATACTTACCAAATGAAACATATGGATGGAAATTGCTTAGACCATGCAGCATTTCCAATATTACTAATTTTTGAGAAAAAAATTCTATTACTTTTCTGGGCCAATTGATTATTTTAATTATTTAATAGTCATACTTCTCTTTTAAAAGGTTATTTTTCTTTTCCATTTTTGGCAACTTAAACATTAAAAAATGTTACTCAACATTAATCATTAAAAATGTTACTCCTCATTAGTTGAATAGTCAAGTTACTCTATTCATTGAAGAACTAGAAAGAGATAGTGCTGTTTTATAGCTTTTAGAATGTCTTAAATATGAATTTTTGGAGGAAGCAATTATTTCTGTCTTGGTTTTTTTGGTAATGATTGGGACTATGTCAGATCATCATTGTTTTTAGTTTAGGGTTAATCTGTATAGAGTATCAGCTTCTCTAAAGAAGTAATGTGACCTCCACCAGGTTGGATGATGAACATACACCCTGGGACAATAGTAGGTTTGTAATAGATTGCAGTAATAGATCTCTTGACCCTTTATAGTCTGTTAGTTCCTGTATTGAACTTTGGTGATTGTAGCTTTTTCAGAGAGATGTCTCTTACCATGTTAAGCTTCATGAAAAAATTTGGCATTATCAAAGTAGTGTTTCTTTAACTTTTATTTTTCATTGTTAATTTTATTGAGTTTTGTTAGCATTTTTCCCATTCAATTTTATTTAGGTTATTTTAAGCTCTTTCTTCACCTAAATTCTTAGAGATATTTTTTCCCAGGTTTGATTATCTTTCATGTCTTAAGAATAAAATCAGTTTTGTGTCATTTCTATAGTTGATCATATATTTGATTTCTTGGTTCAGGTATTAAGAAAAATATTAAATAGAATAGATACTAAGGTGCCTCTGTGTTGGATTGATCACAAAACTAATTATCATGAGCACTAACTTAACTTGATCTTGGAACAAAAGGGGCCATCTAGGAAGGCTGTATGTGTACTAGGGAGTCTGTTGGGAATGTCATCCAGTCATAGAGTCTGGATGATAACATTTGAAAATGATTTTTTTGGTGGAACATCTGTGACCTCAAAATTATGAATTGTCTTAAAATTTGTTTTCAAGGGAAGGACCATATGAGAGGGAGGGTAAACAAAATATTTTGTTTATAATTTGCTGTAAAGATGATTTATTACAGTTTAATATTAAACAGCTCTGTAGGCCCAAAATTTATCTCCCTTGGTCCTAACTGGTGTTTCTTTCTGACACATGGTGTGAATCAACTGTCCTTCCAACTTGAAAGAGCAGAGAGTTCACTGACGCAATCCTTTGTTCTAGGGGAATTGTTTCCATTGTGCCTTCAAAAAGGAGGACATGAAAAGCCTTGGCTCATGACAAGTTCTTTCTAAGTTAGACACAGTTGGGGACTGAACACTGGCCTGAGGAAGTAAGGTCTATTTCCTCAACTTTCTTAAAGGGGTGAACATGATTAACCTTTTCACATTTCTCTTTAAGAAACTGCACACCAGAAACTTTTCATTCTTGTGTTTCTGCTTTCCAGTGTTCTTCCTTAGCTTACGAGTTGCCTGAGTTTCTTTCCTTTTCATAGTGAATCTGCTTTGAGAAGCTTGGATGACAAAAGTGACTGCCTTGAAAGGGCTCAAAAGAGTACATTAACTGACTGTGATTGAAATAGCTAGCAAATTATAGGTTCATAATATCAGTCGAATAAAAGATTTCAGTGCATGTAAGTTGCCATACGTAGCATGATATGGCTGTGAATAAGCATGTCATTTTGTTGTTTTAGCAGAAGCCAAGTAACTATGAGAGGGGTGTTACATTCCCAGTCTGACTGTGCTTTTGTTTTAGAATTTGCTAGTATTAACAGGATGCATTATGTACCTACCACTATTATTAGTGTGCCATTTGTATTTTCCCTTAGCTGCATGAAGTGGTAGCTATTTTCAATCTGCATTTCCCTGAGCTGGAATTTGAAGTATAGAAAAACTCAATAACTTGCCCGTGGTCACCAGCTAATAAGTAGCACAAACAAGACTTGAATCTAAGAAATATTTGTAGCCTGTGCTATTGATTGTTGAGCCTCATGGATTGTTTTGTTATACTTTAAGAATAGACCCTACTGGAACTTGTCGTGAGAGTGGAAACTTGCATTGAATTGTACTTATATATAGGATATTTGTTTACCATGGACTAGGGAAGGGAGGGATTGGGATCTAGTCTTCATAGTTTTTTGAGGACAAAAATAAGACAATGAGGAAAGTTATAAGAAAACAAATTTTGGTTTAAGAACTTTGCAATTGCTGTTGATGTGGGTTTGGTTGCAGTGTAGTGCATGAACTTTTTACTAAATATGGCAGCAGAAGATGGAGCGATCTGGAAAAACTTGTCATGCTTTAAAACTGGACTGTATTACCTCTGAGATTTCTTCTTTTCCTATATGTTATTGTGCTAAACAGAAGTCATTAAAAATAATTATTATAATATAAATATTGTTCTTTTGGCTGTCCTCAAAGGGGAAAAAGAAAAAGAGAGGCCTCTTTGTTATCTAATAGAAATGTGTGTGCTTTTTTAAACTCTGGTCTAAGCCATAGTTTTTTTTTTTTTTTTTTTTTTTTTTTTTTTGCGATAGACTCCCTGTATAGCACTGGCTAGCCTCTTGTTTATTCTGTCTCTCGGATTCTGGGATTATAGGCTTGGGCCTCCATAGCCCATAGGATTTTTAAAAATAGTTGTATGCTGTTGATAGGGAGCTTTTGTATGTAATGTGAATGAACTAGGAAGCAAGCAAAAGGCCTCTTTTTCAAGTTTACAAGTAAGGTTTCATAGCAAGCACTGGATCTCTTTCCCCTCTCATTTTGAGGGATAATAAAAGCACACCAATTCAATTAATTTTGAGATTATGATAAATAATAAAAGGAGGGTTGATGAAAAGAACAATTCATTTTTTATTTTGTATTTCTTAATTAATTTATTTCTTAAGACAGAGTGTCATGTATCCCAGGCTGGCCTTTAACTTAGTCTGTAGCTAAGGATGACTGATCTTGATATCTCCACCTTGTCACTAGCCTGGTTTATTCTGTACTGGGAAGCCCAAGGCTTTATGCATACTACGTAGGCACTTTTAACAGTTGAGCCATATCAAATCCCACCCCTGAGATCAGTTTTGTAGCCCTGTAATTTGTGACAATCCTCTTGTGTCTTCTTCTTGGGATCTGGGATTATATATATGTGCCGATACCCCAGGCTGCCATTTCATATTTCTTATTTTTATTTTATTTTATTTTGATAATTGTTAAAAATTAGGGCTCACATTAACCTCAAAGAGTTTGTTCTTGTTTACTGTTTATTTTTGTTAACGCTTTATTGGCATTTAATGTGAATCTATTACTCTTTAAATGCATTTTCTTTGTTAAGTTATAACAGTTGTATATTTAAGTAAAATAATAGAAACACAGCAAGGTTACAAAAAAAGTTAAGAATTACAGTCAGGCATGGGACAGTGCTGTACATCTTTAATCCCAGTATTCTGTTGGCAAAAACAGAGGCTAGACTAGTCCATATTATTGTGAGTTCCAGGCCAGCCAGGCTTAAAAAAAAAAAAAAAAAAAAAAAGCAACAAAAAGACAGTCACTTTTATCTAGATGTTTATTATTTTGATGTTTTCCTTACTGTCCTTTCTATTCACCTAGGAATGTAATTGTAAATATTTGGATATATTTACCTTGCTATTGAGTGAATATATGGTTTAAGTAACTACTTTTCATCTTTCTTTCTTTTATATTCCTTTAAAAAATCTTCTTTTCCCTCACTTTTTAATTTTCATTGTTATTATTGATAAAATTGTGGTATTTGTAGTAGTAATAAAGAAAACTATTTCTGTGTTGATTGCTTCATATGCAAACTGATGATAATAACTACCCCAGGAGGGTTTTCGTCTTAGTCAGTGTTCTAGTGATGTGACGAGACACCATGATCATACCAACTCTTAAGAAAGAAAGCATTTACTTTGAGCTTGCTTATCATTTCGAGGTTTAGTTCATCATCATCATGGCAGGTAGACATGGTGCTGGAGAAGTAGCATAGAGTTCTAAAGATCCACAGACAGAGGAAGAGAAAGACTCTGGGCTTGTCATGGGCTTTTGAAACCTCAAAGCCTACCCCCAGTGATAAACTTCCTCCAACAAGGAAATACCTCTTTATTCTTTTCAAATAGTGCTACTCCCTGATGACTGAGCATTCAAATATATGAACCTATTCTTGCTCAAACTATCATAGTTATACTTGAAGGATAGCTGTAAGATGTTCAGTTGACATCTTGACACAGATTTAAAAGATACTTCCTTTTATTATTGTTTAGAAATGATGTGTTATGTGTATCCTTTTCAGTGGCATGGGAACAGTAAGATTGCCTAGGCTCAATTTCTGAATAGCCATGCGTTTTGCATGGCTAGCAATGTAACTTTACCCCTCTTATATTCTTTGAGCTGTTACACACTCACTTTGAACACACGCACACACACACACACACACACACACACCTGGTTTCAATACCCCATTCAGTTGTAAGTTGATCTAGCTTTTCCTCATGATGTGAGGTGAGAGTTCCCTGTGTACTCTTGACAATAATAAAGAGGGCTTAATAAAGCCTTAAATCCAGGCCAGACTAAAGTAATAAAAATTGGTAGGTGACAGAACATTGAGGGTTATCCCTCTTCCTTTTGTATGTGTGTGTTATGTGGGGCTAGTTGGATACTGATGCTTATCATTATGTTAGAGAGTTCTTGGTTATTTCCACAGTTCTCTAGATACAAATCCTTAATAAACACCACTGTGCCTTTTCCCTTAAAACACAAAAGTGAACTTTGCCAATGATTTTTTCCTCTCCTTTGAGAAATAACGTGGTAATTTGGAGCATATAACTATGCTGTTTGTAAGCTGGCTGGATGGCTGATTCCATTGTTGCAGCCTGATTGTCCATGGTTTAATCATCAGTAGTTGTGACGAAAGGTTTTTTTTTTTTTTTTTTTTTTTTTTTAAAGGCTACAGGCTATATAGTACTGTAAAAAATTTCCACCTGGAAGCAATTTTTCCTAAAAGCCCTTAGGGACTGCTGTCACCCACCCTCCCCCTCCATTGGCAGCAAGGACTCCCTGCTTCCAGAAGGGCTAGAGGAGAGCTAGGGAAATAACAAATTATTCCCAGACACTCTTCTATAAGAAATTCTCTTGAGCCTTCTTTATTCTTTTCCTCTGGTTCTTCCTGTATTAGTATTTTAGCTAAAATACAGATTATTTGCAGTAATTAGACTTGAATTTACTTTTTTAGTGAGTGTTTTTATTATCAACTTTGGTGCTTGTCCTTGTGAAAAGTTGAAAGATCTTTGGGTTTTCCCATAATCCCTTTATAATGCCTTCTGCATGGAATGTAGGCATTGTTCCAGGTGTGAACTCTCAAGGAACTCAGGGTCCCTTGGGAGAGATAGACATGTTAATAAATCATGTGGATGTGGTGTGTTCATTGTGGCACCTTTCCAAAGATAGGAACAAATAAACATTTTCAAGCAAAGGAATATTAACCCTCCACCATTGAATGTCCTTAATGGTGCCCATTCATTCTTCTGCCTGTTTTTCAGTGTGACTGGAGGGTAACATGAGGTGTTTAAGAGCTTTGGGGTAATGGCAGGAGTGTGGGGTGTTTGGTACTTTGGGTGAAATTTACTCCAAACCCCACGTTTTCCTAAGGTCAAGGTCAGTTCAGATTTGTGTTGTCAGTATGAGGGTTAAGTGTAAATGGTGAATACCATGGCTGTGAAGAAATAACTCATCCTATAACACTCTTCATGAAGGGTGACCAAGTGTTTCAACAGATTTTAACGTATATTCCTTCAAAAACGGACTATTACTGCATTCTGTAACATTAAATTTCTTATTACATTTATTTATACATGTCTATATGTGTGTAGTGTGGGGAGGTCAAATGGTGATGTGCCAGATTCGAGTCTTTTCTCGTATTATATGAGTCTGAGGAGTGGAATTCAGATTGTAAGCAGCAAGTACTTTTTACCTGTTGAACCATCTTGTTGGCCCTGCCTATTTGCTTTTGATAATAATTTTATAATTCCCTCAGCTTTGGAATTAAATGTTTAATATTTCTTTTTTTGTTTTTGTTTAAATGTTTACCATTTCTTTACATATATCACATTTATTTTAATTTTATGCTTATCAGTTTAAGCAGGGACATATCTTGGTCTATAGTTTGTGTTTCTTTTTCTTTCTGTCCATGCTCTAAGATTTCTTTTTCTTCTTTTTCTTTTTGATACTTAAATTCTACTTTAAAAAACTATTACTTCTCAGATGTCTTAGAAATATGGGTTAAGGTATGATTTTCTAGAGAAGATTTATGTTCATTCAATCAGTTATATGTGGACACTGGGAAGGAGATTGCTTCTAAAATAAATAACAATTATTATTCTTGAGATAATATTGCTGTTTCCCTGGCTGGGCTGGAACCTCTGAGCTCAAGTGATTGATCCTTCTGCTTCTGACTTCCTTAATGCTGGGATAAAAGAAATGCATCTCCATACTTGGCCCTAAAAGAAAGAGTTTGACATTTTTCCAGACTGCACAGATATTAATAATGTGACTATGGACTTGTTCTTTGGTTTAAAATGATTGAAAGTTGTCTCTTCCCTTCCCAGACCCCAGACCAGACTCAATACCAGAAGAAGGAGGATTCCTTGCAGGCTTCCTTTAACTTTCACTGAGATTTCTGGGCTTTATTCATTTTGAGGTGCCCTCATTGTCTCCTTTTTGAAGGCTGGAGTCTGTCTCTCTTGTATATAACAGGACTATGAGGGTATAGGTGGTTAGCAGATCCCTGACTGATTTCTATTCCTTTTTAGTCCAGTAACTGCAAATTTTCTTTATTTTCTTTTCTGAGAAGTCATGCACTAATGGTCTAGAATCTTAATTTAGATTATTAGAATTTATGAGTAGAAACACTTTTCATAGTGTATCTACTGCTTTGCATTGTTCACAGGGAACATCATCTTATTTTGCTACTCCATTCTCTATCACATTTTTTTGTATGGAAACAGCTCTATTATTTTTCTTCTGTCCCTCAGGGTCTTCAGTACTATGGACTTAATTATCAAGTCTTAAATTGCTCTGTTTGGCTTGGACTCACTGTGGAGACTAGGCTGGCCTTGAGCTTGCAGTGATCTCCTGCTTATGCCCTTGAGTGATGGAATTACAGAAGTATAACACTCTGCCTGGTTTTCATTTTGTTTGTAGTTAATTAATTTTTATTTCTTTAAAGACAGGATCTCATTGTATCCCAGTTTGGTTTACTGTGTAGCTCAGGATTCTTTTCTTTCTTTCTTTTTTTTTTTTCATTTTTCTTTTTCTCATGTCAGATGGGTATTGTAGCTGACTTCATAATAAGGTTTGAGGAAGGTAAGTGTCACCCAATGAATACTTAATCATCATGTTTAGGAACTACCCCTACCCCCAAAATCCTGCCTCAAGTATTTTTATTTTTTTATCTTATAATTAGCGTCATTTATTATTCAGCTAAAAAAAAAGCAATGGAATGAATCTTTTTGCTTTTAACACAGATTTGTACAAAGGACAAAAATGAAGCCACTGACAAACTTTGTTGAGCCTTTGTATCTTCAGCTACTAATGATGATGATTTGTTCCAACAGCATGGTGTCATGGCATTAGTTATGACAGTCTCTATATCTTGAATTTGAACTGTCCTTGCTTTCATTTTCTTATTTCCTGTTTGATTTCCATTGTTGATTTGTCTGATATTTTGTTACAAATTCTTTTTGTCTGAGACTTTCTAGTTGTATTTAACCCAAACCACGTTCTTGGGAGCGTATTTGGAGATTCTAGCAGGGGAGCCCAGCTACTCATATACCCTTGACCTCCTTTATTTGGGGAAGGTTGTCCTCTTCAACCCAGCACAAAGGAGGGATGCACATGGGGTTGTGAGGGAGGAAGGGGACACCGGCCTAACCAGCCAGATCAGCCCAATCAAACCTGGGGATCAGTGGAGTGACAGATGTCGGGGTCAGATTGCCTTCACATCCCTAAGCCATATTCTTTAATAGGTCTTTGGCTACATGCCTGCTGAAGCTGCCCCACCTTGTCTTTAACCTATCCTTTTGAAAGTGCCCACCCGTACAAAAGAAGTGCTCCCCTTGCCTGAGGTTTCACTGCATCCTCTTGGTTGTCTGGGCTGTCTTGGTGAAGCCAGTCAGGTACAATGAATACTGTAAAGACAGAAAAAGGATTGGAAGCCAGGCGGTGGTGGTGCATGCCTTTAATCCTAGCAATTGAGAGGCAGAGGCAGGTAGATCTCTGCGAGTTCCAGGACAGCCTGGATTGGAATATGTTTGCTCTCATAAGGTGTTACAAAAACATTTGGATATTATCTTAGATATTATTAAGAAGTAAGCTCAAGGGGTTACAGTCTGTCATGTTGGGGATGGCAGGGTGGCAAGAGTAGAAGGCATTTGGTTGCAGTGCACCACAACCAGAAAATACAGTTATGAATGTTAACCACTCTAGTTGGCGTTGTGAACCTGGGAGAGTGGAGCCTAAACATGAGGCTGACTAAAGTCTCGTGCAGTAGCCAGCTTTATTCAGAGCACTAGACAATTTATATTCTGAGGATATTCTTGAGGGGTCAGCAAGGTCATATGAACAAAGGTCACATGACTTTAGGCTGTATACAGTCATGAGGGCAAGTCATGCTTGAAAGATAATTCTGAATAATAATGGGTAAGATGATGGGGTAATCTAAAATAAAACCTACTCCTGTTATTCTACCTGGTAGGAGCATGAAAGTACATTCCAAGAACAACCCATTATTATGGAGGAAAAGAGATTGCCTTGTTGACTTGGAACTTTCTTACATTGTCTCAGAAATCTCCTCACCCAGCTTCATTCATGGATTGTGTTCCAATAGAGGGATGCTAGTGTTCAGCTTACCTCTTCCTTTTTATTGTTCTTAGGCTCTAACCCAGTGTTTCTCAACCTGTGAGTCATGATTCCTTTGGGGGTGTTACCTAAGAGCATCAGAAAACACAGATATTTACATTACTATTCATTACAATAGCAAAATTAGAGTTATGAAGTAGCAACAAAAATAGTTTTATGGTAGGGGGTTGTGATTTGAAAGAACCTTTTGTTTACAAAAGGGAGTGGCACTAATAGGAGATATGGCCTTATTGGAGTAGGTGTGGCCTTGTTAGAGCAAGTGTGTTTCTCTAGGAGTGGGCTTTGAGGTCTCCTATGTCTACACCCAGTGAGACAGACTATTTCCTGTTGCCTTCAAGTCGAGATGTAGGTCTTCCAGCTACTTCTGTAGCACCACATCTACCTGTATACCACCATGTTACACCATGAAGATAATGGGCTAAACCTCTGAAACTGTAAGCCAGCCCATTAAATGTTTTTCCTTTATAAGAGTTGCCGTGGTCATGGTGTTTTTTTTTCCACAACAATAGAAATCCTAAGACAGGGTTCACTACAACATGTGGAATTGTATTAAAGAGTTGTAGCATTAGGAAGATTGAGAATCACTGCTCTAGCCCATGAAATGGTGAGTCTTCCTTATTGGTTAATATAATCTAGAAACTGCATCATGGACATTCCCAGGGGCTTGTCTCCTAGGTGACAGATCAACAATATTAACTGTCACAGGTTTTGCACTCAGCTTAGATTTCATTAATTACAATATGCTTCTCCAGGTACTGATGATTATATGAAATGGTTTATTTTCTCTTGTACCCAGACCATCCAAATTGTAATACTGAAGTTTGAATATAATCAAGAGACATACTGAAGTAAGGAGAAGGGATATAAACTTCTTTTGACCTCTTGTAGTTCTCTTTCAACATCATGCTCAAATCTGTTTTTCCACTTTATTTTTAACTTTTGGAATAAACAAAAACACTAATGATGCTTTTATGGAGTTTAATGAGAAGAAAATGTTTGAGGGATAAAACCATGGCAAGTTAAAAAAGATATGCGAAAAAAGAAAAGACCAGAACAACTCTGGAATTTTTTTTTTCTTTCTTTCTTTTTTTGGATAATCAAAACCAAAATCCCAAACTAAAATGCTTAGTCCTTTGTGTCTTAATTTCCCTTTGGTCTCAAGACATCTCAGCAGATATGTTTGGTTTCTTGCTTATTCTTGCACCCACTTCTGAAACAAGGGTAAATACACATTATTGCGGGGATAAATAAGAATCTGGGAAACCATGGGCTGATGGATGTTTATTCAGGGAGAAGTCACTTACACCAGAAACAGATAACTGCTCGCAGGTTCCCGTCCCAAGGATGCCTTCAGATGCTCTCTGTCTCTGACCTGGAAGCAAGAGAGTGAGCTGGGGTCCAGGACCCCAGACTTAGTCCCTCTTGGTCACGCCCACACCTGTCCCCACGCCCCAATGGGTGTGGTCAGTGCAGCAGGTGTGAGTGGGGTAGGTATCTCACCACATGCATGCGTTGTCTTCTTTTCCCTTCTTGCACATTTTGCATGTTCGTGGTAGAATCCTTCCACTTCCAGGCCCTGTGAAAGTACCTGGAGATAAAATGGGTAACATAGTCTTTGCCCAAGGGGAAACGAATGGTCTAGTACAAGGAGATTGATGATCGAACAGTCAGTCCATCAGAACATAGTTTAATAAATTTTGTGAGGTCCGTCGTTACAAATGAAATGGGCATGAAAGGCTCTGAGTGATTAGAGATGGTTCCTCAGAAGTTAGGTGCAGGCTGTGGTTTTAAGAGTGGATGAGGTTTACTTTGAAATGAAGGAAAGGGGAAGGTTAGTTGAGGCTGGAGATCTGAGTCCTGTAAAGCAGTGGATACTGATAACTTGTTTTCTGTCTTTTTGATTTGCCTGCTACCGTTGAAAACTGGACAGCATTCTGTCATTTAGGATACTTTACTATTCAAATAGTAGAATATAGAGGCAAGGTGGCTTAAGCGATGGGAAATTTACTGACAGGCAGAGTGTCTAGAGAGAGCTGTTCAGGATTTCTCTACAGGACTCCAGTATTTTCCTCTTTCCCCCTTTTTAGGCCCAGATGATAGACACACTTTCCTCTCTTGTAGGGTAGTTGCTTCCCTGCCTGTAAGTGTCTTATTTTCATAGGGTAGTGTTTAAGGTAAGAATGCAGCCTCTTTTCTGCATCCTCCAGGTGACATAACTCTCCTGTCCCCCACTTTGGCCTTTCACTATCAGATTTCTCTTTTCATTGGTGAGAGTTGTATCACACACCTTATGTTAACTGATCACTGACAAGGTAACTTAGTGTGTTTACCTCTTGTGGTAGGATAGGAAGGTGAAACACCAGAGTTGTCACTCCTCAAACCAAAACAGTCAATAGTTGTTATGTAGATACAGCTGATCCACAACTGACACATCCTGCAGTGGAATTCCCCACTCCACCCCCCCCTTTTGCCTTATAGCCCAAAGCTGGCCTCAAACTTACAGAAACCTGCCCCTGCAGTGCTGAGGTTAAAGGCATGCACTACTACAGTCCAGCTCCCATTCTGCCTTCTCAGCAAGGTCTTCCTTTACAGCCCTGGCTGACCCCAGCCTCCTGAGTGCAGAGATTATGTGTGTGTACCATCCCAAGTGGCTGCTTCCTTGTTTTGGTAAAAAACAGATTGAGTTTGATTTTGGCTTCATGCAAGACATATATAATTCTGTAGTAGTTTAGTATAGGAGAATGATAAATATCTGTTGAATTCAAATTTTTAGTGTCACTTTTTATCAGTTAAAATTTTTTAAAATATGCTTTTGAAATCTAGGTGGGAGAGGGATATAGAATCACTATGATGTATGAAAGTATATTAATAGCAATGCACAGTAGTATGAACAAATATGCTTTTGTAAAATCCTTTGGTGTATTAGGGAGGTTTTGGAAATCACACTCTTTAGGTCTCCTTTTCACTTGAGTCAAAGTTTAGGCTATCAAAATCAGTGTTAATTTCTAAGCATTTCTTCTTGTTTACTTTTCGTAGTACTAGAATATTCTTGTAATGACATAGGTAAGCATGCATGATTGTTCCATAGTCTTGTTTAACTGTTACATATGTGTCTTATATCAGAAGCACAATATTGTCTCAAAGAGTGTACCCTTTTAAGAGTCTCCCATATATGTATATATATTTTGGTTTGGGGGCAGTGGGGTGATAAGGTCTCAGGTAGTCCTGGCTGGCCTCAAACCTTTGTGTAACTGGGTAGCCTTGAACTCCTGGTCATCCTCCTGTGTTTGCCTCCCCAGTATTGGCATAATAGGCTGCCTGTTCTGGGCTTCTGTATGCAGGGCCACTCTACCAGCTGAGCTACATCCCCTGCCTTGGACCCACGGACTTGATCAAATGTAGTTTTTAGATTCTTTTCAGTCTGTTTCATTTGGTTATATCAAATTCATGTTTTAAGGAGTATTAGAAATTGGTCATCACTAGATGGCAGTGTTTCTCCACTTTAAGTAATTTCTTCAGAAGAGAAAATAGTGCTATACTTATTTAAGAACAGTACTGACTACCAGTGTAAAGCTAACTTAGTAGATCTCTAACTTTTCCAGAGTTAATAATTATTTATTTTTGCCTTTTATATCTGATGGGTCTGTTGTTTATTGATGGCTTATGTTGAAATATATTTGGAATGCCTAGTCAATGTGAACCATAAGGTCTGTCCACATTTGCTTTTTGCTGTGGCAGAAGCAATTTGTAATTACAGACACAAAATCCTAGTCACCTGTTTTATAACCACATGGAAACTATGTATCCTTTCTATTGCAAATACACAAAGAATCAACACAGATCCTGGTTGTTGTGGATCCTGTAAATTTCCACAATATGCAAACTGTAGGGTTCCCTAAATAGTGTCTTCATTCATTCATTTAGATATGTGTGCTTTAGATTTGAATTCTTCTGTTTTTTTTTTCGAGATAGTGCCCTGGCTGGCTTGGTACTAATCACTGTGTAGCCCAGGCTCCTGCCTCAGCTTCCTGAATGCTAGTATTACAGGCCTGGGTGTTCCGCCGCAACCAATTCTTACTTTAATTTTTAAGTTTTCTACTCTGAGGGGTCACTGTACACCTTTAAAGTTAGTCAACATCATAATTGAAGACAGTGTTATAATCATGAAGATCTAAATAGAAACTCTGTGACACTGATAAGGAGATTATTAAAACTGCCACCTGCTGACGATCCTCACAATGTTTGCTCTCTCTCATTATGCACCCGAATTGGAAAGCTTAATGCTCAGCTAGTACTTCAGGGAAATTGTAATTGATTGCTGTTTCCTATTTTGTAAATGAGAAAGCTCTGAAGGTCAGAGGGATTAATTGAATTGGCCAAAGATGTAGCTAATTACAGTGCCAAGACCAAGGCCCCACAATCAGTCAGCTAAAATCTATGTTTCTTACTTTGATTTTTTTTTTTTTTTGAATAGGAAACCCAGGGAAATAAACTTCTCTCCTTTTGTATGTTTCTTTGAGTAGGACTTACATAGTTTAGGATGGCCTCATACCATTTAGCCAGGCTTGCCTTGGATCCCTCATCCCCTGCCTCCACTTCCCAATTGTTGAGATTATGTTCCACCTTACCTGGCTCCTGAAGTTCTGAACGTTGGAACTTTTTTCCCCCTCAAGTTTTTGTCATTCATCTTTTGAGAGAATGAATGAAAAAATTTCCTGGTATAACCTAACATAGAAGTTATTACTGAGATTGATTATACTGAAATTGAAACCAAAAATAAAATAAATTGTATAACACCAGCCTATGTCTTTAAGTTTGAGATTTTTTTCAGTGATCTTCCCCACCCCAGTTTCCCACATAACAAGAAATATTAGTAACCTCACTTAGAAGATTCCTTTCCCTTGAAAGGGAAAAAGTTAAGCTTGAAACTTGTTGAAACATCAGTGGTAGGTTCTGTTGTGTATTCTACATAGTTCTCGCCATAAAATCATCCACTTGGAGGGCTCTTTATAATTTCTTTTTTCGTTCTTTTCTTTCCAAGCAAGGGGAATCTTGAAGCTGTGTTTTTATTAAAGTCAGTGTTGAGAATTTTCTTGGATTGTTGTGTGTGTGTGTGTGTGTGTGTGTGTGTGTGTGTGTGTGTGTGTGTGTGAGTGAATTTTAGGTAGTAGAACTGACATGCTGAGAGAAATGAATTTTCTTATCCACAGGATAAGTGCCGATTGATCCTGTACTACTCATCACTCCAGACCCTAAAAACGGCAGTGAGCAAATGTGTGTTTGCTGAAGGAGTATCAGGGATCAAAGATAATTTTTGGCTTGTTCCAGTCAGTATGTATTTACTTATCTCCTCAGTTTGGTTGAATGTGGAAGGCTTAGTTTTTGTCCTTGAGTATGTAGTCTAGTTCAGGTAGATTATAGTAAGAGTCAGAAAAATCATGGGTGATGGTGATGAAGAAATTATCTGAGGACATAAAGATAAACATTAATTAGCTGAAGAATATAAAATCCTTGAGGTAGGGAGAGGCTTAAAAATAAAGTCACTTCTGGGGGCCTGGGCAGATGACTCGAGCTGTTAGTATTCTTGCAGAGTACCTTGGTTTGGTTCCCATCACCCATGTGGTGACTCACAATTATTCACAGGCATGTACAAAGTGTACACACACATACACACACACACACACATACACACACACACACACACACACACACACACACTCAGGCAAAGTACACTCATACACATAAAATAAAATCAATCTTTTAAAAAAAGTCATTGATTGTAGCTTAGTGTTGGTGGCACACACCTTTAGTTCCAGCACTTGGGAGGCAGAGGCAGGCAGACCTCTGAGTTCAAGGCCAGCCTGGTCTACAGAGCTAGTTTCAGGACAGACTCCAAAGCCATATAGAGAAACCCTGTCTCGAACCCCCCCACCCCCACCCAAAAAAAGTCACTGTAACTCTAGCATAGACACTGGAGTGTAGGTCAACGATTGGAACTGGAGAGAAAACTTGGGTTAGGTGAAGTCATATCCATGATAGAGATTCAGATTTTCTTTTTTCTTTGTAAAGGGAAGATGTGATGGCTATCCTTGGTTGTCATCTTGACTACGTCTGGAATTAACTAAAACTCAAATGACTGGGCACACCTGTGAGGAATTACTTCCCTCTCTCCTTCCTTCTCTCCTTCCTTCTCTCCCTCCCTCCCTCCCTTTCACCCTCACTCCCTCCTTCTCTTTCTCCCTCCCTCCTTTTGAGTTTTTTGACAAGGTTTCTCTGTATATAGCCCTGGCTGTCCTGAAACTAGCTCTATAGATCAGGCTAGCCTTGAACTCACAGAGACTTGCCTGCCTCTGCCTTCCTGAGTGCTGGGATTAAAGGTCCAATCTACCACACCTGGTGAGGGATTTTTTTTTCTTAATTAAATCATTTGAAGTGGGAAGATCCACTTTTAATCCAGATCTTTGAGGTGGGATGATAATCTGGGCCTTAAATCTGCCACATTTTCTGCTGGCAGCCTATATAGAGGGTATGGAAGAAGAAAGCTCTCCTTTTTCCTGCTTGCTCTTGGTGCAAGCCCATTGCTTTACTGGCATAAGAGCCTACTTCTTTGGGATTCCAGCATATATTAAAGACCAGCTGAGACATTCAGTCTTGAACCTTGCATTCATAGGCAGCCATTATTGGATTAGGTGAACCACATCCTGGAAGCCATTATAATAATAAATTCCATATATGTATATATATACATATAAATATATTTTCCATATATATTATATATTTGTATATATAATATATATAATTCTCCTCTTTCTTTCCCTCTCTCTTCATTCTATAAATTCTTTTCCTCTAGAGAACCATGACTAGTACAGAAGCCTTTGGAGAAACTTAACCTGGGTACTGTCTGAAGTACTGCTTTAAAGAAATTGTTTTAACTGTTCTGTGGAGTATGTACTTGGTGGGGGTGGCAATGGGGAATGCATGGTGGGATTTTGGAGGCTGTTGAATTGCTCTGGTGTGACTAAATTATACATTTGGACAAAGATTTAAATAGAAATGCTTGATGTGTTCAATTCTAAACCATGTTTTGGAGGTTGAATAGTAGATTTGATGGGGGAGAGTATGGTCAGACAGAAATGATTATAGATACTTGGCTTACTAATTGAGTGTCATTAATTGTAGTGGTGTGTGTGTGTTGGGGATGCTGGAAGGAACTTGTTTGGGAATAGAGATGGGTCAATAAATATCCCCCCCCCACTACATTTGGAAGGCAGTAACGCCCTGCCACACTGTCGCTGTTCCTCTCCTCAGTTGTGGGCACCTTGTAGCCCCATCTACCTACATGGGGCTCAAGGTTGGGCTAGTGGCTCCAGCTTAACGCACTGGCCTTGCCCTCCACCTGACTCTAGAATCATCAGAGTTAGCTGCAAATAAGCTGTGTGTGCAGAGCAGACAGAAGAGGAAGCACAGGTGTAGCGGGTGGGGGAGGAGATGGTTAAGAGTATCCCTCCATCCTTTCTGGAAAGTGTATAGAGTGTATCTGACCAGGTGTGTGTGTGTGTGTGTGTGTGTGTGTGTGTGTGTGTGTGTGTGTGTGAACATAGAGGCAGGAGAAAGTAAGGTCCCCACACTGACATTTTGGAGAATGCAAAGTGATTTTGTTTTTGAGGTATTAATTACTATTTGGGCTGATCATTCCTAATTTTAAAATTTCAAGTATGAAATGCTCATAAGAAACATGACAATTGTCATAAATGGAAAATGCCCCATTCGCCTCTTGTGTGAGACCTGTTATAGTCAAAACACTAATTCACTAAGACATTGTGTAGATTTACTTTCAAGTTATAAATTATATATGAAAACATGATGAATTGTCTGTTCAGATTTGAGTCTTATATACCAGATAACTCATACAAATATTCCTCCAATTCTTTCAATTAGAAATATTTCTGTTTTCAAGCATTTTGGACAAGGGCTATTCCATCTCCAGTAGGATTCTGTAGTGGTGTTCAGTGACTCTTGGATTGTAGCTATGTATTGAATCCAGCTAGGCTGGCCGTGTGATTTTTAGAAATCTTCAGCTTCTTGGTGTGGAGTCATGGTGTGAATTTACTGAAATTGAGTTTTTCTAGATGAGCTAATGGAGACAGGGACAGGAGCTGTAATGCAAGTCTTTTACTTTGTGATGGCAGTCCTAAGGTGTGTCAAATGTTTTTAAGTGAGCTAGAAATCAACTATTTTGGATTTTCCCAAGACAAAGCAAAACCAAGACTCCTTTACCATGGGGCAATGTGGATACTTTGGTAGTTTATATATCCTGAGTATTCTAGTTTCTGTAGAAGTTTCTTCTGGGGTTCTAATTCTTTTATGAAGTTGTAATCTTCATGTCATGTTCTCTTTAAAGGTCTGTGTATGATGGCGAGGAACATGGACGATTCATGGAGAAGCTAGAAACTCGTATCCGCAATCATGACCGAGAAATTGAGAAAATGTGCAACTTTCACTACCAGGGCTTTGTGGACTCCATTACTGAACTGCTGAAAGTGCGGGCGGAAGCCCAGAAACTCAAAGTAAGGAGATGCTGCTGGACATTTGCTCCTCTGTCCTTTCCTGGGGTTCTGATTAGTTCTGATTAAAAGACTAGAGGCTGTACTGCATGACATGTGATAGAACAAACAGGCTTTGCATTATTTTCATGGCGTACATACTGTTAGCTCCCTCTTTTATAGAGTGTAATTGAACTGAAGATACATGGACAGCCTGGCCAAAACCACAGAGTTGGTATGAAGTGATCATACTAAACAAAGTAAATGTACAGGTTAGATATGATCACAGTATTTTCCTGGTTTAAAAGCCTGCATCACTCCCTTTGGTTAGGTTTGAGAGAACACAGTCCAGCATCCTTAGTATAAAACTTCAGGTTCCATCCATGTGGCTCTGTCATTTCTTCACTCTTATCTCTTGAATTCTCCTAAGATGATGATGACAATGATTATTTTTGAGATAGGTTCTTCCTATGTATCCTAACCTGGCCTCAAACTTATGATCCTCCTTCCCTAGCTCCCCTAGTGCTGGGATTACAGGTGTGTCTCACTGTACCTGGGGTCTAGTAAATATTTTTATGAAATAAGGAAAGGAATTTATATCAAAACCCACATAAATAAGATTATGGCTTTTTGGCTGCAAAGAGTACTCTTTTAAGTTAGTTTAAGTGGGATAGCTACACATGGATTGGAACCAGTGAGCAGTGACTATGGGTTTCAAGACACTGCTCTTGAAGTCACCCGCTTCTTTGCTGGTGAAAACCTCCTCCTTGTAGTCAGAGCGTTGCTGTACTTACTTGAAAGGTCAAGGTGGAAAGACCTGTGGTGACTGTGGAGTGCTGCCTGCAGGGTGAAAATTCATGTTCAGGAAAGAGGCTGCTTACAGGAAATCCCTTCTCTTAAACATGTGACTTCGCTTATTGATCTGAAGACTATTCTCCTAAATTTCTGTTCTATTAAACAGTTTAGGTTTTTGGCATTTTCTGTGAAACCTCATCTGTTCTGTCAGTAATAATAGTTTTATTTCTTATATCTAGTCTTTATGCTTTTTTTTTCTTGTTGGACTCTGAATTAGAATCCTTAATAAGCTTTTTTTTCCCCCATGGAGTTAAATTGACAGTGAGTATAAAATCATATCAAAGAATATATTGCTAAAAAAAAAACCCCAAAGAAACAACTTTACTGAAAGGCTAAGCAAACTATAGATACAAAATATAGTAAAAAACTGCAATAGTTTTTAAAAAAATCATTTGATTGCAAAACATGACTTAAATGGACATGAAACCATTAAACTTTGCAACTTATTGAATATGTTTGTATTTAAATACAGAAATATTGATGTGTTTGATATAGGTATTATATAATTTCTAGCTGTGAGATATTATATAACATACTTAGAATGTATTACGTTATATAAAATATCATTACTTATATAAAAGTTTTAACATTCTGAATTCTCAAACACTTTGGATCCTAAGGTTTGTACAATAGAATTCATCTATCTTGAGAAACAGGATATTGTATACATCATTAACTAATTCTCTTCTTTAGTTGCTTCCCCCATTTTAGATGTAACAAGTCTTTTGGTTTGTGGCTAATGTGCTGTTTGTCCTCACTCGGCCCTCACATCTCCCATTACAATCTTCATTATTCTTTCCCCCTGTTTTGTAATTTTTGTGTATTGCAAATTCTCTCACAGATTCTTAGGATCCTGTTTCACAGTGGGCCAAAGAATATAAAAGATATAGAATATGCTTTGGGCCAGATACTATAGAATACTGGTTGGAATCTCACCAATGGCTGTTCGGTGATTGATACTTAACTTTATCCTATTTTCTCCCCTTTAAATTGGTTCAGCAAGTTCCTACAGATTGGTCAGAATGCCTCTGAAGGAATACCTGACTGCATTTTTCAGGTTTGTTGTTTGGCTACTAGAGTCATCAGACTCTAATGAGTTACTCTGGAGGTTGGGAGTTCACCTGCTAAGCTCTGTTCTAGGGGACCTGTTTGACCTGGTTGAAGAATGTTGAGAGTTTTAACTCTAGAAAAGAACTTAGAAACAGAAAGTTTAAGTGTTAACCACTTATAACACTAAATTAATACAATGACATTACACTTTCTATGATGCCTTTATTTTGTGTCTATAACATCTGTATATGAGTGTGTATGTAAATGCACTGCCGTATCTTTGTTTTCGAATTAGAAATGTCTCCCTAGACAGTTGACATAGCCTCTTTTCATTGTTATCAGCTAGAATTAAAATAGTTACTATCTTTCTTACCATAAACATATATTATGCTCCTATAGGTATGTTTGACAATGGTTTTCATGAAGTTAGTTTAGTGGACATCGATCAGTATTTCTAACAAAACTTGAAACTAAGCAGAATAGAATTGAATATGATATAAAAGTGTAGTATATCTAGTAAAGGTAAACATTGTTTCTTGAAAATTGTTTTAGTGTTTGTGTCTGTGTGTCTGTGTGTGTATGACTTTGTTTTTGTTTCTGTGTCTGTGTCTCTGCATTCATGTGTCTATGTATGTGTCTCTGTGTGCCTCTTTATGTATGTTTCTTTCTGTATATATGTCTATATCCCTGTGTGAGTCTCTGGTGCCTCTGTGTATTCGTCTGTATTTCTGAGTCTTAATGTTGAATTTGAGGTTAGAGACCTTGAGAAATGATGCAATGAACAAGCATATTCTAGTATGAACAACATTGGTGAATGTAATTTTGGGAGACCTCTAGAATAGGATAAAAACGTCCAATTTATTATTTAATAAGTACTTTGAAGGTGATAGTGTTGCCATTCATTGTAACCATGCCACTTTTATTCACATTGCTTGAATGCCTTCTCTAACCTTGAGCTGAATTCTGTTTTCTAGTTATAGGCATTTATTAGAAGCAACTGTTCTTCTAGCTCTTCAAGATATTTGAGGCAGCTATTGTTTAGGTGTGGGGTGTAGTGTACAGGGTCCAGGTATATTATGTAGTGTCTCCTTTATCTGTGGAATTAAATAACTTTATTTGTTTTTCCTATGATATATATTTGGCTCCTAAAACTTGTTTACATTTAGTCATGCTGCAATTTGTCAGTGGTCTTCATGACACATAACGTCTGAATGTCATTCTCATCCATTTATATCCTCCTATTTTAGAGTGGGCACAGCAACTCTCACTTGTAGGCTAAATTCAGCTTGACTCCTGTTGTAAATAAAGTTTTATTGGGACCTAGACACATCAGCACATAACATTTTATTAATGGCTGCATTTCTGTAAGTGTTGATTAGTTACTGTAGATACTTTTGTGGCCTGAAAAACTGAAGATATTTGCCATTTTATTATAATGGAAACAGATTGCTGGCCTCTCTTTGAGGTAATGCTTTCAGTGAATGCCCAAGATTTGCATTTGGTAGCTACATATATCTTGCCTCTCACTGAGCTCACAGTCTATTGGTTAATGGTGTTTTTCACATGTGGTGCTCTTAGGCAAATAATAAATAGGTAATATGAGTATTTATTGCTCCTTTTTCTCAGATTTTATAAAATCCTTTTCTCGAGATGTCAGATTTTATTTTGTCTTTGAAAGTGGGGGTGTATGCTTAAATATACTGTGAACTCTATTATCCAGGTATGGTTTAATTTAATTAAAAATGTATTTTATGAATTAACTAGTTTCTGGAGATCATGTTGAATCAAATAAGTTTGGAAAAAATTCTGTATTATGTCCCTTTCCTGAACATTTATAGTTTTGTTATTCTCCTGTCTCTGTGTGTATATATGCAGTGCATATGTGCCCATGTATTAATATCATCAGCTAACTAATATCATCATTTCTTGATGCTCTAAGGGACATGGTAAGAAATACTGGGTTGAGGAATGCAGTAAAAGTATAAGGAGCAGAAGTCCCTAGTAAAAGCCTAGATAGTCTCTATTGAAAAGTTTAGAAGTTAGTATTGTCTATGTTTTGATAGTGTCTGAGATGATAAACTACTATTCTAAAAAATTATTTTTTTATATTAGTGGAAACATCAAAAGTAGATAATTGAAAGCTATGTGCTTGTTCCTTTAAATTATAACTCAGTTCATTTAAGGCTTAGTCACATATTTTTTGTCTCATGATGAGATTAATAGTGAAATGGAAGTATTAGAAGCTGTTTTAGAAATGTAAACTATTAAATAATTCATTTTGTAGAATTAAGATAATAGTTTCAGCTTGACTTGTGTTAAAAAGTTGAAATTATACCTAGCCTTTTCGGGAATATATTGTAAAATAAAAAATGTCTGTGTTAATATTTGTTTGTACAGATGGTAAAGCTCTTTGGATTGCTTTCCATTTTATTTCTTTATCCAAGTTACAAAGTGATCTTGGGACACTATAGTATCTTACTTTGGAATGTTCTGTCTAAACCAAACATGTCTTTTGGTCAGCTTTCCTCTTTTGCAAAAGGTCATGGGGATGCCTGTTAGAAAAGTTGACTAAGATTTTAACTTGCAGAGAGAGAGCAGCTGTATCCCCATGTGCTGGAATATAGAGAGTACCTAGAGATACCCCAGTCTTCAGATTCAGTTTTGATCTTGATTCAACTGTTGTCCAAGTGCTTGTTTTTTATGAGTTTACATTGTGTTCTCTCCACAGAACCAAGTGACGGATACTAATAGAAAACTGCAGCATGAGGGCAAGGAAGTAAGGCCAGTTTCCTTTTGACAAACGTTTTTGTTTTTTGCTGCTCTCTTAGATGACTGTTCTTCACTTTGTGGCTTATAAGAATATAAGTAATGTGTTGGAATTACCTGAATAAAATAGACACCTGAATAAATACGGATACCACAGAGTGCAATTAAATAAAATGCAACCTCTCTTGTCTGCAGCCTCTCAAATCCTTGAGTAGTCCTCCATATCTGCTGGAATGTTCCTCCTCCATCTTCACCTACCTCAGACCTCTTCTCTTATGGTTCTTCCTTCCCCTTCCCCTCCCTCCCTCCCTCCCTCCCTCCCTCCCTCCCTCCCTCCCTCCCTCCCTCCCTCCCTCCCTCCTTTCCTTCTTTTCAGTAAGGGTCTCATGTAACTTAAGCCTTCTTTGCTTTTATTTTTCCAATGTTGTGATTACTGGCATATGCCACCATACCTGGCTTATATTATTTTCTTTTCCCTCCCTCCCTTTGCTTCTCTCTCTCTTCTTTCTTTTTGTTATAATTAATTTACTTAATTCATGTCTAATAATATACCAAATACCTGTATTTTTTTCAAAAAAGGTATTACTATGTTGCCCAGGCTAGCCTAGAACTCACTCTTTAGTTTAGGCTAGACTTGAACTTAAAACAGTTCTCCTGTCACAGTCTCCAGAGTCCTGGGCTTATAGGATGTGCACCCCACCTAGCTTACATGTTACCTATGGAGATCTTTCCTGAGAACCTTATTGGAAATTGCAGTCTTACTGTCACTCCCTGTATCTTTTTTGCTTTTCCTCATTTTTTCCTCCATTGTGCTATCATACTTTTGGTATACATTTTTTACTCATGTAGTTGTTTTTGTCTGTCTTCTTTTATTGAAATTAGCTCCATATGGTTAGGGGGATTTAACTTGTTTTATTCATTATTGTACCTCCTCTGTCTTTCTAAAAAGCAACTGTTGTAAAGAGAGTACACAACAAAATTCCTTTTAAAAAAAGAACCATTGATTCTATTAATTGACAAACATTATTTAAACTTTTACAATTTATACTTTTACATCCATTTATTTATTTTTTCCAAGACTGTTATTGGTGGGGAAACAAGAACAGATGATCTGAAATTTATATACTAATCAACACAGCCAAGCTCAAAGTCCACCTTTTCTGTCTGGAAGTGCATTTCTCTTCTGTGTCATCTACCTTTCTTCTCTTTATTCTTTTCATGTATCTAAGGTATATGATTTTTAGGGTGTGTGTGTGTGTGTGTGTGTGTGTGTGTGTGTGTGTGTGTGTGTGTGTGATGAATTCTGTAAATAGATGTATGGATTTTTTTTTCATTTCACATAGTTCATATTCTACAGAAATGGTTTGTTACATTGTGAGATGACTATGAGAAGAGAATAAATTAATCTTCAGTAAACTAGATCTTGTATAAAAGCTGTATCTTCTAAATATGGGATTTGTTTGTTAAAATGGGGACTTAGTTGACGATAAGAAGGACTACCTTCCTCCAGGAGTCCAGCACTCACAAGGAAATGCAAATCATGGAGTTTGTATAGGGTTTGGAGAAAATGGGCAAATGTTTGTCTTTTCCTGCATTGCCTTTGTGCTTTAGGGTTCATTTGACACAGCCCCTTTTTAGATGTGTGCGCAGGGTGGGGAGAAAGTAGGAAGCCATGTATGTAGCAGTGTTTCACTGATGGAAGAAGGCAGCTCCTTAGCTTGCATTGTAGGTCTTAGGAGGAAACTGGGATTCTTGGATGAATTGAATGCAGAGTAGCAAAATGTAACTGAAAACTTATTTACAGTTCTTGGCATAATTGTCTTTTTTCCCCTTTTGCCAAGCTGGTAATAGCAATGGAAGAGCTGAAGCAGTGCCGACTGCAGCAGAGAAATATTTCTGCCACTGTTGATAAGCTAATGCTGTGTCTTCCAGGTGAGGAGTGGGGAATGGAGCAGGATTCTTGACGCACTTCCGTTAGCTGAGTTAGATGTTTATTTTGTTTAAATGATGCCTGTTTTCTCTTTAAATGTAATCTGTTTTCTCTTTCAAGTCCTAGAGATGTACAGCAAACTGAGGGACCAGATGAAAACCAAAAGGTAAGATTTTTTTTTAATTGAGCAGTTTTTATTATCTAAAATTTCTTTAATTTACAATACTTAAAAAAGAGATTTGTTTTCTTATGTGTATGTGCGTGTGCTTGCTGTGTGCATGTGTGTGCTGTCTGATGTGGCTGCTGGAGCTTGAATGTGGGTCCTTTGTGAAAGCAAGTGCTCTGAACCACTGCCCTGTCTCTCTGGTGCTCTTCTTGCCTCTTGAGCTGTCTTCAGTCTTTCCTGGACTTATATAACCTCATCAGGTTTGAGGAGTATAGGCCTATTAATTTTATTTTTCTCTTGGATTTAAGAGATTGTCAGTTAGCATGTGTGGCTTGATCTTGCTATTTTTTTTTAAAAGGTCACACATGTGACAACCTGTTTTTTAGTTGAGTTCCTTAGATCTTTTATACCTGATACACTTCTCTGTATATGGTTTTCGTCTAATTTATTATTCATTTGTCCTCACTGTTACTTGTTTTTTATGTATTTGCTTTCATCTCAGTCAGTTAACTAGATTTTAGGATTCTATCGTAGCTTTACTAATGCTTTATAATTCACACCATTTTACTTCTTTAAAATGATTGCTTCTAAGTTTATAAACTCCTCTGACTTACAGTGAATCTTCAAAAAGTTATGGCAAATCACACATAACAGAAGGTTCTTGTAATAGTAACACCCATTTAAATGGAAATGCTTTATAGGTTTACTCTTTACCTGTTGTACACATGAAATTACCTCACTGTACCCATATTTAGTTTGCAGTTATTATTTGTCAATTAAAAATTTAAAGCTGTACCTCCATTCCTTGGTGTTATTGTTGCCATTGCTCTCATTTCAGACGATGGCATAGTGCCTATAATACACTAGTTAGCCATAGAGGCCAGGCAGTGGTGGCACACACCTTTAGTCCCAGCACTCTGAGACAGAAGCAGATAGATGTTAATTCAAGGCTACCCTGAGTTACATGAAATGGATCCAGCCTAAAAGAGAGCAAAGCTCACACGAAGGTGATCTCAGCACTTGGGATCCCACGCCTTTAACCCCAGCACTGGAGGTAGGAGGAGACTGGAGGTCAGTGCAGTCTGAGGTTGATGGAGACAGATGCAGTCTGGAGATGCAGTCTGAGGACAGGGTCGCTCCTTCAGTCTGAGCATTGGTACAGTTTAGAACTCTGTAGTAGCTGGCCGCTTTGCTTCTCTGATCTTCAGCTTTAACCCTAATATCTGTCTCTGGTTTTTATTATTAAGACCAACTCGAATTTGTGCTACATAAATATTTATGTTAACATATTTTAAAGGTAATATTAAAAAAGTCTTTGTTTATATATTTTAAGTGATCCTGGAACTCTTGTTTCTTTATATAGACCCAAGTTCTTTACTATCTCTTTTTGGATTAGTGTGATGGCTGTGAACTCTTTATTTATTTAAATAATAAATAAATAAAATTTATCTTAAATTTTATTTAAAATGAATAATTAAATAAAATTAAATAATTTAAATATTAAATAATTGCTTTTTCCTATTCTACAATATCCATCATTTTATGTGTACAGCTTAGTGTTGTTTTAGAACATTCACAAGGCTATGCCACTGCCTTCACTGTAGAACATGTCATTTACCTCAAAATAAATCTTGTTCCCATTCTTTCTTCCCTTAGAGTGAGCAGCTGCCAATTTACTTTACATACATTTACGTATTCTTGCATTTTGTAAATATCTCACTTAGTGGGAGTCAAACAGTATGTGGCCTTCTGTGTTTGATGTCTCCCTTACAGCGTTTTCAGGATTCAGCCATGCTTTGATATGAGCCAGTGCTTCACTCCTTTTGTGGAGGTGCTTTCCCACTGTGTGGATGAACTGCATTTTATTTTGCATCATTTGGCAGACATTTGGGTTCTTTTCATTTGAATAAAGATGCCTTACTGTGGGCTCTACTCCCTAAGTTCTCTTGGGAACATACCTTTGAGTGAATGCTATAGTTCTAGGTTCTACTGTATTGTGAAACTGGTTGACTACTTCTCAAAGCAGCTGCATCTCTTTAAAATCCACTCAACATCATGAAATGAGTCAGTGTTTATTATTATTAAATATTTTAGATATATTTGCTTTATTATTTTATGTATATGAGTATTTTGCCTGCATGTGTGTTTGTGCACCACATGTGTGTATAGTGCTCACGAAGGTCAGAGAAGGGCTTTGGATCTACAGGGACTGGCGCTAAACATGGTTTTGAGCTAACATATTGGTGCTGCTTCCTCTAAAAGAGCAACAAGTGCTCTTAGATGCTGAGCCACCTCCCCAGCCCCTGTGTATATTATTGTCTATCTTCTAGTTATAGGCATTCCAGTGGAAAATGTTACCTTGTTTATCTCCTTTGATTGAAAAAAAAACAGAACCCACCTTTGCAGGGACTGGAGAGATGGCTCAGGGTAGAATGCTTGTTGCACATCTGATGACCTGAGTTCCATACCCAGAATCCATGTAAAGGTGGAAGGAGAGGACTGACACCACAGAATCGCCTCCTGACTGCCACCGTGCACTGTCTCACTTCCACCACATCTACATACATACAATAAGAAATTAAATAAAAATACTGTTTTTAAAGATAAGATCTCATGTTCCAAGCTGACCTTGAACTTTTATGTAACTGATGATCTTGAATGTCCTTAGAACCTCATGCCTTTTCCTCTTGAGTGCTGTTTATCATTATGCTTGGATTATGTTGCTGGGGATGAAATTCAGGAGGCTTTGTGCAGGCTGGAAAAGTACTATATCCCCTGAGCTACAGAGACCATAGCCCTCCATAGGGTTTTGACAATTCCTTCTTCTCATTAGTTTGTGTTTCTCTTTTAAGTACATGCACATGGATCTAATTGCTGTTTTCATGTATTTCTTGATCTGTTACTTCTTGAATCTACTTTTGAACTAACTTTGTTTTTCTGGTTATAGGTCAAAATAATTATTGAGTGGATAATGAACATTAAAATATTTTGTTGATGAGTGTCTGGAGTTTGGGTTTTTTTTTTTTGGTGTTGGGCTTTATTTAGGGAAGTAGTGGTTTGCAGGTCTGATCCCTTCAGACCCCATTTTAAAGCCCCGATAGGGCCAGCTATGATAGCTCATGCCTTTAATTCCAGCACTCAAGAAACTGAGGCAGGTGGATCTCTGTGAGTTTGAGGCCAGTCTTGTCTGTAGTGAGTTCCAGGCCAGCTGGGGATGCATAGTGGGACATTTTCCAACACTAACAACAAAAACCAAAGGTCTGCTAGGCCAAGTGCAGTCAGCTTTACAGAGTATTTAATCTGATCTGGGTGGAGCGGAGGTACTTCGGAGCCTTGCCTTTTAACTGCTCATTTCTCTGCTGTTTGTGATCTCCCTGGAGTGTTTTTATACTTCCCTGTTAGCCTACCCCCCCTTTCTCTCCTCCACTCTTCTGTCCCCCTTTCCTCACCTCACATACTTTGGTCTAGTACTCAGCAAAGACTCCAGGGAAGCCCTATGTAGGTTTCCCTCCCCCCCTTCCCTCCCTCCCTTCCCTCTCCTCCCTCCCTTCCCTCCCCTCCCCCCTTCTCTTCCCTCCCCTCCCCTCCCTCCCCTCCTTCCCTTCTCTTCCCTCCCCTCCCCTCCCTCCCCTCCCCCTTCTCTTCCCTCCCCTCCCCCTCCCCTCCCTCCCTCCCCTCCCCCTTCTCTTCCCTCCCCTCCCCTCCCCTCCCTCCCTCCCCTCCCCCTTCTCTTCCCTCCCCTCCCCCTCCCCTCCCCCTCCCCTCCCTCCCTCCCCCCTCCCTCCAGTACAATCTTTTTGACCTACTATTTGATGCCTTAAGTCATCAAATCTTTAGGCTCTGTGAGGATTTTTCCTGACGGTGTCCATGATGGAGAGATCACCTTCAGGTAGATAGCCCACTTTGCTCTCTTCTTTTGGAGTTCTGTTATCAGCTGCCTGCTGTTCACTGACTGAAAACAGTTGTTTTAGATATTAGTCAGGATTTACTTGTTTATAAAGTGGTATGTCTTGTCTGTTTCTTGTTAAGCATTCATGACTGGAGGACTGGTTATTTCTTTTTGAGCTGTAAATATTGAATATACTGTTGAGTTTTATGTTTCCTAAAGAGTCTGTAGATCTTTGTCAATAATGTTCTTCTATTATGAAATAAACTACTGTTTTTCTGTGGTGAAAACTAATATTTCATAATTTATTGTTATGAGTGAGAAGAAAAAATTATAGTTTGTGATTTACTTTCAGGAATCTCTTACTAGTAGTTAAAAAGTCTTGAAACAGCCCCTTTTGCAATAGTATTCAACCATTTTATTTCTATTAGGAAACCTCCTAGACCAGTGGTTTGCAGCCTAGGGGTCGTGATCCCCAGGGGTCTCAAACGACCTTTTCATAGGGGTTGCCTAACACTATTAGAAATTACAGATATTTACATTTCATAACAGTAGCAAAATCAGAGTTATGAAGTAGCAATGAAAAGAATTTTATGGTTGGGAATCACCACAACATGAGGGACTGTATTAAAGTGTTTCAGCTTTAGGAAGGTTGAGAATCATTGTGCTCCAGGCAAATGAATTAGAGCAATTGGCTTTCCATTTTCTTTTTTTCCCTTTTTCTTTTTAGCTTTGACTAGCTTCAAACACACTGTGATATTCCTACCTCTGTCTCCTGATTCAGGGTGTGTGCTATCACACCTGGCCTCATTAGTTAATTTTATATTCTTGAAGATGTTTTAAAAGAATTTTTTGATTATGTGTTTATGTGTGTATGTTTATGCATTTGAGTACAGGTATCACCAGAGTTTAGAGGGTGTGAGATCCCCTGGAACTGGAGTTATTTATAGGTGGTTGTGAGCTGCCTGATATAGGTGCTGGGATCCAAACTTGGGTCCTGTGCCAGAGCATTAAACCCACAGTTGTTGTTTTAAAGTACTTTTTAATTGGTATTATTACAATATATAGTATATGTACTTTTCAATGTAGATGTGTATACATGCATGCAGGTTTATATAATAAATACATGTGGTGGACAGAATCACTCCTCACCTTTATTTTTTGAGACAAGGTCTGCCATTGAACTTCAGGGATCCACCTGTCTGCCTCCCACAAAACTGGGGTTACAGGCATATCCACCATACCTAGTTTTTTTACATTAGATGGGGATTCAAACTCAGGTCCTTAGGCTTGTGCAGCATTATTTACTGACTGAGCCATCTCTACAGCCTGCATTCATGTTTTTTTTAAACTTTTATTTATTTAATTGTATGTGTTTGTGCTTGAGTGCAAATATGTGTATCATGTATGTGTAGGAACTTACAAAGGTTAGAGGAGGCAATTGAGGTCAGAAGATGCATTGAATCCCCTGTAACCAGAGCTATAGATAGTTGTGAACTGCCATGTGGGAACTGAGAACAGAACATGGGTCCTCTGCAAGAAGAGTAAGCACTCTTTATTGCAGTTTAATAAGGATCAGGATAAACAAATAGGCCGAATAGATGTTTATTCAGGGAGAAATAACTCACAACATAGAAAGATGAACACCAGCAGGTTGAACCGGATGCTCTCCTCTCCGCGTCCAGCCAGCAAGAGAGCATTCCCTGGCTCCTCCTCAGACCTAGTTCCATGGGTCACTTCCGCCTGGCTCCACCCCCAATAGGTGTGGTCAGTGCCACAGAAGCAGACACATCAGACAGCACACACATGCACACAGCAAGCACATGCACATACACATAAGAAAACAAATCTCTTTTTTAAGTATTGTAATCGAGTCTAAGTATCACCTTCCATACCCAACCCCAAGTAACTAAAATTGACCCTATGAAGTTGAATATTATCCCTAAATTTAAAGAGTGGGAAAAGGGGGCGTTGTTATCTTAAAGATTACTTCCCGGGATGATGATTGCTCCATGGGATCCTGTAGGAAGAAAATTTTAAGCAACCAATTTTCTCAACAGAACTGGCTGTAATATATGTAGGTAGTCATTGTGTGGCAGAACATGCTTGACTGGAGTTCTATTTGAAACTCTGGCCAGATTGTAATAAGAAGGTACACCATTACAGCTAGCTAGTCATGAGTTGTGTCGAGCAAAGCAGTCTCAAACCGGCTTTAGGGTGAAGATTGTAGTCCAGATGCATCATGTTGAGTCAAGTGGAAATGTGCAATTGGGGCCCCATCTTCTTTCCAGAGTGTTCAAAGATTGCTGTTGAGAACTGTTATTATTCCTTGTGGAAAACTTAAATATCAATATCAAAGAAAAATTTTCAAGTTTTATGGTATGAATTAGGGGAAAAGCAACAACAAGCATTAACATGTATATGAGAAAATTAGGATTTCAGAGAGAAAATTGCGTATAAATGAATGAGTCCCTAGATTTTGTTTTTTTTTTTTTCTGCCTTACACCAATTGGCTTCTTGATATAAAGCAGAAACTGTGGATTTAATCTTAATATGCTTGAATTTAGAGAAGGAAAGCCAAATCCAACTCCAAAGCTAACATTGGTTTACATGAATCAGGACGACAGGAATACTAGATAGTAAAGAGAAATAGATTTCAGTATAGAAACAGTTTACTAGACTTAAATATTTTTACCATAAATCAGATTCCTCTTCATTAATGATTCTTTCTGGAGAGCTATCTTCTCTTCTGTAGGTACCTACATGTTCATTGTCTCTTGGCTGTATGAAGATAGGTGTTCTCTGTTTTCCTGTAAGGACAAGAACAGAACACTTCCCCTACCTTTGAGAGGTCTCTGCACATCTCATGGGACCTAATTTGTTGGATGACTTGTCATTTCTCTTCATTAAGATGTTTCTTTTGTTCAACTCGGATCTTGATTAACTTAGATGGTATCCATAGCTTTTCTTCTCCTGTAGATAGAAATGCAAAACCCCTACCCCAACGTAACACATATCCTGGTTTCCATTCTGAGGTCAATACATCCTTGAAGTACACCGGCTGATTAGTTCAGAAGTTTTTTCTATTGTCTAGTGTCTTTCTGCAGCTGTTTTTCCTTTTTCATCAGCATTAAGAAAGTTTAATGTTAATAAAGCATTATGTAATCTGTGTTTGCCTATTTTGGCTCCTCCTGCCTGTTTATGGAGCATTTCCTTTAAAGTACAATGGGATCTTTCAACTACTGCTTGTCCTGTAGGATTGTGTGGTATACCAGTTATGTGTTTTATGTTATAATACTCAAAAAACTGTTTTAATTTGTTGGAAACATATGTTGGAGCATTGTCAGTTTTTTATTTGTGCAGGTATGCCCATAATGGCCATTTCCTCTAAAAGGTGTGTGATAACAGAATCAGCCTTTTCAGAGCTCAGAGCAGTAGCCTGTTAAAACCCTGAAAATGTATCTATAGTGTGATGTACATATTTTAATTTTCCAAATTCTGCAAAATGAAACACATCCATTTGCCATATTTCATTTCTACTTATACCTTTAGGGTTACTTCCTGGTGGTAAAGGAGTTTGGTTATAGAATGAGCAAGTAGGCCATTTGCTTACTATTTCCTTGGCTTGTTGCCAAGTGATAGAAAAATCGTTTTTCAAACCTTTACTGTTCACATGGTGTTTCTTATGAAACTCTGAGGCTTCTAGCACACTTCCTATTAATAACTGATCAATTTCATCATTGTCTTGTGCTAGAGGACCTGGCAGACCCGTATGGGATCTGATGAATCCTCTTTCTGATAGTATCTTGTAACTGTATAAACAATGAAGTTAATTCTGTATCTTTGGGAGTAAATTCTGTAGTCTCGATGTGTAAGACTACCCTCTCTGCATATTGAGAGTCAGTAACTATATTGAGGGGTTCTGTAAAATCCATAAGTACCATGAGAATGGCATACAATTCTGCCTTTGGACAGAAGTGTAAGGGCTTTGAACTACTTTGCTTATTTCTCTTGATTTATATCCTGCCTTACCAGATTTATTTGCATCAGTGTAGAATGTAGGAACTCCAGAGATAGGTGTTTGTCTTACAATGTGTAGAAGGATCTTAATCATTTTCTTTATGAATTTGATTCTTTCACTTTTGGGATAATTGTTGCTAATTATTCCCAAAAAAATTACTGCATGATCTCTGCCAATATTCGTTATCTTTCCATAAGGAGGAAATTTCCTCATTAGTTAAAGGTACTATAATTTCTGCTGGGTCCCTTCCTGTTAGTTGACAAAGTCTTAATTTACCTTTTATAATCAAGTCAGAGATCTTTTCTATATGTTTTTTATTCAGTCTATGTGGTAAGAATATTCATTATGTGGTAAGAATATGATGTCTTCTCTCTGCATCAAAATCCCTGAAGGATATTCTCTAGATTGTAATATAACCAGAATACAGTCTAGATTTGGATACACAGTCCACATGTGCTTCTAATATCCTCTTTTCTACCCATTCTAATTCCTTTTCAGTTTCAGCTGATATTATTCGGGGACTATTCAAATCCTTGTCCCCTTTTAGGGCCATTTTCAAGTTTTTCAAATCATGCCCTTCAACTCCAATAATGGTTTGCAGTTGAGAAATATCTCCTAATAATTTTTGAAGATCATTAAGAGTCTGGTAGCGATCTCTCCTGATCTGTACTTGTGGTCTAATTTTCTGTAGACCTATTTTATGTCCTAAGTAGTTGATAGACTCTACTTTTTGTATTTTTTCAGGTGCACTTTGTAATCCCCAGAAAGGCAAAACTTCCTTTACTTTCTCAAACATTTTTTTTTTAAATATTTCTGCTTTAGAGTCAAGTAACAATATATCATCCATGTAATGATATATTATAGATTGTGGAAACGTTTACAAATTATTTCCAGTGTTTTTTTTTTTGTACAAAATATTGGCACAGGGTGGGGCTATTTAGCATTCCCTGTGGTAAAACCTTCCATTGATATCTCTTCACCGGTTGAGAATTACTGTAATTAGGTACTGTGAAGGCAAATTTCTCTTTATCTTGTTCTTGCAAAGGTGTAGTGAAGAAGCAATCCTTTAGATCAATAACTATACTAGGCCATTCTTTAGGTATCAAAGAAGGCAAGGGCATTCCAGGCTGTAGAGAGCCCATTGGCTGGATAACTATTGATGGCTTTCAGGTCTGTAAGCATTCTCCATTTACCAGATTTCTTTTTGATAACAAATATAGGAGAATTCCAAGGTCTGGTTGATTCCTCGATATGTCCAGCATTTAGCTGTTCCTGAACCAGGTTTTCTAAAGCTTCTAACTTCTCAGAGGTCATAGGCCATTGTCCTATCCAGACAGGTTCCTCTGTTAATCATTCTAAGGGTAGGGCTTTTGGTTCCTCTGTTTGTTCAGCACTTGCATTCTGTTTTTGTACAGCCTGGATATTTGGTGTCTGTCTTGTATAGTACTTTATAGCATTTTTTCCACAATCATGAGGTCGATTATGGTTCATATCTAATACTGGAGGAATGTTAATCTGTGTATTCCATTGCTGTAATAGATCATGACCCCATAAATTTATCACTACATCAGCCACATATGGTCTCAACCTTCCTCTCTGTCCTTCTGGTTCTACACATTCAATCCATCTCATGCTTTGTTTTATCTGAGACAGGGTTCCTATCCCTAAGAATTGAACATTAACCTCTTTCAGGGGCCACTAGGAGGTCAATATTTGTTAGTTAAGATAGTTAAAATGAATAACAGACTGAACACAGGGGCTGATAAAACTATTAATTTAGGCCTATGACTAGTTATAGAGGTTTGTCAAAATATACGTTTTTTATTTCCTTCTGTCGTGTCTGATTCAACTTCTGTCACTAGTTTGTCATCCATAACAGTATGAGTTTTTACAATAGCCACAGGATTTTCTAATTGTCCTGTGGGAGATTATCCTCTACTGTGACTGGGAATGTTCGGACCACCTTTGACATGGGGGCCTTTGAGAGCCCCCCCTCAAGGAGTTTCCCAGTGGTAAAGGGTTTCTTTGCTTGTCTCTGGTCAATCTCCACTCATTTGTCCAATGTCAGCCTTTGCCACACCTTCTACATAACCCAGACGGCTGAGGCCTTCTGTTCGATTCATTCCTGGGAGTGTTATTTCTAGAGATGCTTTGCCTACAATTTCTTTTTAGATGTCCTATCTTACCATAGTTATAACATCTGACGTGTTGCTGTTTCTTCAAACCTTTGGAGATGGCTTCTCCTACCCACACTTCTATGTCACCATATTTAAGATCTCTGTTATCTTGATGTCTTCTCAAACCTTTAGATATGGCTTCTCCTACCCATGCTTCCGTGTTATTGTCATTATACTCAATGTTGGTTGTATATAGGACCCATTCATCCAAAGGTGCTGATCGAATTTTTAAAGGCCAAAGCACTTGTTTGCATTGAGGATTCACATTCTCATAAGCTAACGATTCTATGAGTATTTGCCTAGAATATATGTCAGCTACCTCTAATTTTATTGCTCTAGACAACCTTTCTAGAAACACACTGAAGTGTTCTCTTTGTCCTTGCCTTATCTTAGTATAAGATTCTATCCTCTCCCCGAGTTCATGAATCTTATCCCAAGCATTCAGAGCTGCTGTACTGCATAGAGACAAGATATGTTCATCATAGGCAGCTTGGGTTTCTGGGTCAGCATAAATACCCTCACCAAGAATTTTATCTTGGGGAGCTTTATAACCTTTCTTTAAGCCCTGAAGTTCAAGAGCCTTTGCATCCTCTCTCCATAAAGCCCTCCATTCAAATTGAGAGGAATTTTCAAGGACAGCTGATATTAATTGATCCCAATTCTTAGGGGTTACCTTGTTATTCCTTGCCCATGATTCTATTAATTGCTTTTCATATGGTGAGTGCATGCCATAAGAGACTACTGCTTCCTTTATACTTTTTAAGTCTTTCATAATATTGGTTCCCACTGATATGCAATGTCACCTTTTGGGTGTTTTTTCATTGCTGATTTTTCATTAATAGATACAGGGAAATGTCCCCTGACCCTAAATGGTGTAGAAAATTTTAAGTTTTTTTTAATGCCCTGTTACCTGGAGCTCTTCTTCTGATGTATCAGATTGAAGGTCTTCTAAGGCCTGAAATCTGTTCATCATTGCTTCTTTGAGTGTCTGAACTTCTTGAAGCATATCCCTTTCTAGAGCCTTCATTGCATTGGTCAGTTTCTTACTTTCTCCAACTACAAATGATTCCATGTTTTTGATATTCTCATCCTTATATATTATCTGAATGGCATGTAAACTGCCTTCCAGAAACAATGTTCTATCAGGTAGCTTGCCATTATCCTCAGACATGGAAGAGATTCTGTCTGCTACTCTTTCCATCTGATGTTCAGTTTTTTAACCTTATTAGTAGCTTCATCCAATCAGGAATGAGCTGTTTCTGCTAGCGTTAATGCATTGCATTGTTTCTGTTTTGGTTGTTGAGGCAACATCAGATGTGGAACAAATTCTGTTTTTTATTTGGTAATTTTTATGTTCCATGTTTTGTATTCTACCTGTCAGCTCTCTGTTGCCATCTTCAGTATTCTGAACCTTTTTTCCTAAGCATTCTATGTTTTGCGTTCTGTCATTTTCAATGTTTTGAATCCTTGTTACTAAGTCTCCTATGGTTTGTACAAGTTTCTTATTGTTTGTGTTAATCTCAAACCATTTCTTTAAGAATATCATATTAATGATAAAGCCCATTACTATTATGGAAAAAAATGTATATACTGATCCAGTCATAATTTTTTCTTCTGCTAAAATTTCTTCTATATGTGAAGTAAAAAAATTTCTAAAGTACTGCATTGTAAAATTATCTGCCATAGGTATGGAACAATTGATCTCAGATATTATATCAGCTTAAATTGCAAAAGATGTTACAATTAACTTAGGTGTAATTTCGCTGTCCTGGAGATGTGATGCTTTTAGTTGTAGATCTCAACTTGTAGTTACGCTTCGAGGTGTGGCAGCAAAGGATCCTTCCGATCCTGGTTCTACCCGGAAGTGCACCACCAAATAGTGTCTGGAAGTGTGCTACCAAATAGCTTCCAGCAGCAGCTATCTGATCCCGGTCCCTGTAGAATAGTTCTTAAATTAAGGCAAGCAAAATGTTGTTTAATGAAGAAGTGAAACGAGCCTTGTACAAATTGCTGAGACTGCAGGGATAACAGGTGCCACCTGCAACTGACGCCTCAGGGCCACAAGCACACAGACAGGGCAGGCCCAGAGCCCCGGCCTCGCCAGCAACACAAGAGCAGGGCTGGCGCCGCAGGGCTCTGTGCAAATGCAATCTGAGGGAATGGCAGAAGATGAGCAGTGGTCTCAGGGCCGCCATGGAGATAAAAGGAATTGTAGGGCAGACACAAATGTCTCACAAGCTGTGGTGTGTCTGCCTGGTTAGGTAATGCAACCGCCAGTTCAAGGACAGTGGGGGAAGGGAATGGCGCCCACCACCTGGGTGGAACCCAGGTGCTGTGAAAATTCTGATCCTGCTTCTGACACCAGATATTATGGTTTAATAAAGATTAGGATAAACAAATAGGCTGAATAGATGTTTATTCAGGGAGAATTAACTCACAACATTGACAGATGAACACCAGCATGTTGAACCGGATGTTCTCCTCTCCACTTCCAGCCAGCAAGAGAGCATTCCCTGGTTCCTCCTCAGACCTAGTTCCATGGGTCACTTCCGCCCCTGGCTCCACCCCCCCAATGGGTGTGGTCAGTGCCACAGAAGCAGACAGAGTGAATATCCCACTACAACTCTTAACTGCTGAGTCACCTCTTTAGCCATCTACATTCAGTTGTAATTATATAGATGTCGACAAAGATAGCGTCATGGACTCTATACCTACGATTTTTTTCTTTTGTGTGTTAATTATTTCATTGGCTGCCACTGCTTAGTCATTTGTCTACCTGTGATATCAAACACTCTAGAACTTTGAATAATTTTATTGTTCTGTTATGTTTGGAACATAAGCTTGCTGTGGAAAAGGGGCAGTGGGGAAATACGGTGCAGTTCCTTGTTGCCAGGAATCATTGAGTTTTGTACTAAATAGCCTTGAAAAATGTGGTTCTGTTTGACACAGCTGGTGTTTTCAGCCTGGGCTGCAGGTCTGCAGGCAGCATGGCTCAATTCTTCTCGTTTTGTAAACAGAGCTCCAAGATAGAGCCACATCCCAGTGTGTGTTTGTCTTTGTGACTTAATTTCTGACTTTTTTTTTTTTTTTTTTACCCATTCTAAAGTTTTTCTTCAGAGGAACTAAATTTTATTACATGTAGCTCTTCATACCCGTTTGTGTTATTGCTATTCTGTGTACACCAAATCATCTAAAATTGTAATGTGTTAGAGTCTGAAAATTTTATGAAAACAATTTAAAATTTATTAATATTTGTACTTTTATTTTATGTTTAGGGGGAAATAAACCTTTGTTTTCTCTATTTGAACTAAGTTTGATTCTTGAAACCTACAAGAGAAGACATGAAAGGAAACCAGCTAGTTTCTGGTCTTGGTGTTTGTGGTGCTGAGTGTGGAGGCAAGAAGACATGAAGTGTCTGTTGTGAAGAGACTGTGTCCAGACTGAGTCCTCGAGTCTGTTTCATCTTGAGAAAATTATCATGAATATTTTCCTGTCTAAGGAAAAACACTATGATTTTCACTCTTGTATGTTTGTGCTTAGTTATTTCTTTGAACTTTTATCTCTATGACATATATTTGCTGACATATATGTCTATACCTATTTATTAATAAATAGTGCATGTCTACATTTTTTCTTTTTTTGGTGGGGTGAGACAGGGTTTGACCTGTAATTTACTGTGTAGTCCAGGCTTTGAACTCGCGATGAACCTCCTGCTTCAGCCTCTCAAGTGCTGTGATTACAGCCGCCATGTATGGCTTACATGCATACTTTACAAATGTTATGATTGTAAGGTCTGTTTGTTTTTAAATTAGAACATCATCTAGCAAACATTTATGGAAAGGACAGATCAAGCTCCGAGTTCATCTCTTTGCTCCAAAAACTTATTTAGCACATTGTTCTGAGGTAGAGGATGGATGAACCAGGCATACAAGAACCAGTGCTCTCCTTAATTTAGGCAAAAGACTGAGAAGTGTTAGGTACAGATTTTTTTTTAAATGTTTTTCAACCAACAACATTGTAAATATTTTTTAATACACACATGTCTCAGCCAGTTCCTTCTTGACAAATAGGTTATTTTATTTCCTAACATGAATTCATTTGTCATTTAAGAGTCTTTATATTTTTGTCTGTTAAGTTTTTTTTTGAAATGTATTTGCTAAGTATAAACTTACTTCTCAGCAGGATGTGAATTCTTATGTAATAAACATAGTGATAGTAATGTATGTTGTCTTTTATTTTATTTTATTTTTTAAAGATAGAGTTTTACTAGATAGTCTTGGCTAGCCTGGAACTTGATTTGCTGACCAGACTGGACTCAAATTCTCAGAGATCTGCCTCTGCCTCCCGTGTTCTTGGCTCAGAGGCATGTACCACTGCTTGGTCGGTATACACTATCTCTTAAGAAATCTTTTCCAGGGATAAATAATTTTGACTATAAAATTCTGTTTTTGAGTCATATTACTTCATTTATCAGCTCAGCTATTTTTCAACTAATTATTTTTTAAATTGAAGCTTGAGGACCATTTTGGTTTTCTGTTAGTTAAAAAAAAATTGTTCTGTTTTCTTTTTGTTTCACTCTTCTTTCCTTCCCCTTCTTCCTTCTCACCCCTCTTCATCATCACCCTCTTCCACCCTCCTCTTCTCTTTTTCTTTGTTGGTGGTGCTGGGCCTCATGCAAACTAAGCAAGCATCTACTATTCTGTTACATTCCAGCTCAATTTTGTTGTTGCTTATTTTGTTTTTTGAGACAAAGTCTTATGTAATCCTGGCTGGTTTTGAATTCATTATGTTGCCAAGAGTGACTTTGAACTTTGGATCCCCCTGCCTCTGATTCTCAGGTGCTAGGGTTCCAAGTATATATTGGGAATGGAACCTAGGACTTCATGAATGCTAGGCAAGTACTCTACCAACTAAGCTCATCTAACCCCATTATGTAAAAACTCAGTTTTGGAAATAGGCATGGTGATACATGTGTGTTGTACCAGCACTTGTAAGGTAGATGCAGGAAGATCAGTAATTTAAGGATAATATTAACTACATGGAGAGTTTGAGACTAGCCTGCCATTATGAGGCCTTGTCTTATAAGAATAAGAAAAGAACAAAATGAACTTAAGTTTATTAGTCATTTGTATATACATGACACATCTTTATGGGTTATGCTAGATGCCCATCAACAGGTGAATGGTTAAAAAAGAAAATGTTCATATCCAATAGAATTTCATTCACTTATAAAAAAAAATGAAATATAACCTTTGCAAGAAAATTAATGCAGTTGGAGAGCACTGTGCTACGTGAATAAAGCCAGACAGAGAAATGCCACATATTTTCTGTTATATGCAGACTCTTGACTTAAATATTGTGCATGTACTAGTTATTTCTTATTTAATATCTAGGTTAGTTTGTTTTATTTTCTAATGTAAATTGATCTATAATTCAAGAGGCTTATTATTGTTATCCATTAAAGTTTCCTTTGAAGTCATGAAAATAGGCAGAGTACCTTCAGATGGGATGAGGAGTTATAAAATGTAGAGATGAGTGAAGGAAAGAAGGGAGAGCAGTGTGACACATGATATGAGAGCAGGAGGTTGAACAGATGAAGTTTGGAAGAGAGACAGGAGCAACAGGGAAAGGAGATGGTTAAGAGTGAAGCACAATGGCATTGTAGGAAAATGCCATAAAATGAAACCCATAGCTATATTCTGATTTAAAACAAATAAAGAGGAAATAAGAAACTTGTAAAAAAAATTATATATATATATATATATATATATATATATATGCAGGATATTAGTAAAAAACATTTTCTTTCTTTTGGTTTTGAAACACAATCTCACCATGTATCAGTGAATGGCCTGGAACTCTGTGTAAGCCAGGCTGGCCTCAGTCTTACAGAGATCCTCCTGCCTCTGCCATCTGGCATTAAAGGCATGTGCTACCACCCTCCTCTCTTTTCCCCTCCCCTTTGATCCCTACCCCTCTCCTCCCCTCTTGTAATCTCTCTCTCTCTCTCTCTCTCTTCTCTCTCTCTCTCTCTCTCTCTCTCTCTCTCTCTCTCTCTCTCTCTCTGTCTCCGACTGCAGTATTTCATTATGTAGCCCAGGATGGCCCCAAACTTATGCCAGTTTTCTACCTCTGTCTTTCGAGTGCTATAATTATAGGTAAGTGCCCCCATGGCCAGTTTCTATACGCATAAATTTTTGGAGACTGTTGTACAGCCTAGGCTGTTTTTGAATCCTTGATCTTTCTGTCTCTGTCTCCCAAACAGCTAGTTTTTTTTTTTTTTTTTTTTTTTTTTTTTTTGTTGATTTATGAATCTTAGTATTTGCCCTCTTATGCCTATGGAAGCTCTTATATCTGTCATATGTATAGTATGCTTTCTTTGTTATGTCTCTCTGGTTGCAAGAAAATACTTATTTTCTTTAAATTATATTAATAGAATCATTTCATTGATCAGAAACCTACTGGAGATAAACAAATGTAAGGAAAACACTCAAGGGTAAGGACCTCATGAACAAAAATTCAGAACTCAGGAAACAATTGCAAGAATTCAAAAAGAGAAATACATAAAATTAAAAAGCTTCTGTACTGAAAAAACAAAAACAAACAAAAAACCAATCGGTAGAATGAGAAGACATCCACAGACTATCACAGAATCTTTGTCAACTGTATATCTGATTGGTGATTACTATCTAGACACTATAAAGAATTAAATAATATTAAACACCAGATGAACAGATCATCCAATCAATAAATAGGAAAATGAGCTGATTGACAAAATACAAGTGACTAAAAATATGTAGAAAGAATGTGCTATATCTTTGGCCACCAAGAAAATGTAAACTAAACGTACACTGAGATTCCATCCCTGGGAGACATTGAAATGCTCACTGGGTAAGATGCCCATTAGAAAGAATTTCAGTAAGTTGTTCTCTGACCTCATATGTGCTTAATTACTGTCCTCTTCCTCACATAAACAAAAAGTAAGAATGTTTTAAAACAGAAAAAATGAAATAATTAAAAAAAAACAGACAAAAACCCCAGAAAATAAGAACAAAGAAAATGCTGGTAATGTGGGGAAAAAAAGGGACCTTTGTAAGAGATGCTTGGGAAGACATAGACACTGTGGAAACCAGTTTAAAGATTTCTCAAAATGCTAACAAGGGAGTGCCATATTATTAAGCTATCTCTTTCCTGGGTTTATACCTGAAGGATACTAACTAAGCACAGGTCAGTGACACTTGCACATGTTTATATATGTCTTAATCACAATAGCAAGTATGGTATGAAAGCAACGTTGGTACTTGTCACCAGATGAATAGATAAAGAAAATGTGGTTTGATGGGAGAAGTCCTACTGTATATATATTTCTCTTATTGTTTGATGAATGAAACACTGTGTGGCTTGTGGCCATGATGGTAGATTTCAGGAATGATAGGTGTGGCTACCAGAGTAGGAGAATTCTGGGAAGTGTAGGCAGACAGCAGTTGCCATGTGAGCCGCCCAAGGAGTTAGAGGTATAAACCCTTCTCCAGTAAGATAAGATCACGTGGAAATTCTTAGACTAATAGAAATGGGTTAATAATTAAGACAGAGCTAGGCAATAAGAAGTCCAAGCCACTGGCCAACAGTTTTATAATTAATATAGTGTCTGTGCAGGCCCACGGGACCTGCTGGGCCAGAAACATTCACATTACAGTGGTTCATATACACAATTTACCCATAACGAAAAATGAAATTAGGAAACTTGCTGGAAAATGGATCATGGAGAGATCATTATGTTAAAATAAGTCAGATTAAGACAACTGCTGTATTTTTATATCTAGATTTAAATATAAATGTATGAATAAATACAATGACACATGAAAGTGCTATGAAACCTGTTTGTATGCTAACATTGCATGAATGAATCTGTATTAAACAGACAAGCTTCACATATAATTTTATTAGTATTATATAATAAACACATATATGATATGGTAGTAGTTGGTGACTGAGGGAGGAGAAAGGGATATAAGCAATGGGGAGGGAGAACCCAAAGGGTAATGGAGAAATAGAAAGAAAGCAAACCATATTTTGTCTTATGTGCAGGATCTAAATTTAACTATACATACTAGCCTCCTTTCCTACACAAATGCCATGAAAACCAAAGGAGACTATTTGAGGGGAGGATGATGATTAGTGAGAGGGGAGGAGGAAGGAGAAAGAAAGGTACTGGGGGACTAAAGTTGAGCAAGATGCAATGAGAATTGCATGAAAACTTGTTATGAAACCAATTTTATACACTAAGAAATCAATAAAAAGAAACTTTAATGCAGCGTGTATGTTTTCCACCAGCCTGCCTGGTCCCACTGCCACGGCAGCCCCCAATAACACGCAGAGACTCTGTATTTGATATAATCCTGTTGGCCAGTTACTATCATTGTTTATCGGCTAGCTCTGTCTTAATGATTAACCCATTTCTATTATTCTAAGTATTTCCATGTGGCTCATCTTACCGTCCAGAGCTGCGCTGGTGTCCTACCTCTCCGAGCTCTCCATGTTGACTCCTTCTTCCTACTTCCTCTTTCCTCCTTGTCTCCTAGTCCCTCCTATCTTGCTTTCCCATTGGCCAACATTTATTCATTAACCAGTATGAGAAACAGATTTACAGAATAACATCTCCCATCATCTCCTCTTTTCTGTCTAAAATAAAAAGAAGGGTATTAACCTTAGCATAGCGAAATATATCACACAACAGTTTTCAAATAAGAATGACAGTTAACAATATTTAGTTCATTAACATCTAGTAAGACTTAAAGAAAATATTCTATCATCTATCCTACCTTTATGAGTCTAAAGTCTTATATGTATCTTATCTTTAATCCTAACTAAGGAAAACTATAACCATAACTGTCTGTCTTCAACTCCTTCAGAGACCACAGAAGGATAATATATAAACTCTAGGAATGACAGAGACAACTCACTGCCTGGTCAGTCACCCAAAGTTCTTCTATAATGTTCCATCTTCAGCCCATAGGCCATAGTGTGTCTAGCAGACTCTTTCATGAAGCAGGAACCCTGTAGCACTGTCCATCTTGTTTCAGCAGTCACTTTTCTTTGGGTCCTGCATGTCCAGTTTATACAGCATAAAGTCCAACAGTCCAGACGACAGCAGTATCTTGTCCATATGGCTAGTCTTGCCATATTGAAAGTAAACGTTGCAAAGAGTTTCTTCAATGTCCATCTTCCTTTCTGATGCAGGTGGTGTTGCCAGGATCAGTTATGTCTCACTGTCAAGAAAGTACCTAGACCATTTTAAATGCCATATTCTGTAGGTCTTTGAAAGGTTTGAAGAATGCCTATCCATCTCAAATACATCTCTGCATATCTAGAAATCTTAACTGACTTAACTCTAAGTTTTTACTATCATAGGCAACTCTCTATAATCTGTACTGAATTATATATTACATTTCTAAATGAGCTATATAAACACAATACCTAAACAAGAGGAGAAATAATACAAATCACAAAGTTGACCTTAAATTGTATCAATAAATGAAAATACATTCCAAAACAAAGTATTCATATATATACAATTATTCCCTTTTTTACCTTTAAAAAGAGATTGGTTGTGATCATTAACCATTTAAAACCAAGCCTATTTAAATGAAAACAAACATTTATAAACAATATTTGGGAATTTGGGCATCGTTCTTTCCAAACTACTTCCTACTGGTAGGGGGTGCTGTCATGGGGATGCTAAGAAGATGCAGAAATCTTGGCTGTAGTCTGCAAGGCTGCTTTGTCCCAAGTGCTTTGAATATTGACCTAGGACGCTGTTTCAGGGGGTCTGACTTGATCAAACCACATTAGTTTGGAAGGAATCCACAGCTTTTCATTTTCGGTGGGGGAAAAAAAATAAACAGAAATCCTTTTTCCCCAGTAACTTGTCCTTAGGCTTAAATTTTGGAGTCAAATCATTTTTAAAATATATAAATTGAATTAATCCAGCAGTATTTTATTTAACTGTTGTTATTTCCTCAACAGTCAAACAATTTGAAGATAACAGAACAGTGTATAATATCCAAAGTTTCTCTGTGCTTTCCATCTTTATGTGGCTTTTTTATTTCTCTATTTTTTTTTTTACTTCTATTTTTACATATTTTGAGACAGGGTTTCTCTGTGTAACTTTTATTTGTCGTGGAATTTCCTCTATGTACCAGGTTTACTTTGAAATCACAGAGATCTGTTTGTCTCTGCCTCCCAGGTGCTGGGATTAAAGGCGTGTGCCACCACACCCAGCCACACTCTGTCTTTTTAAAACCATTTTATTCTTTGTCTTTTTTTTTTCTTCCCAAGCCAACGTATATTTTAAAACACACTGTAAACCTTCATTGCCAGCTCTTGTACACACCAATGAATTGTTAGCAGAGCTCTTTAAAAGCAATGTGGTTTTCTGCAGCTTATGCTAATTTTGGAAACCTCCTTTAAAGGAGCTGTGCAAATCTCTGTCTCTTGCAGAACAAAGTGTAACCGAGAAAAATGCTGCTACCAAGAAGTCTTGTTAGTCTCTGTTCTTCTGTTTCTAAAAACTATTTTTTAAGCTTTTGTTAAGTTTTAAGTGAAAGTTTTCAGTTCCACTTCTGACACCATTATGTTATGAACAGATTTTTCCCTTCCAGTCATGTCCCTCTGCCATATAACAGGCCCCCAATAACATGCAGAGACTCTGTATTTGATACAAGGCTGTTGGCCAGGTACTAGTTTGTTACCAGCTAGCTCTCTTTTAATGACTAACTCATTTCTACTATCCTAAGTATTTCCATGTGGCACATCTTACCGGCCAGAGGCTGGTGTGCTACCTCTCTGGGCTCTCCATCTTGACTCCTCCTTACTACTTCCTCTTTCCTCCTTGTCTCCTAGCCCCGCCTATCTTCCTTTCCAACAGGGCTTCCTTGGCCAACAGGGCTTTATTCATTAACCAGTATGAGAAACATATTTACAGAATAACATCTATCATCCTTTTTTTTTTTTTTTTTGTACAATTCTGTTGGCCAGTTACTAATTCCTTACCTGATTGCAGTTTTTAAAGGTTTCCTTACACAGTTTACTTTCAACCTATTTGTGTCTTTATGTTTCTTCTAGATAAAATATCCTGCTTTCTAAAATCCCACTTTAGATGTTTGCCTTTTAGTTGGAATTTATAGTCCTTTTATATTTAATGTAGTTATTGATAGGGTTGGACTTTTCTGTTTCATAGTTTTTCCTGTCTTCTTGTTTCCTATTTCTCCTTTCTACCTTCTTTTGCTTTCAATAAGTTGGAATGTATAATTTTATTTTGTTGACTTTGAAAATATTAGCTTTTTTTTTTAACATTTATTTAGTTTATGTGCTAGAATATATTGCCTGAATGTGTATACATACACTATGTTCCTGAAGTGGCCAGAAGAGGGTACAAGATTCCTTGGAACTAGAGTTGTGGATGGTTGTGTTGCCTTATGATTGCTGGGAACAGAACCTCGGTCCTCTCCCAGAGCACCCAGTACTTTTGACCACTGATCCATCTTTCCAGCCCCTTTAAGAATACTTTTTGATTCGGTTTCATAGAGTTTGCTCTATAGATGATAATATGCATCTCAGTTTATTCTTCTTTGCTTTATAGTCTTTGTCTATATAAATCTGATATATGTAAACTGCTAGCTTTAAATAGCTCATTTTCTTCTTTCCTCTTCCTGTTTTCTGATGACATATTTATGGTATATTTTATGAATCCAATTGTGTGTTGTTAAATTATTACTTTAAAATATTCTCAAAGAAATTAAGAAATGTAAAAATCTTAATCTTTTCATTTAGCATGTGTGTAGTTACTTTACCACTTTACATACTTTCCAATCTTTGTTCCAAATGTCTTCTTTCCTATTATCAGTGAGTGCTGGTTTTTAACAACACTTGCTATGACTAATCACCAGGCCCAGGGGAGCTGCAGGTGAGGTAGCAGAAGTGGCTTGAGCAAGGACAGTAGTAGCACTTCTGTGGAACAGTTCCATTAATTTCCCTAAATTTCTGAAATTATTGTTTTGTATTGATTTGCACACAACACACATAGACAAACATATGTGCATGAATTCTCCAGCTCTTCTCTCTGCTTTCATTAGAAATCTAGCTTGGGTTATTTCATTTTATAGAATGGTATTTTGGCAATGAGATAACTAAAAAGTGATATATAATTTTTTTGGACAGATTTTTGGATATTACTAATCTTTAAAGCATATATTAATTTTTTTTTTGTTTATTTGAGACAGGGTTTATCTGTATTATTTTGGAGGCTGTCCTGGATCTAGCTTTGTAGACCACGCTAGCCTCAAACTCACAGAGATTCACCTGCCTCTGCCTCCTGAATAATTTTTAATAGTTAAAAAGTTTTCATTGAAACACTACATTGTCTTAATGCACAATGAAAGCTAATTGAGGAAGACTAAATCAGCTAAGGTGGTTGATTTCTTTTGTAGGCACTATCCTGCCCTGAAGACTCTGGAACATCTGGAACACACCTATCTGCCTCAAGTGAGCCATTATCGATTCTGCAAGGTGATGGTGGACAACATCCCCAAGCTTCGGGAGGAGATAAAGGATGTTTCCATGTCTGACCTGAAAGACTTTCTGGAGAGCATCCGCAAGCATTCAGACAAAATTGGAGAGACTGCCATGAAGCAAGTAGGTGCTTGGTTTGTGACAGGTTTGCCCTTGGCTTTGCAAGTATTTGGTTATACATGGATTTCTCCTTGCCAAGTGTCTTAACTGCTTCTTATCATTTTAGGAAAGGTCCTTCATAAATGAAAATGTTACTATCTTAACAGAGTGATGGGATGTACTGTTCACTCTGTGGCTCTTGAGCAAACAGTTACCAGTTGTGATGGTCCATGTCAGATTCAGGGAGAATTCAGTTTACAAAACAAACGTTTTCCTTGACTCTGTAAAGTCCAAATTCTTTTAAAGCTTTCCTTTTACTTAACAACATAAGTTGTGTTACATGTACCTTTGGTTTGTTATTTCGTCATTTTCTTTAAATCATGTTAATAGAATCATTTCATTGATCAGAGACCTTACTTTAAGAACTGAAACGACTGGAGACAAACAAACTGGAAGGTGTCATGCCGTGCATAAATATTTTAATATTGATGGTATTAGTGACAGAGAGGTCTGTTGGGGATTGTGAGTTATGATTGCAGATAGGGAAATATTTACAGCCCATGAATTCAGGAAATGAATTATGAATATTTTTTCTTTAAATATCTTTATCTCCAAGTCACCAATACCACGAGGAATGCCTTTAGCCACTGTGAATGAATGAGCAGTAATGATTTTCATTAGCACTTCCTCTTGAAATTTAAGTCACATGATGTTATAAAGATGCTTTAGCACACTTGATGATGTAGCCTGTAACAATAAACAGATTTTAATTATTTATGGAAAATGTTTTATGATTTTGTAAACAAGTGTTCTCAAGTAGATTTCTATTATATTGTGGGAACAAGGCACAGTAGATTACGTTTGGAAGCATTATCTCAGGGTTCAACTAGCATTAATAGCCTCAGTTCAAATGTCTGTCTGATTTGCCAATTATTTTTTCATAAGGCATGCTTTTTAAAATATCCTTTAAATTTTATGGGTGTTATGTTTTAAAAATGTGGGAAGTGTAGGCTGAAGTTCTTGTCTCAGCCTCTTGAGTGCTCCAATTGTAGGTCTGTGCCACCAATCCTTAGTGCTGGACTGAAAGGCGCAGGCTGCTACACCCAGCTGTACGCTGACTTTTTGAAAGTTGCTTTTCTATTAGAAGCTTCTGTTAGAAGCTGAAAGAGAGTTCTGTTATAAATATTATCACTTCATTTACTTTGAGCTTAGTTGTTCTTATTCTTTAATTATCTGAAGAAATGAATGCCCATTAAAAAATATTATTTATTATGTACACTGTGTTCTTCCTGTACATATGCCTGCAGGCCAGAAGAGGGCACCAGATCTCATTACAGATGGTAGTAAGCCACCATGTGGTTGCTGGGAATTGAACTCAGGACCTCTGGAAGAGCAGCCAGGGCTCTTAACTGCTGAACCATTTCTCCAGCCCCAACATGCCCATTTTCGTTGATGCTCTTCTCTCCTGTTCCTGGGCTAAAGTAATGTGTGTATTTTATAATCACATGTTGTAACTTGAAGTGATTTTTGTAAAATGGTGCCTAAAGAGCTTCTTTGTTAATTGTCTACTATTTTCATTTTGGAACTGATTTCTGGTACTCTCATTATGTAATAAATTTGTATAGGAGGGGCATTTCTGTATTTCTTATTTTGATTAGCTTGCCTTGGGCTTTGTGGACCTGAATGACATTTATGAGATAAACATTCTTCATTAGGCTGATTTTAGTTATAAGGCCCTTTAACCAAGAGAAGGTTAACCTACTTTTGAAATTTTGTCTTTGCCAAATTATGTGGTTGTATAACTGATGTGAAGAAAAGAAGCTGTCCACTCTCTCTCTCTGTCTGTCTCTGTCTGTCTCTGTCTGTCTCTCTCTCTGTCTCTCTGTCTCTCTGTCTCTCTCTCTCTCTCTCTCTCTCTCTCTCTCTCTCTCTCTCTCTCTCTCTCTCTCTCTCTCTCTATGCGTCCATGTTAGTGTTTTTATGGGATCCCTGAGAGTGTAAGTGGGTCTTTGATTCTGATGCTTCTCTTGGACTCTTTTCCTTCTGTTTGTTTTGTTCAGTTCCAGTGTGTTAGTTTTTGTTTTATCTTATTTTATTTTATTATTAGAAAAAAAATGTACCTACGTGAAAGTAATCTAAACTGAGTCTCCAAATAATTGGGGAGACAGTGCCTCTACTGGACATTTTATGCCTCTACCTGAAACCTCCATCCAGTTCCAGGAATGGGTTACATCTAGTTGAGTCATTGGCCAAAAGGGCTCCATACATCTCAGGCTATTGCCAAAGCTATTGGTTCCTCTCTACAAATGGGTGAATTAAGGCCCTGTTACTGAAGACAACATTTACATATGTCATTGAATTTGGAGAAATCAAGCTGGGGCCTAACTAGAGGCTTCACCCCTACTGACTAGTGTTCATGTTACTAGAAGGTATGTTACATGCTACCAGAACTACAGCAACTCAACTACAAGCTCTATAACTTACAACAATAACCTTCCTGTAAGATATCCCGGTGCAATAGTGACATAAATGGGGGAGTAGCTAACTACTCTCTGCTTTCGTGTAAGGCCACTCCCTGAGATGGAACAGTCTTAATATTGCTCAGATGGCCAAGAACCTGAGACTAGATAGCCAGGGACCTAGAGGAAAAACCAAATACTATTATTCTGCTATAGGAAGATAGCAACAAAATAACTTCTGATGACATTTTACTTTGCTCAGCTATCATCAGAGAAGCTATTCCTTGAAATATATAGAAACTCACAACTGAACAATGTACAGAGAGTGTGGGGCTTTGGAACACAGCCTTAAATGAGATGTCTTCATCAAATCCCTCCTCAGGGATCTATGCAAAAGAGGAGGCAGAAAGATTTTAAGAGCCGACATGGTGAATAACTAAAAGGAAACAGTGTATTATGGACCTGTAAAGGTCTGTACATGCTGCTACAGTCCTTGTGAGTTCATATGTGTATCAATCCTATTGCGTCTGCAATTGATACTTACTTGGAAAAGAAAAGTTGCTTTCTCCAATTGAGTCTTTTAGGTATATTAACCACACTTTAGGATAGGCCTTACTTTTAGGAGTTGTTGGCCAAAAAAGGAAATCAGTGGTTTTTTTTTTTTTGTTTTGTTTTGTTTTTTGTTTTTTTTTTTTTTTTAACTTTTATTGCTTCTTTGTAGATTTCACATCATGCATTCCAGTTCTACTTATCTCCCTGTCCCCTTGCAATTGCCCTCTGCCCTTGAATCTTCCCCCCAAGCAAAACCAAATTAAAACAAAAAAAACAAACAAAACAAAGAACCAAAACAACAACAACAAAAAAAGAAGAACCTTGTCATGGAATCTGTAGTGTGGCCTGGTGAGTCACAGAATTTACCTTTTAGTCCCTGTCTTTACTTGTAAGTCCTCATTGCTATGAGTCATTGGTCTAGTCTGAGGCCTCTGGTTTCTGCCCACCACAGGTAATGGGCATTTACTGCGGCTCCTCTTGGATGTCCTGTGTCATGGAGATCCTGTTGTTTTGGATTTGTAGGCTCACCCCTTTCCCATGGTTCAGCAGTTCATAGATTTGGTGAATGCTGTGGTGGGCCAACTCATAGCCCTGGTTCCAGGTGTAGCTGGGTTTGTCAGCTTGCTAGCTTCCCTCATCATGACTACTAGATGAGCTCTTCAGCACTAACTGTAGCTCACCCAATGCAGCCTACAGCAAGGGGTGGGCCAGTTCTCCTACTCTCAGGCCCTCAGATCTGAGTACTACTCACTCACATTGCCAGGACCAGCTCTACTGTTTTGCTCTGGCAATATGCAGGTACTTTTCTCCTGATTACTGTAGGGGGAATATGGGTGGCAATGGGGGGTGGAGCTGGGTCATGACATTATTTAGCATAATTAATGTTTGATGAATGATAGTTGCAATGGTGTGGTTGTTTTTGCTCTTGATTCATTCCTTGGAAAACATGGAAGTAAATCTTAACTTTTATGGGCAGTGCTGTTCCTAGCAAATTTCTAGAAACAGTTAATGTTATATTTAGTTCTTAACTATTTTCAGTTACCAAGGGAATATGCAACAGTGTCATAGACAAGATCATGAGGAATACATGAAACTCAAGAACCTAGCATTTCTGAATAGCTTCTTGGGCCCAGACACCACCATGGCTGGGGTAGTAGCACAGGCTTCCAAGATCAGTATGACCTAGCAGCTGCATGGACCCTGGGAATCAACATGTTCCCTGGTGGCTTTCCAGACCCTGGGTGTCCTCAGAGCTCTTTGTGGCAACTGGAGCTATGGACATCACCCCAGATCCCAACCTCCACAGGGCCACAGACTTAGACATGGCCCTAGGCAGCAGCCTGTGCCCAGAAGCCTCCATGGCTCCAGGTAGCGGCACTGGCCACCCATATCAGCATGGATCTGGGTATGGCAGGGTTTTCAGACACTGACATGGTCCAGGGTGGCTGACCAGACCATAATCTTCTGCATGACCCTCGGTGAAAACAGGAGGCCTGTACATCAACGCAGACCCCTAGCTGCTATAGAGCCCTGGACCCAGATATGACTCTCTGCAGCAGCCTTGGCCCAGATGACACCATGGCCCCAGGTGACAGAGTAGGCCACTCAGATCAGGATGTCCCTAGTGGCAGCATGACCCTCATACATCATCGTAACCACAGGTTGAGACCTAGAGCCTGGGCATCTATGTGACCATTGGTGGATGGCAACATGGTCCACAGACATCAATACAGTCCCTGGTTATGGTAAGACCATGGACCTAGTCATGGTCCTCAGAAACAGCTGAGGCCATGGTCCCAGGTGGCAGCATAGGCTATATACTCTTATCAGCATGGCCCTTGGATACCAACATGGCCCTAGGTGGCAGCCTAGACCGCTGGCATCAGCAAAGTTTTTGATGGTCCTAGGAACCACAGACATCAACACAGATCCTGGCTGCAGCAGGACCATGGACCTAGACATGGTCATCAGCAGCATCCCAGTTATCACCATGGCGATTGGTGGCCATGTAGGCCATTCAGATTGGTATGGCCCCTTTGGCAGCACCCTCAAATACCAGCATGGCCTCACCACAGGCCCATGTACAGCCCCTAGCGATGACAGGAGCCACAGACATCAATACAGGCCCCCTCAGCTGCTCGAAGGCCCTGAATCATGACGTGACACTTGGTCATAGCCCAGGCCCAGGAGTCTCCCTGGACTTGGGTGGCCACTGGTTATTTACATCAAGGCCGTTTGTTGTGTCACAGGTGGTGCTTGGTCCCAGTAATAAGGGATAGGGAGGAGCTGTTGCCTTTCCTGTCTTCTGTGCCTGGGCCCAGAGATTTAGAGAGCTTGATATGAAGGTACCTGATTGCCTGGCACCAGAGGTGCCAGGCTTGTGTGCCCCCGAAAGTCCCAGGTATTCATTGCCCATTCAAACCTGGGTGTGGCTAGCAACTCCTGCTGATTGTGGTTCCCAGACCCACACCACAACATATATAAATATATATTGTTTGTTTTTGTTTAGATGAACAGAGAAATGGCATGGCACTGGGTGAATGAGGAGTTGGAGGAGGGGTAAAGCATGATCAGATTATGTGAAACTTTTTAGATTAAAAAGTGTATAAAAGGAAATGGAGTTGTTAGTGACCTACGAAAGAGAAGGTGCTTAGGTGTACGCACCTGACCCTCGCCATCAAGGACGACGCGACTCTGGGAAGATCTTCTTCATTCAGTTTTAATCAGGATCCTTGAAACATGTTCTTCTGACCCACGAGAGCTGGGGGGTGGGGGGGGGGGACCCTTGCACAGGCTTAAATACCCTTGCGCTAACCAACCCAGTGAGCTACGTGGACCCTGCAGATAGGCTACTCTAACGCGGAAGCGGACAGGCTGAACAGACTTAATCAAATAAGGGCTTGTTTATGCCAGAGAGCGCACACCCTTGGGGAGGTGGAAGGCGGAAGCCAGCGCCATCTTTAAGGCACGGCACTTCGCGGTTCTCTACAGTTCCCCCTTTTTTGTTTTAATAACGCAACAGGCAAGGGTAGTGGTCTGGTCTCCAGGAAAGCAGTGGACATTGTAATGACCTTGAATCCTGGTAGTCAGCCAAGTCAGTGCCACATCCATCTGGCATCTTTTTCCTGGAGGTGGGGCCTCGGACACCAACCCACATGCAACCAGACTTGCCCTTCTTGGAGTTGCTCACTTCCAGAACTAACTTGGAGTGCAGTGCTAAGCCATACAACCTGAACGTGAAGGATCAATACTTGTTCATGACTGCGAGCCATGCTTGGGGAGACTGTCCTTCCCCAATGGCTGTAAATGCCTGGATAACCATAGGTGCATACCGCTTCTGAGAAAAACCTCATCTTGCAAAGGCATCACAGGCCCACGAAGGAGATAAGCAACAAGAAGACAGCCATGGCTCCCATTCCTGCCCACTCTTTCAGATGATCCATGGCAAAGGGAACCATGATGACAATCCTGCAGCCAGTCTCGCATCCACACGTGTTGAATTTACTGCAACGATGGCCACTCGCAGCTGTGCCATTAAGTCATCAAAGTCAGCAGACCAATTTCCTAAAAGATAGCTAGACAACTGTTGTGACAAATTAGCAGCATGTGTAAAGTTCTCATACTGAATGCTGGTAACACACAAACCTGGATATTTCATTTCACATCCCAATTGGGCCAGCTGCCATATGGTCTCTATTTGCTCCTGCACCAGATCAATTCTTTGGTTTACAATCATTAAGTCTCCTTTAAGTTGAGCACCAATTGTGGATTGAGTATCCAAGGGGGTAGCCACATTCTTGGACAACTCATTTAGATTAGAGGCTGTCTGCACCGATATGCTCATAGCCATGGCAGCCATGACTGAATCCACAACTGCAAAAGAGATATCTGCAACTATGGCTGCTGTAATGCCAAAATCTCTCCCTGCAGCCTCTACCAAACAGGCCATAAAATCTGAAAATGGTTCCATTGGGCCTTGCAGTATCTTAGTGAGGTTACCACTCACCTCTCCCTTATTGGGTGATGACTTGCATGATTTTTGGCAATCTGATTTACTTGTTCAAGACTTAAGTCATTTCGTAAGGCTTTTCAGATCTCAGGGCAAAAGGAACGCCCTGTACCTCAGCCCCGCCCTTTCTCACTCTAATCAGGAGAAGGCACCAAAGGCATTGTTCTAGGAGGGTACCTCCCCTCCCTACATCGTCATTTCTCCTCTCCCTTCCCTCTCTGCCCCTTAAGGGATTGTTTCTGAATCTTTTCTACGAGGGCTTGCAATTCTTCCTCAAAAACTGTTTCGTCCATATCTGACTCTCAACCTCTTCTGATCTTTCTTCTTGTAACATTTCTAGCACAGCTTTCCCTTTTTCCATTGTCTCTTTACAGTACCTCTGGTCTTCGATACAGCCATGCACTAACTTCCAAACCGGTCGGACTCTGGACTTTAGCGTCCCTTGTTCCCAAGCAAAATCAAGATCCCTGCCTAACTTGTCCCACCACGCTACCGTGAAGTCTCCCGAAACTGCGAACCAAGGTGCAATGGCATCGCATTCACTCAGGAATCTTTCTAGTGTGCTTTTCTTTATGTTTCTTTGACAAAAGTAGCTCCTGAAGAGCCAGTAAAAATTGGATGAGACTTGAGAAGTCCCCATTTTGAAAATTTTACTTTCGGTTCATTACAACCTCTCGCTCAATGCCTGAGACTTTATTGCCGCTTATTTCTGCGGTCTTTAACTTAGTCCCAATTTACCTGGGACTTTATTGCTCCTTACCGTAGACCTTATTGCCTCTTTACCGAGGGCCTTAATTTAGTCCAAACCCGGAACTTCATTGCTCCTTACCAGAGACCTTATCGCCTCTTTACCGAGGGCCTTAAATTTGGTCCCCACTTACCTTGGGAACTTGCCAGTGCTGCCCTGACTGCAAGAAGTTCTGAACTGAAAAATTCCCGGTATGGGCCGCCATTTGTACTGCGCCTGACCTTCGCCATCAAGGACGACGCGACTCTGGGAAGATCTTCATGCAGTTTTAATCAGGATCCTTGAAACATGTTCTTCTGACCTTCGAGAGCCCAGGGGACCCCTGCACAGGCTTAAATACCCTTGCGCTAACCAACCCCAGTGAGCTACGTGAACCCTGCAGATAGGCTACTCTAACGTGGAAGCAGACAGGCTGAACAGATTTAACCAAATAAGGGCTTGTTTACGCCAGAGAGCGCTCACCCTTGGGGAGGTGGAAGGCAGAAGCCAGTGCCATCTTTAAGGCACGGCACTTCGCAGCTCTCTACACCTAGGAATTCTTTTAGTAACTTGGAAATAGTTTATACTAGGAGATATTAATTATACATAAAGATAGGTTTCATTATGTCCATAAAATGTGCTTTGGTCATATTCAATTCCCTTTATTAATTCTTATCCTCTCCTCATATATTATTATTTCCTTTTATCTCCTTCATTTCACCAGACAGTCTCTCTTCTGCTTCCATATTCAACCGACTTGTTTACAGAGCATGAACCTCACTAGTGGTTACACCACTGAAAGTTACTCCCTTTCCTGGCAACCATTTACTGCATATAGAACCTCAGGGAGTCCAACCCTTTAGTAAATTTCTTTTTTCCTTCCAGAACGTACCTTGGGAAAGGATTAATGGTCACCATTGTTATTATTATTATTATTATTTTCAAATTTGACTGCGTTGACTAAGTCTTCACTAGGACAAAATAAGCCATTAGATTTATTGTTCAGAACATTTTAGATTTAATTCTGTCGTCCCCACTGAGTTCATGCACACCATATAAACAATATTTTTGAAATATCTTTTGTGTTGGATTATAAACAGAACATCCACAGAGTAACCCTTTGGAGCCAAAGAACTTGTATATTTTGTATTTATCTAGGCTTTTTATTGTGATAATTTTTCTTAATTTAAATTAGAAACAAGCTTGTTTTACATGTCATATATGTCAATTCCACTTTCTGCACCCTCCTGTATCCCCCCTCACCAACCCTCATCATCCCTTCTACATTCTGCTTCACTGGAAGCAGACTTCCATGGGTGTTACGAGTAGGTTTTTCCCACCACAGGTCTGGTCCCACCACCGCACCAGCCCCAAATAACATACCGGGACTCTGTATTTGATACAATTCTGTTGGCCAGTTACTAATTCCTTATTGGCTAGCTCTGTCTTAATTATTAGCCCATTTCTACTAACCTAAGTATTTCCACGTGGTCTCATCTTACTGGCCAGAGTGGCTGGTGTTCTACCTCTCCTGTCTCTCCATGTTGACTACCCCTTCCTACTTCCTCTTTCCTCCTTGTCTCTTAGTCCCTCCTATCTTGCTTTCCCATTGGCCAACATTTATTCATTAACCAGTATGAGAAACATATTTACAGAATAACATCTCCCATCATCTCCTCTTTTCTGTCTAAAATAAAAAGAAGGGTATTAACCTTAACATATCGAAATATATCACACAACAGTTATCAAATAAGAATCACAGTTAACAATATCTTGTCCATTAACATTTAGTAAGATTTAAAGAAAATATTCTATCATCTATCCTATCTTTGTGAGTCCAAAGTCCTATATGTAACTTATCTTTAATCCTAACTAAGGAAAACTATAACCATAACTATCTGTCTTCAACTCCTTCAATATAATGTTCCATTTTCAGCCCATAGGCCATGGTGTGTCTGGAAGACTCTTTCATGAAGCAAGAACCCTGTAGCACTGTCAATCTTGTTTCAGCAGTCACTTTTCTGTGGGTCCAGTTTATACAGCATAAAGTCCAACAGTCCAGACGACAGCAGTATCTTGTCCATATGGCTAGTCTTGCCATATTGAAAGTAAACGTCGTAACGAGTTTCTTCAATGTCCAACTTCCTTTTTGATGCAGGTGGTGTTGCCAGGAGCAATTATGTCTCACTATCAACAAAATCCCTAAACCATTTTAAATGCCATATTCTGTAGTTCTTCCAAAGGTTTGAAGAATGCCTATTCATCTCAAATACATCGTGAAAACTAACTTAACTCTAAGTTTTCACTATCATAGGTAATTATCTATAATCTGTGTTAAACTATACATTACATTCTAAAAGAGCTATATAAACACAATACCTAACGAGGAGAAATATACATATCACAAAATTGACCTTAGATTGTATCAATAAATGAAAATCCATTAGAAAACAAAGCATTCATATCCTTACCATAATTTCCTTTTTACCTTTAAAAAAAATTGGTTGTGGCCATTAACCGTTTATAACCAAGCCCATTTAAATGAAAACAAACATTTATAAACAATATTTGGGAATTTGGGCATCGTTCTTTCCAAAATGCTTTCTGCTGGTAGGGGGTGCTGTCATGGGGGATCCTAAGAAGACACAGAGATCCTGGCTATAGTGGTCTGCAAGGCTGCATTGTCCCATTGACGTTGCTTCAGGGGGTCTTGCTTGATCAAACCACATTAGTCTGGAAGGAATCCACAGCTTTTTATTTTCTGTGTAAACAAAATTAGAAATCCTTTTCATCAGTAACTTTTCCTCAAACTTAAATTTTGGAGTCAAAGCATTTTTAAAATATATAAATTGAATTAATCCAGCAGCATTTGTTTTAACGGTTGTTACTTTGTCAGAAGTCAAATGATACAAAGACAATATAATACCGTACAGTATCCAGATTTTCTTCATCTTTACATGGCTTTTTTTATTACTCTATTTGGTTTACTTTTATTTTTACATATTTTGAGACAGGATTTTTCTGTGTAACTTTTATGTGTCCTGGAATGTACTCTGCATACCAGGTTTACTTTGAAATCACAGAGATCTGCTTGTTTCTGCCTCCTGAGTGTTGGGATTAAAGGCGTGTGCCATCACTCCGAACCACATTCTGTCTTTTTAAAACCATTTGTCTCCCAAGTCTATGTATATTTTAAAACACATTGTAAACCTTCATTGCAGCTCTCTGACACACCAATGAATTGTTAGTAGAGCTCTTTAAAAGCAATGTGGTTTTTTGCCACTTATGTTAATTTTGGAAACCTTCATTAAAGGAGCCATGCAAATCTCTGTCTCTAGCAAAACCAATCCAACCAAGAAAAATGTTGCTACCAAGAAGTCTTGCTTGTCTCTGTTCTTTTGTTTTTAAAAACTATTTTTTAAGTTTTTGTTAAGTTTTAAGTGAAAGTTCTCAGTTCCACTTCTGACACCATTATGTTACGCGCAGGTTCCCCACTCCCCCACACCGCTGCTGATCTGGTCCCAAGTTGGGCACCATATGTAGCTAGTTGTTTTCTCGCCGGCCCCCTGGTCCTGCCGCCATGCCAGCCCCCAATAACACGCAGAGACTGTATTTGATATAAGGCTGTTGGCCAGTTAATAGTTTCTTACCAGCTAACTCTGTCTTAATGATTAACCCATTTCTACTTATCTAAGTATTTCCACATGTCTCATCTTACCGGCCAGAGTGGCTGGCGTTCTACCTCTCCAGGCTCTCCACGTTGACTCCTCCTTACTCCTTCCTCTTTCCTTCTAGTCTCCTAGCCCCGCCTATCTTGCTTTCCTATAGGCCAACAGTGCTTTATTCATTAACCAGTATGAGAAACATATTTACAGAACAACATCACCCATCACCTGGGGAGTCCTCAAAGTCTGTCATATCATTTGGAGCAGGGAATAGGCCCTCTCCCATGTGTCTTGGCTGAGGGAGTATCACTCTATGTGGAATGGGTTCCCAAAGTCCATTTATATACTAGGAATAAATACTGATCTATAACCAGAGGCCCCATAGACCGCCCAGTCCTTCTAACACCCACATTCAAGGAGTCTGGGTCAGTCCTATGCTGGTTTTTCAGCTGTCAAACTGGAGTTCATGAGCTCCCCCTTGTTCAGGTCTGCAGTTTCTGTGGGTTTTTCCAGCTCGGTCTTGATCTCTTTGCTTATCACTCCTCCCTTTCTGCAACTGGATTCCAGGAGTGTAGCTCAGTGTTTAGCTGTGGGTGTCTGCTTCTGCTTTCATCAGCTACTGGATGAAGGCTCTAGGATGGCACATAAGATAGTCGTCAATCTCATTAATGTGGAAGGGCATTTGAAGTAGCCTCTCCACTATTCTTCGATTTTAGTTGGCATCATCCTTGTTGATCTTTGGACATTTCCCTAGTGCCAGATTTCTCGTAAAATCTCTGATGGCTCCCTCTATTTTGGTATGTCTTTTCTTGCTCTCCTCTGTTCTTTCCCCTTCTCAGTCTTCCTGAAATTTCATGCCTACTTCTCCCTTCCTCTTCCTTCTAACTTCCTTTCCCCTCCCCCCCATGCTCCCAATTTGCTTGGGAGATCTTGTAGCTTTCCCTTTTTCCAGGGGACCATGTATGTCTGTCTTAGGGACCTCCTTGTTTCCTAGCTTTTCTGATGGTGTGGATTGTAGGCTGGTAATTCTTTGCTCTATGTCTAAAAACCATATATGAGAGTGTACATATCGTGTTTGTCTTTTTGTGACTGGGTTACCTCGCTCCCTTACTCAGGATGGATTCTTCTAGTTCAGTCTATTTGCCTGCAAATTTCAAGACCACCCCTCTTTTTTCCCTCTGAGTATTACTCCATTGTGTAAATATAGCACATTTTCTTCATTCTTCAGTAGAGGGGCATTTAGGTTGCTTCCAGGTTCTGGCAATTACAAATAATGCTTCTATGAACATAGTTGAACAGATGTCCTTATTGTATGAATGTGCATTTTTTTGGGTATATTGTCACAAGCAGGTTTCCCCGTGGGCCTGGTCCCAGAGTCACACCATCCCCAAATAACACACAGAGACGCTGTATTAGATATAATGCTGTTGGCCTGTTACTAGCATTACTTATTGTACACGCCTACCCCTGCCAGCAAGGAAGACACGACTCCGGGAAGATCTTCTTCATGCAGTTTTAATCAGGATCCTTGAAACATGTTCTTCTGACCCGCGAGAGCCCAGGGGACCCCTGCACAGGCTTAAATACCCTTACGCTAACCAACCCCAGTGAGCTACGTGGACCCTGCAGATAGGCTACTCCAACGCGGAAGCAGACAGGCTGAACAGACTTAACCAAATAAGATGTGTATGTTCATGTGTGTTTCTCATCTGTCCTTTCAGAATGGAGTGCATTACCTTGTGCTAAGGAGTTGAGGACGTGCTTGTCTTCTTATATACACTCTTATTTTGGTATTTTAGGGGAAGGGATGGGGAGAAACAGGATCATACAAGGAAAGGTAATTTCCATGGATATGATACATTTTGTTTTCTGCTTAAATCCTTAATTTGTTGATAACCTACAAGTGTATTCAACTTGTATATCTCAATATGCAATGTATCTGAATTTTTAGTTGAAGTTTTTCCTGTTAGCTATGTTTTGTTATTACCCCACTGTTTTTATGTACTAGTGATTAAGAACACTAGCATTTGGCCATTTTTAAGGGTACAGTTTTTGTGTTTTCTTGAATTTATTTTTATTAATTTTAAAATTATGTGTATGTATTTATGTATAGTTATGTACACATGAGAATGGGTGCCTGTGGAGCCCAGATGTGTCAGAGCTGGGATTACAGTAGTTCTTTGCTTCCTGACATGGATACTGGGAAGTGAACTCAGGTCATTATAAATGGACTAGTAAATCTTAAACTGCAGATCAATCTCTCCAGCCTCATAGATCTACAGCTCTTAATGACACATTAAATACATTCACATTTTGTGTTACTCTTACCACCACCTTCTCCATAAATTCTAAATTTTCCATATTGAAACTATGTAACCACATAATAGAAGCAGAAGGGTCATTGCCAAACTCTTTTTATGAGGCTATAATTACCCTGGTACCCAAACCACACAAAGACACAACTATGAAAGAAATATTACAGACCAATTTTCCTCATGAACATCGATGCAAAAATACTCAATACAATATTGGCAAATTGCATCCAAGAACACGTCAGAAAAATCATCCACCATGACCAAGTAAGCTTTATCCTAGATTTGCAGGGATGGTTCAACATAGGAAAATCCATCAGTGTAATCCACCATGTAAACAAACTGAAAAAGAAAATCCACATGATCCTCTCACTAGAAGCTAAAAAAAGCCTTTGACAAAATCCAACACCCTTTTATGATAAAGGTCTTGGAGAGAGTAGGGATAACAGGAACATACTTAAACATGATAAAGGCAATATACAGCAAACCAACAGCTAACATCAAACTAAACGGAGAGAAAATCAATGCGATTCCTCTAAAATCAGGAAGAAGACAAGGTTGTTCCCTCTCTTATTATGCCTTCAATATTGTACTTGAAGTACTAGCTAGAACAATAAGACATCAAAAGAATATCAAATGGATACAAACTGAAAGGAAGAAATCAAACTTTCACTATTTGCAGATATGATAGTTTATATAAGTGACTTGAAAAACTCTACTAGGGAACTCCTACAGCTGATGAACACCTTCAGCAAAGTGGCAGGATACACGATTAACTCAAAAAAAAAAAAAAAAAAAAAATCAATAGCCCTGCTATATACTGTAGCATGAATGTTTTCTTCCAGCCTGCCAGCCCGCCCGCTGCCGGTCTGGGCCCACAGCTGCATCAGCCCCAAATAACACTCAGAGACTCTGTATTTGATACAATCCTGTTGGCCAGTTACCATTATTGTTTATGGGCTAGCTCTGTCTTAATTATTAACCCATTTCTACTTATCTAAGTACTTCCACGTGGTCATCTTATCGGGGAGCCACTGCTGGTGTCTTCCTTCCTCCCTGGTCTACATCTTGACTCCTTACCACTTCCTCTTTCCTCCTTGTCTCCTAGCCCCGCCTATCTTGCTTTCTCATTGGCCCATTGCTTTATTAATTAACCAGCATGAGAAACTTATTACAGAATAACACCTCCCATCATCTCCTCTTTTCTGTCTAAAATAAAAGAAGGGGTTTAACCTTAACATAGCAAAATATATCATACAACAGTTAACAAATAATAATCACAGTTAACAATATTTAGTCCATTAACATTTTGTAAGACTTAAAGAAAATATCATCTATCCTAGCTTTGTGAGTCTAAAGTCCTATATGTAACTTATCTTTAGTCCTAACTAAGGAAAACTATAACCATAACTATCTGTCTTCAACTCCTTTAAAGACCACAGAAGGATAATATATAAACTCTAGAAATGACAGAGACAACTCACTGCCTGGTCAGTCACCCGAAGTTCTTCTGTAATGTTCCATCTTCAGCCCATAGGCCATAGTGTGTCTCCAGACTCCTCAACAAAGTAGGAAACTTTAAACTGTCCACCTGTATTGGCAGTTTGTCAGTCATTTTTCTCTGTGTCCTGCAGAATGTCTGCTTCTTTCATGAAGTAGGAATCCTGTAGCAATGTCCATCTTGCATCAGCAGTCACCTTTTTGTGGGTCCTGCATGTCCAGTTTCTACAGCATAAAGTCAAACAATCCAGAAGAGCCTTGCCCAAATGGCTAGTCTTGCCATATTAGAAGCAAAGTCCATAATGTGTTTCTTCGATGTCTATCTTCCTTTCTGATGCAAGTGGTGTTACCAGGAGCAGTTGTGCCTTACTGTCAAGAAAAACCCTAAACCATTTTAAATGCCATATTCTGAAGGTCTTTAAAAGGTTTGAAGAATGCCTATTCATCTCAAATACATCTCTGCATATCTAGAAATCCTAACTAATTTAACTATAAGTTTTGACTATCATAGGTAACTCTATAATCTGTACTAAATTATATATTACATTTTTAATGAGCTATATAAACATAATACTTAAACAAGAGGAGAAATATACATATCACAAAATTGACCTTAAATTGTATCAATAAAAGAAAATCCATTCCAAAGCAAAGTATTCATATCTATACCATAATTCCCTTTTTACCTTTAAAAAGATTGCTTGTGGTTATAGCCATTTATAACCAAGCCCACTTAAATGAAAGCAAACATTTATAAACAATATTTGGGAATTTGGGCGTTTTTCTTTCCAAACTACTTCCTGCTGGTAGGGGGTGCTGTCATGGGGGATACTAAGAAGATGCACAAATCTGGATCAAACCACATTAGTCTGGAAAGAATCCACAGCTTTTTATTTTTTGTGGAAACAAAAATAGAAATCCTTTTTCCCAGTAACTTGTCCTTAGGCTTAAATTTTGGAGTCAAAGCATTTTTAAAATATATAAATTGAATTAATCCAGCAGCATTTCTTTTATTAGTAGTTGTTATTTTCTCAGCAATCAAATAATGTAAAGACAACAGAATCACGTATAGCATCCAAAATTTCTCTGTGCTTTTCATCTTTACGTGGCTTTTTTATTACTCTATTTCTTTTACTTCTATTTTCACATATTTTGAGACAGGGTTTTTCTGTGTAACTTTTATCTGTCCTGGAATTCACTGCATAGCAGGTTTACTTTGAAATCACAGAGATCTGTTTGCTTCTGCCTTCTGAGTGCTGGGATTAATGGCGTGTGCCGTCACACCCAGCCATTTTACTTCCTTTTTTCTTTTTTAAACCATTGTATCCTGTTTCTTTTTCTCTCCCAAGCCAGCGTATTTTTTAAAACACAGTGTAAACCTTCATTGCAGCTCTTGTACACACTAATGAATTGTTAGCAGAGCTCTTTAAAGGCAAGGCGGTTTTTTGCCGCTTATGCTAATTTTGGAAACCTCCCTTAAAGGAGCCACACAAATCTCTGTCTACAGCAAAACAAATCCAACCGAGAAAATGCTGCTACCAAGAAATCTTGCTAGTCTCTGTCCCTTTGTTTCTGAAGCATTTCTTAAGCTTTTATTAGTTTTAAGTGAAAGTCTTTATAGCCATGTTGGGTGTCATCTGTAGCATGTCTGTTTTCCTCCAGCCCGCCAGCCTGCCAGCCCACCTGCTGCTGGTCTGGGCCCACAGCCGCACCAGCTCCAAATAACACTCTGAGACTCTGTATTTGATATAATCCTGTTGGCCAGTTACCATTATTGTTTATGGGCTAGCTCTGTCTTATTTATTAACCCATTTCTACTTATCTAAGTATTTCCACGTGGTCATCTTATGGGGAGCTGCTGGAGGCATCTTCTTTCTCCAAGTTCTCCATGCTGACTCCTCCCTACTACTTCCTCTTTCCTCCTCCTGGTCTCCTAGCCCCACCTATCTTGTTTCCTATTGGCCACAGTATTAATTAACCAGTATGAGAAACATATGTACAGAATAACATCTCCCATCAATATACAGACAATAAATGGGCTGAGAATGAAATCAGAGAAACATTAACCTTCGCAATAGTCACAAACAACTTAAAATATCTTGGGATAACTCTAACCAAACAAGTGAAAGACCTGTGTGACAACTTTGAGTCTTTAAAGAAAGAAGTTAAAATAGATACCAGAAAATGGAAAACTCTCCCATGCTCTTGAATAGGTAGGATCAACATAGTAAAAAAGGCAATCTTACCAAAAGCAATCTACAGCCTCAATGCAATGCAGCCCCCATCAAAATCCTAGCAAATTCTTCACAGACCTTGAAAGAATAATACTCAACTTTATATGTAAAAACATAAACCCCAGAATAGCCAAAACAACCCTGTACAATAAAAGAACTTCTGGAGGCATCACCATTCCTGACTTCAAACTCTACTATAGAGCTATAGTAATGAAAATTGCTTGGTAATGGCACAAAAACAGACAGGTAGACCAATGGAATAGAATCAAAGACCCTGATATTAATCCACACACCTATGAACACCTGATTTTTTGACGAAGAAGCTAAAGTTATACAGTTATACAGTGACAAAAATAAAGTATCTTCAACCAATGATGCTGGCATAACTGGATGCGGAAATGTAGAAGATTGCAGATAGATCCATATCTATGACCATGCACAAAACTTAAGTCTAAATAGTTCAAAGACCTCAACATAAATGCAGACACACCAAACCTCTTAGAAGAGAAAGTGTGAGATACCCTTGAACGAATAGGCACAGGAGACCACTTCCTGAACATAACACCAGTAGCACAGACACTGAGATTGACAATTAATAAATGAGACTTATTGAAACTGAGAAGCTTCTTTAAGGCAAAGGACACAGTCAATAGACAAAATAACAGCCCACAGAATGGGAAAATATCTTCACCATCCCCACATCTGACAGAGTTCTAATTTTAAAAATATATAAAGAACTCAAGAAGCTAGTCACCAAACCACCAAATAATCCAATGAAACTCTTTAACTAAAGGATTTCACATTTATAATTTATACTCAACCCTCATTGAATAAGTGAAACCTTTGATTTATGTTTAGGAATTCATTATGATCCCTTTTCAAAGAAGTAAAAGAAACAAAGAAATAGTAAAATTCATATGTGTAAAACCTTCTGAATTTTGGCACCAGATGTATGTGAGGGGGCACAGTAAATAAACTGCCAACATGACTACTTCATGATTAGGGGAATGTTTTTAATGTGAATAACAGAAAGTGTCCAGAGGTATTTGGAAGATCCAAGAGCACAGAGAAATATAATAATCAGACTGTGCATGACCAAATGTGTCAGAGAGAGACAGACAGTCAGAGAGAGAGAGAGAGAGAGAGAGAGAGAGAGAGAGAGAGAGAGAGAGAGAGAGAGAGAGAGAGAGAGAGATGGAGGGAGGGACAGAGGGAGGGAGGGACGGGGAGAGCGAGAGAGAGAGAGAGAGAGAGACAAAGAGAGAGAGAGAGAAGTAGAGAGAGAGAGGGGGAGAGAAAGAGGAAAGCATGGGAGAAGATAGTGGGGGAGAATAATGTAGATAGTGAGATAGCAGGAGATAGAGAATAGAGCATAGTGGGAGAATCAATCAGTCAGTCAGTCAGTCAGTCAGTCAGTCAGTCAGTCAGTCAGTCAGTCAGTTATGGGGAAGGGTGGACTAATCATAAGGAGGATGAGTAACTTGGGGAAGGAAGGGCCAAGATGCTAGAATGGACTTTGAAATCTATTACAGGTGCTTAAGATACTGAGGAAGCCTAGAGGCCAGAATGGTCTTTGATATGCTCATAGATACCTCAGGTAGCCATGTGTCTCTTTTGCCAGAAGTTCTGAAAAGTGCTGTTTTTTTTTTTTTTTTTTTCTAATCACTGGAAATCCCTCTGTAGTCCAACTTGAGCTCATTCCTGAAAATACTGAGTTCCCAAGACCTTACACTATTACAGTCCCTTAATAAGTAGATTGCTTCTAATTTCAAATATAGGGGTTCTGTTTATGTTTCTTAAGGCATTTGTTTAAGACTAGAAACTGGGGATATTATTTACTTTGTCAAAGTTTTCTAGTCTTGTTGGTTCAAGCAGCTATTTCTTATTGTCTCTTTTGTCTTTGTAGCAGAATATAAAAAGCTACATTTTTAAGGGCTAGAGAGATGGTTCAGTGGTTAAGAGTACTTGGTGCTTATGGAGAGTACCTACCAGGGTTCAGCTCCCAGCACTCACATGTTGGCTCATGACTGTTTAGACTTTAGTTTCAGGGACTTTGGTTTTCTGTTTTGACATTTGTGACTACATAGTATGAATGTGGCATACATACATATATGTAGCCAAAACATACATACATACATACATATATATATATATATAATGAAAAGAAATAAAATATTTTTTAAAAGCTATGTTTAACTTTTCTTTTTTGAGATAAGTTCTCACTCACAGAGATCTCCTGCCTTTCCCTCCATAGTGGTGGGATTAAAGGTGTATGTTACCACTCCTGGTTTTAGCACAGATTTTGTGTAAAGCTTTGAAGGTTGTTTTTAATGACTGGTTAGAACCATGGTGATCTTGGTCTATTTTTGAGAGCTATAATGTCCTTGTGTATGTCAGTTACTCTGGCGCTGCATAATCTGAGGGTGAGGTGTTCCTTTTTTTTTTTATTCCTATTCTTCTACTTAAGCTAAAATCTGCTACAAATTTGGACATTTCCCTTACTTTTAAATAGCCCACCAGGCAAATGCCAGGAAACAGCTCGGCTTTCTTCCCAAAACATGCAGCTGCCCCAGCTGCCCCAGCTGCCCCAGCTGCTCTAGCTGCTCTAGCTGCCCCATGAAGAAGGTGATTACAATTGTTTAGCTGTTGCCCTTGTTTACTTTCTTAGTAAATTTTTAAGTAGTCTGTTCTTTGAACATTGTAGAAGGTAGCAATCTATAACTGTCCACAACTTTTCAGGGACATAAGCCTTTCAGGAAGCAATACAGTCATGAACTCTCTCTTTAGAAAAACGATCACAGGCACATACATTTTTCACATGACACTTGGGAGTTTTTATACTCTCTGAAGTGTATTGGGAGCCATCTAGATTACTAAGATCTGTAGTCAGTATCAGAATCAGTGGCATATTCTGAGAAGCTCCCTTTTCAGTTCCTTCATGATTTGTGAAAAGAACATAGAAGAAAATGTTGAATGCAGTTGTGACTGTATCTGAATTCAGCCACACCATTAGTGTGTAACAAGCACATTGACAAATAGGTTCACGATGCTTGTAAACTTCAAGTTGCCTTGTTAGATATCAGGTAGACAGGTGTCTGAGTGTAAGTTGGCACATTCAAGTTCTTTTTTAGGGGAGGGGTGGTGGTTAAATTTATTGTTCTAGGGTTTCTATTGCTGTGAAGAGAAGCAATGACCATGCAACTCTCATAAAGGAAAATTTTAATTGGGTCTGACTTACAGTTTCAGAGGTTTAGTTCATTATTATCATGGCAGGGAGAATGGTAGGTAGGCATAGTGCTAGGGCAGAATCTGAGAGTTCTGCATATTGATCTGCAGGAAGCATAAGGAGACTGTGTGCCACACTGGGTGTAGCTTGAGCATATGAGACCTCAAAGCCTGCCCCTCAGTGTCATACTTCTTTCAACAAGGTCACACCTCCTAATAGTGCCACTCCCTATGGCCCAAACATTCAAACACAGGAGTCTATGGGAGCCATGCTTATTTAAGCCACCAGTTATATTTATAAACTTTGGCTTAGCTATGACTGCTCATATGTATCCCTGACACTTTTTAGATAGAGTCTTACTGTATAGTTATTCTGGCTTTAAACCTGTGATTCTTCTGACTCAGCCTCTTATGTTCTAAGGTTACAAATGCATGTCACCAAACCTGGCTCTCCTGTACTTTTACCACATGATTCTTTTCTGTCCTTGTTCCTGCTACACAGTAGTACAGAAGAAATGGAGGACAAAGGAACGACAAAGCTGATTTAATTTTGAGTTGAAATTACCTGTGCTAGTAGAAGAAAGCTCCTGTAGTTTGAGTGAGAATGGCCCCCATAGGCTCATATATTTGAATACTTGGTCTGCAATTGGTGGAACTGTTCTGGATGGATTAGGAAGTGTGAGCTTTTTGGGGTGGGCTTTGAAGTTTCAAGTTATCCAGTCCATTCCCAGCTTGGTGTCTGTCTTCTGCTTGTGGGTTAAGACGTAAGTTTTCAGCTGTTACTCCACTCTGCCATCATAGCCTTTTTTTTATAAATTCACTTGGTCATGGTGTCTTTAGATACAGCAGTAGAAAAATAAGTAAGAATTAACACTTTACTTAAAGTTTGATAACATTCAATGTGACCTAAAAGGACATTTTAGTTTGATGATTGGCTTCTTTGTGAAAAAATTGTCACAGTTTTTTGATGTGTGGTCTCTCCTCTTAACCCCAATAAAACTGAGGGATGCTAAGCAGAGCTATTGGCTTTGTACACGTGTCTTCCTTATTGTGTGCGTGTTCTCCATTCTTTATTGTTTTATTCTGTCTTGCAGTGAGTGGGTGAATCATTACCCCAGTTTGCATTGTTGCTTTCACCTGTGTCCTCGCTTATGTCTCCTTTCAGTTCATCCCTCTTCACTCTTCCCTCATCTTTCAAATCATTAGTTATTTTCTCCCTTTCATAATGAGTAGAAAGAAATCAGCAGGTGTCTTACTATCCAAAGCTCTGTGGTAGTGGTCTTCCTTTAGTCTGTGTGTGCCTTGAGAAGTCTGTGCCACACACAAGAGACATGGAAAATAGAAGTATCACTTTATTTTATCAATGTTAGTAAAGTTTAGGTTTTTCTCTATTAACATTTGAAAGAAATGTTGTATATACAGTAGATTATTGTTGCATAAAGATTGGGGCAAACCTAATTCTTTTTGGAGGATATATCTAAATGATGTGGAACAGTGAAGTGCCTGGCGTAGGGTCCTGGCATATATGATTAGTGTCCACCCTGACATGTGAGTCTGCAGGTTGTGCTTCTGCTGCTCCAAACTAAGCTCTAGAGTGCTCTTCCATACAGTCGTCTTGGCCAGTCTTCACATAAAGTCCATAAGAAGCATATGAGGCAAAACCCATTTTAGTCACTGGTCATGAGAGTGACTTTAGTTGTTGAATATGTTTGATGACAGCACATTTCAGAGTTCAGAGTAGACATTTTAGAGAAGTATGTGTTTTACTTTCTATGTAAACATGTGTGTGTATACACATACACTTACACATACTTTGGGGTTTAAGTAAGGGGACTGAGGGAGATTATGGGCTTCTTTCTCTTTTATTAGGTTTTCATTTTCCTTTTCATAACTATCTTTTGGCTTCTGTAAGAGCATTTTCATTTTGTTCTTAAATATATGGAGTTTCCTTTGCTTGTCTTGGTAAAATCCTCTTCTCAGCTGCCATGTGCTTGTGTGTGTATTCTCTTTGACCTGTTTACTTTTTACCACAAGTCTGGCCTGTTGCATCACAGGAGACTTTGCTTTTCTTGTATTCATTCCTGGAAAGCCTTCTAAATTTAGTGAACCCATGCTACTCTTTTTCTGTGACCTGCAACTAAAGAGCATGCTTCTTCTATGCAGCCAATAGGATTAACAGATGGTCAAGCTGAACACCAGCACATCTAGCCTTCTTTCCCATTTGACCCCACAACCTCTCCCCTGTTTGGCAGTGTGCTGGTGTTGACAGTTCTTCTGGTTCAGCCAAAGGTGAAAGATAATTGCTTGTGGAGTAGCAGCTGGGATGGTATGTGTTTCTGCAGCAAGCATCTAACCTCCACCCCCAGGCAAAACTTTGGATCTGGTGCATATTTCAAAGCATGTGTTAAACTTTATGTGATGCTGATTAAAATGGAGGGCTCCAGGGTGAATTGGCAGCCCCACAGCTGCATTTGCCAGATGACATACAGAGAAAGGCCTGGGACAAATGGAAGACTGTAATCTGCCCATCTTAGCGCCTTGCAGGCCTGTGAAGGGAAAGGTGACCCTCAAGTGTCTTAGCCTACCCCAAGGCACATCTGATTCTTCGGTAGCTCCTTTGTATGGTCATATTTTTCTTTTCATTTTCTTTGGTTTTAATCAACAACAAGAAGAAAACCTACCTGTAAACACCAATTTGCAATTATCATTTTCTTAATTCTCTGTTGTTGAGAATCTACACCAATAGACGTAGGGATGCTGGTTTGATTTGCAGGTTGTGGAACTCAGATCTGTGAAGTTTATCCTAGATGTATATATACTCTTTATATAGCCAGAGACATTTGTATCTATAACTTTACGTTTAGGGTCAGCTCAGGATGTTTTTTTTTAGAAGGAGTTACACATTTATGACATTGGCACAGGTCAACAGTTTTGCAAAGGCAACCTAGGAACATTCGTGGTTTCATCAGTTCCACAGGCAACAAAAACATCACTGAGTACACAATGGATCATGATTGTAAAAACCAAATGTTTTTATTGTTCAAAATTTACTTTAAAAAATAATCTATTTTCTAAGTCTTAAATGGAAGGATCCATCCTAGTTCTCAGGGGAAATGTTGGTGCCTGTGTGTCTCCTGAGTCTTTTTGTGTCTCACATTGCCTCTCTTCTACCTCTTCTTCCTTCCTCCTCTCTTCTCTGATTTTTTGAAATGAGGGCAATGAATATTCTGGGAACGGAAAGAGGAAAAGCTGGCTCTTTATGTGTCATTTTGGAACTTTTATTGAATTTCATAATCTTCTACTTCACTAAAAGGCATATTTTTGCTATAAGAATTATGAAGTATGATTTGGGGTTGAGTGAGTAGATGATCTGCTTTTCTTTCTCCCATGGTGTGTGTTCAGTTAGATAGGACCTACCCCAGGATACTAATAGTGACTTCATAGATTCATCCCATTTACCTTCCTCTCCTGTAGAATATTTTATATATGGAGAAAGTATATCTTAGTTGCAGTCGGCTACTGAATCCTAGTGAATCTCACTTCTTTCTAACGATCATTTTATAGAGTGCTGGGAGGGTTCTTTACACAGAAGAAACTCCAAATAGTGTGAAACAGTTTTAATTGAAAGGAAAGGGGAAGAAAGAGTCTGTACACTTCTTAGTGCAGTGAAGGTTATAAAGAGAATAAAATAGAATTTGAAACTGAAATATTTAATCTTTTTATTCAACTTTTTGACCCCACTAGTCTGTTGTATGCATGAGGGACTATCCTAGTTTAATTTTTCTTAATTTGAAGACAATTTAACTCAAATTATCTTGATTTCAACTTTTTAGCCAACAGACAGACACCTGCTGGAGGATAGTTGAAAACAAGTCACTATATTATATTGGATGACAGTATTTGCTAAGAAAACAATAGAAGGATTAATGTTGTTTGTCTTGACTAACTATTCACTTCTTTGGTACTCTAACTAAATACTTAAAAAGTAGAGGTGCTGGTATTTTTTTCTAGTGGCGTTTTTGATTGGCTGATGCTCATAATCTGTTCACAGTAGGCTTTTATGGCTTCTTCCTTTTGGGGAGGCCATGTCTGATGAGAAATACATATTTATTAAGTTAATGGACACACAATTTTATATTTTTCCAGTTTTTCCACAGTATCTTTGATTAGTATATCAGGATACTAAATAATATATCTCTGTCTCCACTTCTCTGTATCTATTTCCATCTCTATCTAAATCTCCATACCTGTCTTTATCTCCATTGATATCTATATAGTTCCATCTTTATGTCTATATTTTTATCTCCATATCCATATCACCATCTCTATATCTATTGATAGCTATATCTATGGCTCTATCTGTATCTCCATATCTATCTGTATCTGTCTCTATCTCCATCTGTAGGTGAGATTTGTCTGTATCCCAGCAGCCGCTCACAAATAACCACAGGAGACTTAATATCACACAACATCCATTTCTATATCTATCTATATCTATGAAAATTTTCAAAACTAACCAGAAGGCTCAGTTGGTAAAGTACTTGAAGGACTGAAGCTTTGATCCCCAGAAGCCACTTAAGCTGCTGGGTTTGGTAGTATGATGCTGTGATCTCAGTGATAGTGAGATAGGAAGCAATGCAGACAGATCTCTGGAAGGGCCAGCAACCTGGCCTAAATGGCAAGTGTCCAGGTCAGTTAGAGGCCTAGTTTCAAATACAATGTATAAGGCTCTTGAGAACCTATACCTGAAGTTATCTTTTGACCACTATTTGTGACATGCCTATTTGTACACATACACACGTGTGTGTACATGCATGTATGTGCACACACACGCAAAATATTTACTACTTCAAGATAAAAAGTTTGTATGCATTTTACACTTACTCATGAAGTAAAGAAACTGATTTGGTGAAGTTGGTGTCTTTGAGCTAGCTTCTTACACAGGTGATGGATATATTGCTCCATTATTTTGTTATAGGACTGGACAGTTTGAAATTTGGTCTTCTTGTTATTTCTTAAAATTAAATTATTTAAATGATAGAGTTTTTGAAATAGATTTGGTTATACACCTGTGATTTTAAATTTTGTTTTTATATGTATTTATTTCTTGGTTTCTCACTTTTCTGGAGTCTTAAATCAGTATGTAATGAAAGGAGTAGAAGTTGTAGAAGAGTGCTTAGTTCCCTCAGCTTCTTACTCCCCCTCCCCCACCTAGGCTTTTTAAGGCACCATCCCTAAACAAGGATGTAATCTTTGTGTTTCATGCTGGAGTGTAAAATTGGCAGGGAAGCTGGCAGGGACAGAAAGTGCATAGGAAATGCTGCTGACTGGCTAGAAACCATATGTGAGCTGGAGCCCACAAGGGTGGACTGAAATCATATCCATTCTTGCTGCATCTGACCTTGATGATATGGGAATTTTGCAGAAGAAGCTGATGCCCTTATTATGGACCCAGGATCTAGGGGAAGGTAAAGTAATTGTATGTCTGTCTATTGTCTCATGCTGAACATGGCAGCAGATGAGCGTGTCCTGTGTGAATGACAAGAATGAGTCTTACTTCACTGTGCTCTCTAAATCTTGCACAACTCTCTTGTGTCTACCTTAATGAGGAATGCACAGGGAAAGAAATTCTGTAAGATATAGCTCATATAGCTAAGTTGCCACATTGTAATTACATGTCTGTGAACTCAAATCTTTCTAGTAGGGGCTGGAATTGCAGCCTGAGGGTGAAATGTCTAGATTTTTGTAGTTACAACATTTTGTAGTTTTTTTGAGAATTAGATCAATTTATTGGCCACCATGCCTTTTCAAGTAGAAGGTAAGTATGATGAGAATAAAGCAACTTATTTGGGTAGGCCAACCGTAGAATTTTGTTGCTTAGTTTGAAGTTAGTTTTTAATAACCCACCTTTGTCCTCTTGATGTAAAGAATTCTACCTTGTATACATGACTGAGACATACAACTGGAAGGAAATGTTAAGTAATACTTCATTTGATGTTTCGGATATGCAATGGGCAGATGGTCTCAAATGTGTTAAGAATCTTTTCTTTTAAAATGGCTTTGCGGCTCTGTGTTGGTGTGCTTATGGGTTTGTGCATGTGAATACATGGGCCTATGGAGGCCAGAAGCAATGGAGGCTAAGTTGTAGTTGGTTGTGAGCTGCCAGCCTGGTATGGGTCCTGAGAACCTACCTCGGATTTTTTTACAGGATGAGTATATGGCCTTAACTGTTGAGCCATTTCTCCAGTTACTATCCAAGTATCTTAAGGCCAGTTAATCATGTACTCAGATGCATTTCCTATCTGTTTGCTTATTGGAAAGAAAGTAAACTTCTCTCCACACTTTTTTCAATTTGGGTACACTGGAGATCAAGTCTAAGGTCTCATGTATGCCAGGCAAAATACGCTTTTATTTATGTACTTTGTTTTGTATGTTTAAATTGAGATGAAGCAATCATAGCTCAAGGAGAGATAGTAACTTTTGAGAGAAAATAATAATGTAAAGAAGGAGTCTGACAGCAAATCTTGATTCAACTATTCTGACTTACTCTTGCTCCCTAACTACACTTTGTAATTTTAGGATATGAAAATGCTAATACCATTAGGATTATAGTCCTTTTACTGTGGCATACCCCTTTAAATAAACTAAACTTCCTTAAAAAGGAAGGCATTTCAAGATAGAAAGTGAGACTCACACAGAGATGTGAGTGAGGACTGAGGCCTAAACTTCTCTGAGCCAATGGCATGCACACACACACACACACACACACACACACACACACACACACACACACACACACACACTACGTACGTACGTACATATACATATGAATATATATTTATGTATATTGTTAGAGTGACCTAATAATATGTTGAGGCCAATGGACAAAGGAGATATTCTGGTTGTAGTTAACTTCTCAAAAGTGTACTATTGTAACCTGGTCCAGCTTTTAGTTTGGCTGACCATGAAATAACATGTACCTTTTTTATTCAGTTGCTCTGGCTAAAATTCTTAGAGATGGGTATTGGAATAAGAAATGTGAAAGTTTATAAGCATGCAGGGTTTGAAAGTTTAAAACAGAATCCACAAGTTTAGTTTTTACCTCAGTTTATTTGGGATGTACTGTGGTACTTTGTTGAATTTCACCCATTTTCTCACTGACAAGATAGGGATTGCTAATGTGCATCTGCAGTGTAGAGTGATGAGGTTCTTAACCATTAGCTGAAATGGTGCATGGCTGCAGCAAAAATATTGTTAGTCACGTTTCTGTCAATATGACAAATATCAAAGGATCACCTTATCAAGGGTGAAGGTTTGTTTTGGTTCCAAGCTTTGTAGAGTTATAACCATAATTGACTTGCTTCATTGCTTTTGGGCACATGGCAAGGTAGCACACACAGTACAATGCATAGCAGAGCAGAACCTTTTACATCAGAGATGTGGAGCCAGAGAGGAAGGGACCAACAACCAAATAAACCTGTTAAGATTCTAAGCTCTGACACTGGGTCCCATTCCCTAAAGATTCCACCATTTAAGGTTTGGATAGGTATACACTGAGGTGTGGATTAAGCTTTAAACAAACAGGCCTTTGGAGGGAATTTAAGATTCAAGTAATAGCAGATGCCAAATGATTATTTAACAGACTACTGAAAAAATACCACCTGGTAAGAAAAGCACAGAAGTGCAAGTGGGGAGGAAATGAAGCTTTTGACTGGTGTTGTAAGATGTGCATCCCCTACTTGTGTGCATTGTTTTGTTGTGAATAATATCATTTGGGGGTGAGTAGTTGTTATTTGTACTACACTGGGCATTATTTTTCACCAGAGAGAAAGAGAGTAGGACAGCATTCTTGGCTGTTATGTAAGGAGGTGAAGCCTTTGAGTATCAGCAGAGAGTTTGGCTAATTTTATAGATAGTATAAGTAAGACTCTAGAATCTGACTCATGGGTTATAGAATCTCAGAACACAACTTTTCCAGACACTGCTGGACCCTGACCCCCCCCCCCCAAAAATGTTCTTAATAGGTTGTTTTGCTTTAGTAGCATCATTATCTCATAGTACATTCTGAGATTACTGTTATCTTCAAGAGAGAACTTTCCTTCTACCCCTTAGCACTACTTATTTGAAGATGCAATATTTGTTAAGTTGTGTTCCCTGGGTGGCCTTTTTGATCATGAGTCTTTAACTTGTCAGACCTCAAAGACTGAGGCTACCTAAGGAAACCCACTTCTGCAGATTCCAGGCTTCATTGCTGATGGAACTCAAAAGAAAAAGTTTTGGCTTGGCCTGCATGTTGAAAACCAGTTAAGTGGTTTTCTCTGTCTAGAGAAAATTGGAAAAAGGAATTATTAACCACAGCAAATGTAGCTGTTGATGGAAATGCTGACAGATGTGTCCTGCCTGGTACCACTGTCATGAGAAGTCAGTATGAGAAGAGCTGCTCTGGATACAAGTGGTATCTGGTCAGCCTTGTCACATGTAAATAAACCTTTTAAAAATGTTAAGTGATTTCAATAAAAAAAACCCAACATTTATTTTGTCCTCCTTATTAAGCCAGATTCTTGTTGTTTATGGCTTCCTGTACCCAACAGTTCCTGAATGTCTCAAAAAGTAAAACATGCTCTGTGTGGATCAAGCTGCTGAAATGCCTTTCAGGCATTGTTTATGAGTCTGTGCTCTTTATTTTCAGAGAGAAAGCGAATACTTTAATGTCTTCCATATTTCATAAATCTGCCCCATGGTGCAATTCAAAGCTGTATGTGTTTTTGTTAGAAGGTACTTCTGGTTGTGCTTAGAGCAGAAAAGCTGCTGAAGAATGTTAAGGACTGTTTGGGTGTTGGTAGCAGACTCCCCTAAAGGGGATTTTGTACTGGCTAGAAGTACTTTTTGGTTTTTTCAGCTTAAGAAAGCAGTGGGGGAAGGTGTTGTGACAGTAAGCATTCTTTAATGGGTTTGCCCCAGTGAGTTTCCTGTCTGGCTCATCTTTTGAGACCATTCTGCCCTCTGGGCATGCTTGCTAGTTTACTACTTCAGACTCCACTGCTAAGTAGCATAGAGTGTGCCTGTCTGGTGGTCGGAGAAGAGGGGAGTTGATTTTGCCTGCACAGATGAGACTCTCCCTGGAGAGCCAGCAAAAGTAATTTGAGTTGGAGATCAAAGTTTACTATTTTCTTCCTAACATTTCATTTTGAAAAATTTTTAACATATGGAAAAATTGTATGAGCAACATGCACATTTATTTACCACCTACATTCTATAATTAACATCGTATAATACTTACTTTATTTTAGATCTATCCATCTATCAACCCATTGCATCTTTTTGTATGAATTTCAAAGTAAATTTGAGACATCTGTACACTTTACATCTAAGCACTTCCTCATGCATGGCATTAGAGCTTAGTATTTGTTTGATCATTTTTTTCTTTTAAGATTAAATTGAAAGCCACAAAATGTACAAATCTGAAGTGAGTTTTTGAGAAATGTATACACCTGTTTAACCTAAACCTATATTAAGACATTGAACTTAACCATCGCCTTGGAGACTTTTCTCTACAGTCCTCTGCCCAAAGGCAACCAGTGTTCTGATTTTCCCTCAGCATTGATTAGTTCTGCCTGTTATAGAACTTCATATAAATGGAATCCAATAGTTATGTATGCCTTTATATAAGGCTCCTTTCATCCAACGTTAAGGTTTTTGAAGAGTATCTTTGTTGGTGGAGGCTTCGGGAGTTAATTCCTTTTCACTGATAAATAGATTCCCTTATATGAGTTTAGCATTTTAAAAACTCCATTCTCATACTGACCGATACCTGAATGTTCTGGATTTTGGTCATTTTGAGTAAACCTCCTATGAACATCCATCAAGACTTTTTGTAGGCATATGCTTCATTTCTTGAAGTAAAATTCTGGGTCAGAATTCTGTGAAATACTATGAAATAATTTTAAAAACTGATTGTAACATTTTTATGCTTCTTCAGTTAGTCCCTGGGAGCTTCAGTTGCTCAACTTTGCTGTCAATATCATTGCTATTTTAATATTCCAGGTATACACTGAGGTGTAAATAAAGTACTTTTGTTATGCTTAGCTTATTTTTTTGTTTGTTTACTGTGGAAAATAAATGAAAGCTGTAAGAAACCTGAAAACAAGTTTCAGTGGCTGAAATTGTAAATTTTCTGTTTCATTATCAGATATGGATGAAGCAGATAGTGAAGGAAACTAAAGCAGGGACAAAGGAAGAAAGGACACAAGATCAGAGCAGACTGGGGTTGCAGCCACCAGGCTGATTGAGCATTTACAGCTTTTATGTGGGTGCTGAGGACTGGAGCTCAGGTCTTCACTGAGCCATCCTCTCCCCACCTCCATTATTGCTTTTCTAAATGACTGGGGTAAAGCAAAATCTCAGTGTAGTTTTAATTTGCATTTCACTGATAGCTGGTCAGGCCAAACATCTTTCCTTTTGGCCACTTGTGCTTCATCTCTTGATAACGGTGTGTTCATTCATTAGCCTATTTTTTGATAGAGTTCCCTGTTTTTTTTTGTTTTTGGTAGATTTTTGAATTCTTTGTTTAATTCTGGATATCAATCCTCTGCCAAATATATACATAATAAAGACTTTCTCCTGTGTGTTGGTTACTTCTTTGTTCAATTAGTTGTTTCCTTTGCTGTGCAGAAATAAGTTATTTAATTTCATGAGGTCCCCGTATAGTTGATCCACTATATGTCTAGTCATCAAGTCCTGACCTTTACCTCTGTCTTAAAGTACTCTAAAGTTCCAGAGTGTTAGGTATTTTATTAAGATCTTTGATGATAATGATTTGGGTTGATTTTGTACACAGAGATAGATATCTATTTTCATTCTTTTACATATAGATTACCAGTTTTCCTTGTACCATTTGTTGAAGAGGCCCTTTTTTTATTATCCAATATGCATTTTTTGTCAAAAAATTGAGTGCTTATAATTGCATGAGTTTATATCTGGGTATGCTATTCAAGTCTATTAATCTATGTGTTTTTGTGCCAACCCATGCTTGTTCTGAAAACAGTTAAGTCTATTGTAGTTGCCTCTGCCACACACCCAAGCTCCATAGGCATTATACTGTAAACTTTGCATTGGCCAGTGGCTATCAATCTTCTTAATTCTGTGGCCCTTTGAAACAGTTCTTCATGTTATGATGCCCCCAACCATAAAATTATTTCCATTGAGACTTCATAACTGTAATTTTCTATCATTATGAGTTGTAATGTTAATATCTGTGTTTTTCAATGGCTGTAGGTGACCCCCCTGAAAGCATCTGTCAATTCCCAAAATGTTCCTACCCACAGGTTGAGAATCACTGGCATAGACTGCCATGCAAGATTCTTATTTGTCTTTTAAGTCTTTGAAATCCCAAACACGCAACCTGAGATTATACATGCTTTCTATTAATGTTTAGTAAATGACTCTCTTGACAAAAAAGCAATAATGAGTCCCTGGCCTCATCTATACCTAACATATTCCTGAAATTGTAGTGTGCATACCTACAGGATAATTGCATAATGAATGAAAACTGCTATCTGATGGAAATGTTTAATGCCTAAGATAACATTATACTTTTGAGAAAATTTATGAAATACTATTTAGGGCATTTTAATCATTAAAAACAAACAAACATCAATAAAACCTGGCTTCATGCTTAAGAATTTAGAAAAAGTAAATGGGAGTATAGTTGGTAAGTAGGGAAATTCCTCAAGCCATGTTCATGGATTTCCTAAGATACCAGTCACTACAGTATTTTAGTTTTCGTTTGTTATAAATCAATATAACAACTCAAAATACATCTGTTGCCAGAGGCCTGCACCACATAAAATGACAGTGCTCAGTCCATTCTCTTTATTAGCCATGAAATAGTAGGCCTAATTTCAGTTTATAAAATTATTTCTAAACAGAATATTAAAAACTCTAGTACAAACTATCTGAAAAGGCTTTTAATCTTGCTAGTCTTGATGGCTGGTTAATTCCTAGAATCAAAGTCTTGACCAGAGTTTCCTTTCCCACTATGAGCTGGGCAAAACACATGGCCAAATAAAAAAGGTGCTAGAAAAAGGCCCTTGAGCCATATTAAACACAATGGAAATAACATTTGAAAACAGTAACCTTCTCAGCTGGGTAGGAAATACTGTGGTTCCAGCCATCTGCTCTTTCTTCCTAGAATTCTTTTTTTTTTTTTTTTTTAAACAAATGGTTAGAACGACCTTGTTCCCATTCAAGAAATAAAATCTTGCAAGTTGAGAATCACAATTTAAAGAGGATAAAAATCAAACTGTAGTACAACTTAAAGATGCACGAGTATGTTTGGGATATTCATTTTTAATAACCTCCACTTCATTTTCCAATTACACTCCTTCCATGAGAAAACTCAGCAAAAAGCTTCTTAAAAGAAAACATACTAGAAGATCAAGGTGATCATAGGCATTACAACAGTATAAGAGAAAAGCAGCAGACTATTTATTAGATTAATAATTTTTCAGAGATTATGTTTTCTGGTGAAAAGTTGCTAAGATTAATATTTGAACCTATTTGGTTCTACCTTAAAAAAATATAACTAAAAAGAATACCACACCAGAAAAAAATCCATCTTCATCCAAAATGTAAAGAATGAACAGCAGTCTGTGGTGGTTCACTCTTTTATTCCTAGCAGGTAGGAGGCAGAGGCAGGTAGATCTCTGCATTTGGAGTTCAAGGTCTACAGAGTGGGTTCCAGGACAACCAGGGCTACACGGAGAAACCCTGCCTCAAAAAACCAAGGGAAAAATAATAAACATTATGAAGCTATTCTATGTTATTGAGTTTTTTTGCATGTGTGTATGAGGGAATATGTAGACATGCTGTAGTGGACTTGTGGAGGTTCCAGAGATTGGGTTCCAGGGATTGAATTCAAGCTTTTAGACTTGGTGGCAAGCACCCTTTATCTGCAGAGCCATATGGCTGGTTTTATTCTATAGTATTCTTTTATATACTAGGTCTCCATATTCTACTGTGAGCTTTCCTATAATTACTAGAGAAATATCCTTTTCACTTATTCTTTCTTTCATCAAGTGTTTATGGAGTTCTCATGATATTCTAGTGTTCCATAGAATGACATTTGAAAATCAGTGGAATGTTTTTCTGTTCCCATCTATAAGTACTTTACTATTCTTAGAATAATAAATTCTATTAAAGTGAACAATCTTGCAGGGCATATTGGCACACCCCTTTGATCACAGGACTCCAGAGGCACAGAGCGCTATGATTTCTAGGCAGCCTTGACTATGTAGTGAGTTCCAAGCCAGCCAAGGCTTCATAATGAGACTTTGTCTCAACAACAGTGATGTCAGTGAAGATGATGAAGGAGATGATGACAGTAATGAGGAACAATCTTGCTGCCCAGATATATTAACAAAGGACTTGCCAGCAACTTGAAAGAATTTTTATACAAACTGCCACATACATATTGTATGTACTTCACCCAAAAGACTGTTATTGCTAGGTCTCAGCATCTGCTTCATGCTTGCTAGTATGACTTCTAAAAGATATTGTAAGACCATTTTCATTTTGGATACTCAATCCTCCTACCCAGAACTTGGTGCATCATGAATGTTTATAAGGATTAAAACAACAACAACAACAACAAAATAAAAGCAAAACCAAACCCAGTACAGCAACAGAATACTTAATGTCTGTCTGAAATGTAAATCAAGAGTGTTATTCAGAATCAACAAGCTTACTTTTGCACATATGTGTATACTGATATGCACATATAGGTAAATTATTTTCATTGGTTTATAATTAAAACTCTAAAACCTTTTCATTTAAATGTTAATAGTGTTGACATGTAAGCGGTGCAGTTTTGAGTATTACTTGCATTCCTGTTTACATCTACCTTTATATAGTCTAAGACCTCTGCCTTTTACACATGTGCTTGTGCAAACACATGGGCATCTACCACTATACATGCATACATTAAAGTAAATAGGAAAGAAAATAAAAAGTAGCAACTGCTGCTGAGGACACAGGCAAAGCGAGCTTAGGTTCACTCCTGGTAGAAGTGTAAGGTAGTTCGAACTTTTGGAAATCTAGATAATGTTCCTTAAATAACCAAAAAGAGCCCAGTGGTGATGGTTTACGCCTTTAATCCCAGCACTTGGGAGGCAGAGGCAGGCAGATCTCTGTGAGTTTGAGGCCAGCATACAAAGTGAGTTCTAGAACAGCCAGCTGTTACACAAACCTTGTCTTGAAAAACCAAAACCAAACAAGCAAACAAACAAGACCAAAAATAAAACTACTGTTTAACCTAACTATACCACTCTTGGGAGTTTACTCAGAGGACTCTAAAGCAACATATCACAGAAATACTTGCACATTGGTCTTTTTTGTAACACTGTTCATAGTAGCTAAAATATGGAATCAAACTTGGTGTCTGACAACAGAAGACTGGAAAAGAAAACTGTGGTGTATATCAGTGAAATTTTGTATAGCTATAAAGAATGAATAGTTCATTTGCAGATAAACTATAATCTTAGAAGACAAATAATATGCTTTCTCTCATACTTTGTTTTTTGATATTTGTATGGATACATAAAGTTATATATATGAATATGACATGAGAGTAGAACTCAAGCTATCTGGAGAACAAAAGGGACTGGTGGTGAGAGGAGGGTTGAGAAAGGGGAGAAGGCAGTCATGGGGTGATAATGCTCAATATGAAATGCATACTTGTATAAAAATGTCCATATGTAATACAGTTTTATTATGAAGAGACACCATGTCCAAGGAATCCTATAATTGTAAGAGAAAACATTTAATTGGTACTTATTTATAATTTCAGAGGATTCTCTAAGGGAACTGAACTGATAGAATAAATATCTATTCTTTCATCTATATTATTAGAGTGACTTATTAGAATGGGCCAGCTAGTCTAACAATGGCTGTCTATCAACAGAAGTCTAAGAATTCTGTAAGTTTTCAGACCATGAGGCTGGATGCCTTCTTTGGTCTTTAGTATATGCTGGAGTCTTGAAAAAGTAGGCTCAAATGCCAGTGAAGGAACGAACTTGCCGAGGAGAGAGAGGGAAAGCAGGCAAAGGGAGAGACACTGGGCTTAGGGGCTTTTGACCTCTCAAAGCCTACCTCTAGCAGCACACCTCTAACATGGACACACCAAGTCCATCTGATCCTTTATATATCGTGCCCCTACTCAGTGACTAAGCATTCAGATATATGAGCCTATGGTGGCCATTCTCATTCAAACCATCACAGAGACCATACTTTGACTAGAGTTTGGAATAATTGAGAACTTCACATAGTTTCAAGAGTTGCCTTGCTATGTGTTTGCATCTAACAAAATGTTGCAACATTTCCCTACCTTATGAAATCTTAGCATGTAACATAATAGTAGTTCCTTGCAAATTTTAACAAAATGAAATTACTGAGAATTCACATGGTGTATCAATCAATTTACTGTGTGTATGTATACTTGTTAGTATGTCTGTGCCCTATTTAAAACAGGCTGGTTGTGTATTTTAGTGACCAGGTGCCTTCAGTTTCTTAATAAATGGTGGTATTTTTTTTTCTGTTCTCTTCTGGAAAATAAGAGCCAATACACAGCTACATTACTTACCTGTTGGGCAATGAAATCAGACTATACACTAGCTGAAGCTTCACTTATAGGCATTGAGACAGAAACTGACCATTGCTACAGATGTCCAGCAAGTCACATTTAATCACGAGCATTGCCAGACAAATCTGTAGGCATACATAGCTCTAGGTGCATCATCACATCTGTATTTGGACATTTCAGAGGAGGACAATGCTTTATTAGGTGTGGTGGGTAGATCCCTAATAGTTTGACCTAGTTCCACAGGACATTGGATGATGAATGACACAGGATACAATGCATGATGTTGCAGACTATCAGGATGCCCTTGAGAACTGTATTAAGGTTCTTGTTCCTCTCCCTCTGTTTCCCAACTGTTCTTTTAGGTCTAGACAAGCATACTGAATTTAGTAATCCACAGTCGCTAAAAGACCTATTGACTCCCATGGTGGATTGTCCTTAGATGAGGCATCTTGACAACTATTAAAGTAGACACTTTCCTCATGGAGTGCTCGTCATCTTATTATTTTTTTTTCCTGAGTTTTTTTTTTTTTTTTTAAATTTCAGTTCTGCCTTTCAGTGTCTGTAACTCTTGTCCTCCATTTTGTCTTCTGTGCGTGAGTTCTTGTGGGTTCCAGATAATGACGGCAGAGGTAAACTTTGTTGATGAGATTACTTTAAGTCTACCTGTGGTAGTGTTTATTATCAAATTGCCTGTCCTCCTTCTCTCTAGCAGTTGTGAGTTAAACTTACAAATAATGTGTCATTGTTTGTCTCTTAAGCTTCCTAAAGCACAGTGTAGAGTGTTTTGGAGACAGTCCAGATGAAAGTGTTAAACAAAATTAAAAATGTGCTCTGCAGCCTTGAAGATGGTGGCTGTGTGACACTGGGAAAGTTTTGTGAAGGACAGGAAAAGCTTAGTCTTCACAATCTGAGCACTCCTTTCCATTCAGGGTTCACTGTCTTTCATCCGTTTCCCCTTCCCCGTTTAACCATAGGATGGGATGTCAAGAGCTTGTGTTCTATCTGTTAATAGGACAGACTTGTCCTATTAGAAGTTAAGGCAGTGTGGATTCCAAAATACTGAAGTATATCCTAAGAACTAGCAGATTTTTTAACACATTAATATTAATAAGGAAAACAATTTAGGACTGAGAAGTAGCTCAGTGTTATAGTACTTTGACAGTTCTATCTGTTCCCCAGAATTGCCCTCTCCCATCCAAAAATGGCAAACTAATCTTTTTTTTTTTTCTATTCAGAAACAGGAGTATATGAAAAGACTTTCAAAGATCTGTAACTCAAATATTATAGGTATTTTATAAAAAAGATTCACTGAGTCTTTGAACTTGGTACTTACAGTTAGAAAACAAAAATGTAAACATAAAAGGTTAAACAATATCTTTTGCATTTTAAAGATAATAATTGAACATTCATTCCCTTTGTCAGATGGAATTCATCAAAATCTTCTGAAAGGCCTAGGATTAAAAGTTTTCCTCCTCTATGAGGAACTGACTATGAGGTCAATTACTTGGATACTTTTGTTGTTGCATTGTTATGGCTAATGGGATACCTGAGGAGATTTCAAGCAGCTAAATGCTTTAGACAAACCCATCAAACATAACAAAGAAACAGAAAATGTTCTCTGTCTACCCCACTGCTGCTTTAACACACTTACATAGTGCTGTCCTCTATGTTCTAATATCACCTCCTTCACTACTGCTCCCCTCTCTCTCTCTCTTCTCCTCTGCTCTCCACAGGGCCTTTATTAAAGGAGCTGACATGACTATGCAAATTTCTGAGCCATTATGTGAGCATCCCATGTTAGTTTAAAATTATACAAGCTTTCAGATTTAAAGGGCAAGTCTGTTTTGCTATAAATCATTCTTACCCTTGAGAATGCAGGGGGCATTTTGTGTTTTGTGTCTTTCCACCCAAAACTTCAACCTTTGAAAGGATTTTTTTTTTTAGAGGTTTCAACACTATAAAACATCTGATTTAGTGAAATGCACTCTAAATACTTGTCCAAGTACTCTCTCCTGGATTAAAACGTCACAGAAATGTTGTAAACACTCCCAGCCATGTTCCAGAGGACAATTTAAACAAACACTGTTTTGCTCTTTTGTCTGGAAAAGTAATTTCTAAAGTGAAGAGTTCAAAACTTTTAGCCCTACACACTATGTAGTAAGGGGGGGGGGTGCACATCTTTTAAGCATCAGAAGCAGAATACACAACAGGCTTTGTTTCATTGAACAAAAGAACATGCTTTTCTCTTCGATCATTTCCAGCTGTATGATCTGCCTTCGTGGGATCAGAAATTAACAGCATATGGCATCTGGCTACCTGCACAGACTGCATATAAATCAGAAATCTTCAGTAAGATTAACAGGGCTGATGGTTGAAAGTGGAGAGGGAGTCACCAAATTCCATTTCTTATACAAGGCAATAACCCTAGCTAAAGAAGGCAGGAGAAATCATCTTGTCTAATCAAATGTCAGCTGTATTCCTGAGAAGTGACTTAAATCACAAGACTGTTCCCTACACAGCTGCAGAGCGTAACATATCAGCATAACTGATAGAACTGGTTTGGATCTCAAAAAAGGAATCCTGTAAGAGAGGGAAAAAACAAAACAAAAACAAAACAAAAAAATTCTTGGATTAAACATATTAGAATGGTGTTGGATTAAACAAGTCAAAACCAATGAAAATCCAAATGACTATCATCATTTTTTAAATTTATTATTATTATTATTATTATTATTATTATTTTCTTATTTACACATGGATCCTAGTTCCCTCTCCCTCCCACCCTCCCATGCCTCCTGACCACCCCCCCATCCCATTTCCTATCCACTCCACAGGGAGGGTGAGGCCTTCTGGGAGGGATCATCAAAATCTGTCACGTCATTTGGAGTAGGGCCCAGTCCCTCCCTCTTGCCTCTAGGTTAAGGGAGTATCCCTTCATGGGGAATGTGCTCCCAAAGTCCTTTCATGCACCAGGGACACTTCCTGGTTCTACTGTCAGTGGTCCCATTGACTGCCCAGGCCTTCTAACTGAGACCCATGTTCAGGGGGTCTGAGTTGGTCCAATGCTGGTTTCCCCAGCTGTCAGACTGGGGATCCATGGGCTCCTCCTAGTTCAGATCAGCTATTTCTGTGGGTTTCTGTAGCCTGGTCTTGACCTCTTTGCTTATTACTCATCCCTCTCTGCAACTGGATTCCAGGAGTTTGGCTCAGTGTTTAGCTGAGGGTGTCTTCTTCCGTTTCCAACAGCTACTAGATGAAGATTCTAGTATGGCATATAAGTTAGTTATCAATCTCATTATCAGGGGAGGGCATTTAAGGTTGCCTTTCCACTGTTGTTAGTTGGGGTCATCCTTGTAGGTCTCTGGACATTTCTCTAGAGTAAGTTTTCTCTTCAAACCTATAATGGCTACCTCTATTATGGTATCTCTCTCTCCCTCCCTCCCTCCCTCCCTCCCTCCCTCCCTCCCTCCCTCCCTCCCTCCCTCCCTCCCTCTCTCCCTCCCTCCCTCCCTCCTTCCCTCCCTCTCCATCCCCTGACTCAACTTGTACAACCATTTTGGAGATCAGTATGGCAGTTCCTCAGGAAAATGACTGTCATTCTTATCATAGATCTCATTGAATGTTACTTCCAGGCTATGTATTTTCTTATACGTTAGAAGGAAGCTTCTTATAATGTTCAGAGAATATTGGTTCTATTACCAGTAATTGACTGAATTCTTTCTAGAAGGGGTGGGATCTAGGTTTACAAGAATGTAGAAAGTAGGGAACATGGCAATTTATGACTTCCTCAATTGTAGAGACCCACTTGAGAGAAGCCCCAGAGTGTGGTTGAAGGGAGGTTGAGAGCATGTATAATCTGCTGGGCTAATCTAGAGCATGGATAGTATGTGTTTTTCAGAAGTCTGTACATGAGAGGCTGTAGACCTTTAGGACCAGGGGTCTTCTGGGTCATTGGACCAATGGAGGCATGCTTTTAAAAGAGATTTCAGACCCCATCCTCTTCTTCCATCTCCCCTGCTTTCTGGCTATTGAGATGAATGCATTTTTTCTCTGTCATATGCTACCATCATTGACATCGGGCTCCCCCACTAGGGGCCCAAAACACCAGGTCCACGTGATCTTAGACTAGAACCCCTACAACTATCTTAGGATGTTACTGCTTTGATGAGACACAATGGCCATGGCAACTCTTATGAAGGAAAACATTTAATTGGGGCTGGCTTACAGTTTAGAGATTTAGTCCATTATTGTCATGGCAGGAAACATGGCTGTACACAGGCAGAAATGGCACTAGAGAGGTAGTTGAGAGTTCTATATCTGGATTAGTAGACAGCAGGAAGAGCATGTGATTCACTGGGCTTGCTTGAACTTCAGAAACCTCAAAGTGACACACTTCCTTCAACAAGGCCATATCTCCTAATAGTGCCACTCCTCATGAGCCTGTGGTGGGCGCATTTTCACTCAAATCATCACAACAACTATGAGCTAAAACTACCCATATTTCCTTATCAGAGATTTATCACAGCTATTTCACATTGGTGATGGGTATGAAGGACTAACATGGGGAAACAGAAGGGTCACTCAGACTTCCCAGTAAAGCTCATTTACATGAAGGAATCAGTCTCATAAAATCATAAAGTCTTCTTCAGAGGATTTGAGATTGGTTCACAGAACTATGGCCTGTAACCTTAGCTCCGGGGATTTAATGTTTTTTTTTTTTTTTATTTTTCTGACCTCCACAGGTACCTACTCACACACATGTACATGCATCTAAAATAAAGGGTGTCTTAAAACCAAATAGAAAAGACCTGTCTTTAAAGTCACAGATTCTGTCTTTTCTGTCAAGGCAAAAATCTCCTCATTAAAATGATATGACAGACTTTGAAGCTCCCCATGGGAGGCCTCATCCTCCCTGGGGAGCAGAAAGGGGATGGAATGGGGGTTGGTTGGGAGAACAGGGGAGTATAGGGGGGTGCAGGAACTGGGATTGGTATGTAAAACAAGCTTATTTATAATTTAAATAAAAGATATATATATATGTATATATATATGTACTACTTCTAAGGAATGTATGTTTTAAGTATTAAAAAATCCTTATTTGATCCCTCGCAAACAGAGTTTTCTGTCATTCATCAGAAATTCTGCTGTTAGGACCAGTGGTACAGCTCAATAGATAAAGGCAATTTTCCTGTAAACTTGATGACTTGCATTTAATCCCTGGATCCATATAAAGGTGTGAGGAGAGAACTGATTCCTCAGAGTTTCCCTCTGATTTCCACATGCATGGTATCACACATACCTCCCATTATAAAGATACGTGTATAATAAAAAAAATTATGCTATCAATGCAGTTGTGAAGAAAATAGATATAATCACTTGCTATAGATTTGACCGACTGTACAGCTGAGGGTTAATAGTGAGAACAGACCAATTTAAAAGTATTTGAAAATTAAGCATAGTTATCTTTTGGTTTCCTTGGGGAAACTGATTGTAGAACCCCTGTATACATCAAAATGTATGAAATTATTGAAGTCCTTTGTATAACAGGCATAGATCATGCATACAATCTACATACATCCTCCTGCATAAGTTCAGTATCTCTATATTTCTTAGTATTTCCTATACCATGCAAAAATATGTAAACAATGATATGTTATTAAGAAAAAAAGTCTATGTACATTCAGCATAGAGTCCATACCCCCTCCATTTCAAGGAGTCCCACCACCCCCACTGTCAGCCCTGTCAAGTGTCTAGAAACACCAGAAGGGCATTGTTTGTTTTAGGAAGGCTTGATGCTAAGCAGTAAGCAGTGTAGAACTTGGCTAAATACAAAGGGCCCTAGCCAGTACATCACTGTAGAATTTTAGGAGAGAGAGGATGTACTTACTGCCAGGCCATTCAAACCTAATTAGGTATATTTTGTAATATCCCTATTATAATCCTGAAATAAAGTTCATCAGTCATTCAAAACCATTAAAAGTAATCTAACTCCCTAACTGTAGTATACAGAGAAATAAGATGAAAGTAATTATAATACAGTATTTGTCTGTGTTTTAATTGAAATGGAGGTGTGTTCCAGCTTGCTGTGTTGTGACCTAATCATAGCAGCATTGATTCTGAATTTCTGAGTCAAAGTGCAACTCTGGTTCTGAGATGAATACAAAGTATCACTTTGTCTTAATCCTTGTGGTTACTGCTTTTCTGAAAGTTCTCTTCACAGTTATCTGAAAATTTTCTTATCCACAATCAGCTGACATTGGCATGGCTTGATGAGCTTCCTGACATATCTTCAGATCAGTAATACTCTAGCTTTGTGCCATCACCCTCCCATCATCTCCTCAGTATCATTTCACATCATCTCTAGGAAACGAAGTGTAGGTAGGGTAGAATACAGTAGTAGAGGGGGGAGGATGGAGAGAGGGAGGGAGGGAAGGAACAGTCACCCAATTTTCTTATAGTGTAGTTATGAATATTTTACTTTATGTTAATATTTTAACTAATTATTGTTAGTAGTTTTTTCAGTTGAGCTTTATTATCTCCCTTCTACACATACACACACACACACACACACACACACACACACACACTCACACCTGCCAATATATATCTGAAAAGTATGTATAGTCATGTGTTGCACAAAAAGACATAGGTCAACAATGGACTGCATTTTGATAGTGCTCTTAAGGTTATTACTTAGTGACATGTCAACAGTCTGTGTGTTTGTGGTAGGATATTTGCAGCCTAATGGTTATGTTGCATGACTTTGTAAAGTTCTATATGGTTGGGTTTCAGACATCCACTGGGGTCTTGGAATGTATTTCCCATCTTGAATCTGTGCAAGAATTATGTGTATATGAATAATAGCATTGGAGATAGACTCAGATAACTATAAGCACCTTCTTGGCTCATACAAATGTCTGCTAGAACATAAAACACTTGCAAATGATGTATGGCCATTCCCTGTATTTCAGGGTTGCCTTCCATCCTTCCCTCTGCCTGCTGCCAGTAACTGATCATTGTGATAACTAAAATTTTTTCACACATTTCTCAAGCACACCTTCCCCCAATATAATGCATAACTTAGAAGTCCCCATTTTAAGCCACATTTGCATGTTTGATCTGGTTTTGTGTTTCATTTTAAAAATAAACCTCAGAAATCTCTGGCAGATTTTATTTTTACATAACCCTATAGTTTCATTGATCATTTATGAATACCAGGAAATGATCCTGATGCTTTGGTATGTCCTATATCTCTACCTCCCTTCCCCACATCCTGGCAGTCACTAATTTTTTTTTTTAATTTGTCTTTTTTATTATTTTTACCTTTTCCTTATTTGCAGTCATAATTAAATTACAACCAAATTTTCCTGAAAGCACAACTTTTACTACGTTTAACAAAGTTTTAAAAAGTTATTTATGAGCATTGGTGTTTTGTCTGAATGCATTTTTGTATACCACATGCATGCTTGGTACCTGCAGAGGCCAGAAGACGGTATTGGATCCCCTGAGACTGGAGTTAAGAAGGTTGTTGAATCACCTTGTGAGTATAGTAAGTGTTTTAAATGCTGAGTTATCTTTCCAGTCTCTTGAGCTTTTTTTAAAAAATAAATTTATTTTACATCCCTATCTCAGTTTCCCCTCCCTCCTCTCTTCCTAGCCTCTCTTCCCCTGTTCCCACTCCCCTCGTCCACTCCTCTTTTTTTGTTTAGGAAAGCACATGTCTCCCATGAATATTAACGAGTACTTTAGAGTTTTGGAATTTCTTTACCTCTTTTCAAGAGGGACTATTTTTTGTGGAGCTTTGGTTTATGTAATTCCACTGTTCCTCATCCCTTGCCTCTGACAGTTGCTGAGTATTTTTTGTCTCTGTTTCCTTGACAATGCTGTTGAAATGACGTGTGTGTGTGTGTGTGTGTGTGTGTGTGTGTGTGTGTGTGTGTATGTATACATATACACACACACACACACACATGCCTTTGTGACATAGTGCTTAGGGGCTTCTCAGCTGCAGGGTGGGAGAAGCTATCCTTAGTTTTCTTAAGCTTGCACAAGGCTGTGGGGCCTCTGATTGGTTCCCTTGCATGGCAGCTTTCCCAAGAACTGTTCTCTCAGCTCCAGCTGGTTCCAGTAAACTGAAAGTAAGGCCTGGTGTCTGGGAGGGCCACCAGCAGGGCCTATGATGGCCATGTCTAGTTCCTGGCTCTCTCAGAGTGAGTAAGTAGAATTTATTATGGAATTAAGTCCCAGCATTTTCAGTGTTCAGCCATTAGTGAAAGCCATTTTAATTCAATTTCACAAGAGTAGGAAGTGAGTTATATCAGCATAGAATTAACTTGTTGAATAATAGTGCTTACAGTATAAGAGAATCAATTAAAAGCAATTTCAGTTAAAAAGGGAGATGAGGGAGTACTACAAATACACAAAATTCAATGAAAATAATGACAGAAAACAAATTAGAGTTGAGTGAAGAAGGGGTAAGCATGAACAAAGTAAATCAGTGTAGATGTTCGAAAGTATGATGATAAATACCATTATCTTTCCACTAACTAAAACTTCAGTTGAGGGAGTTTCAGCTACCTTAGTTTGGTTCACAATGATTAACTTGCTAGTGTTGGTACAAACATGGGGAGTCTGACCCTGGGTAGTGTATTTTAGGTGTATTTAAGCACAGCACAGTTTGATGAAAATTTTCCTGTTGATAATTAACTCAATCCTGTGCGTACAATAAAGCATACATAAATCTCCTTGAGGAACAAAGTAGGCTAAATAAAGATCAGATGTGACTATACTGAAACTCTTTGTAAAGTACTGTGACAACTTCCATGAAGATGGGTTCTGTGGACTGACTAAGAAACACAAGCTTATGATAAATGTTTGGAGGAGAATCTTGTGTTATTAACCACATCTGCTCCTAGCCTTCTGGGCAGATAACAGGTTATGTGTTCCTTATTTTGAAGGAATACTCTTGTGTGTTTAACATCTCAGGTTCCCCTGGTGCTTATTTGTGAGCACAAGGACCTTCATGCATCCTACATTCAATACAGTGGCGAAAAGATCCTAGATATGAGAGCATCTGCTCAAGTGCATGTGTGCATTTTAGGTCACACTACTGAAGCCTGACCATCATGAAGAGACTGGAGGGAAACCATCAAATACATAGTTGCCTGTTAAACACAGCTTCCATGAAGGGCACAGTGAAATACATTTTGAAAGTGCATACTTGAAAAGTGATTCCTTAATTCACTTAGCAGAAGAAGTTTAACTATTGCACCATGAGTAATGACATGGTACAATTTATGTATCTATTTGTGATGTGGTACTGATATATTGAATATATAAAGTAACAAGGCACAGTAAGGACAGAGCAATGAACTAGAACAGGGAGATCATAACCTTTAGTGTATATCATATTTATAAATATATTGTTTTAAATAAGAAGCAGAAATACTAAATGGTTTGGTGAGGTAAACTGCAAAAGAAAAAAATGCAAATCACATCATTGTCAGTGCACAAGGCAATATGATTCATTGTTTTACTAATCTTTCGGCCAGTAGGAATCTCAAACAGAAGTGTAACAAAGCTGGAAAAGTTATTTCACTCTAAGAATTAAAAACTTGTGTTTTATTTGCAAAAATTACAAGTACAGCCTCAGAGAAAAGATTTCATATTTGGTAAAGCATGTGTATTCAAAATGCATAAGAAGACTTAAGAGAAGAGTAAAACAACTTGATTAGAAAGTGAACAAAACCTTGCAACCTTTGGTTGCAGAGTCACAGGTCAGAAGACCTAGATACTGCAACACATTTCTGGGAATGGTTGATGCCCATAGAACTAACAATGCCACGCACGTGCTGGTGATGTACAGTGACTAGGCCTGTAGTGGGAATACAAAGAAGCGTAGACTCTGCAAACGACAGAGTGGCATTTCCTTCATAGCTAAACACAAAATTGCTTCACTAGTCCTCAACTTGAAAACTGAAGTCCAAACACAAGTCTAGACAGGAATGTTCAGAACCACTCTGTGGTTCAGATGTTGAAAACAATCAAGATGCCATTCATCAAGAATACACATGAATGAATTGTGACAGCCATTCAGGGAAACACTATGTAGTGGTAAAAAGAAATGAAAAGATCAAACCAGGGAAAACACGGAGGAATCCTAAATGCATCTTACTAAGAGAAAGAAGTCAGTCTTCGAAGGCTACATACATCTGATTTTAACCATATGGATATTCTGGATGATGGAGAACTGTGTTGACAGTAGCAGGATTGCCAGAAGTCTGGAGAGACAGTTTAGTGGCTAGTTTTACATAGGGACTGAGTTCAGTTCCTAACACCAGTACCATACAGTTGTAAACTGCCTATATCTCCATCCTTAGGGAATCTGATGACTCTATCGTTAGTGTGTAGGCATCTACACATATACATAGACAAATGTACTACTTAGAAGAATAAAAATAACTCTTTAATAAGTACTTCATAGGTCTTTAATTCTCAGTATAAAATCCAGACTTATACATCTCTTGCCTTTATTCTTACGTTTCCAGTGTTCCATATGTTCTTTGATTTATAGTGGTTTGTGTTAAATGAATTTTAGTTCCCTAGCTGGCTAAATTAAAAATCTTTTAATTTTTGATAGTATAATTACATGATTTCCCACTTTTCTTTCCTCACTTACAAACCCACTCTTATATCCCTCCCTACTCTGTCTCAAATTCGTGACCTTTATTTTCATTGTTATTATATACATATGTATATACGTATATATTACTAAGTAAATACACAAATACACCCTGCTCATTCTGTATGTTATATCTATGTTTTCAGGGCTTACCATTTGGTATTGTATAAACCATTGATGTGTTTTCTCCTGGGAAGACTAGTTTTCTTACTCTCTGTATTCCTTAGTTGCTTATCACTCATTGTGCATGGTTGAGGTATCGTGGGCTTCCTCCTGTCCACGTTACCAAGTCTGTGGTTGTCCTTGTTCTGCTCCCATTTAGATAGTCATGTTGGTGAGACTTTATGGGGTACCTTCTGACATTACTAGGAATCATAATTTCACAACAAACTCCCTGATCTTCTGACTCTAACAACTTTCCACCTACTCTGCAATAATCTCTGAGCCATAGTTGTGGGAGTTCTATCCATTGGGCTTGGACTCTATAACTCTATATTTTGATTGGTTGAGGTTTTCTGTAATGGTCTCCTTTAGTTGCAAAGAGAAGTTTCCTTGATGAAAGATGAGGACTACACCTACCATGCTAGACCCTGGAGAAGGATCCTGTCTATATATTTTCTCTGTATTCTGTGTAGAGTATGTTCTCCTCTTTCATGATTCATCTGGTCAATTTCTGTTAATATGAACAAAAATCTCATTTTCTCTGGGCAGTTTTTTCTAATTCCTTGTTACATTGCTATTGGTTAAGTTCTCTGTGTATCTACTTGAATTCCTTTATATTGTGTTTCATTTATCCTTAAGTTGTGTTATCTATTGGATGATATATTCTGGAGTAGGTGTGTCCAACCTTTTGACAATGCGACATGATGTTGTTGTCTACAAAGCTTATGTCTCAGAGCTATACAGTTGAATTATAAAACAAAAACTATCCAAAAAATTTTTATAATATTTAGAGTAAGTTTACACCCCCATTTTTCTTTCTTTCTTTCTTTTTTTTTTTTTTTTGAGACAGATGTGTGTGTGTGTGTGTGTGTGTGTGTGTGTGTGTGTGTGTGTGTAGCTCTGGCTGTCCTAGAACTTGTCCTGTAGACTTGGTTAGCCTCAAATTCACAGAGATCCTCTTCCTCTGTCTTTTGAGTGCTGGTATTAAAGTTGTGTTCCACTACTTACTGGCAAGTTTGCCTATTTGGGGGGGGGGTTTATTCTTAGCTGTGCTGGGGTGTATATGGACTGCAGTTAAGCACACCTGTTGGAGGATATGCAGTAATCCCTGGAGTAGTGGGATCTGCAGGAAGACTGAAGCTCTGATGAGTAACTGATGAACAGATGAGGAATGAAAGGAAAGGACATGAATGTAGCATGTGGTTCACTGTTGTGTTCTACCCAGTAGAACTTGGAAGGATTTCTGTAATGGACTCACCCTAGGGACTGTCTTAGTTAGGGTTTTAATTGCTGTGTAGAGACACCATGACCATAGCAACTCTTATAAAGGAAAAACTTCAGTTGGAGTAGCTTAGTTTTTCAGAGATTTAGTCAATTATCATCATGGTGGGACATAGCAGCCTGCAAGCAGACATGGTGCTGGAGTAGGAGCTCAGAGTTCTACATCTTGATCCTCAGGCAACAGAAAGTGAACTATGTTCCTGGACATAGTTTGAGCATAAGAGACCTCAAAGCCCACCCCCACAATGACACACTTCCCTCAACAAGGCCATATCTACTCCAACAAAGCTATACCTTCCAATAGTGCCACTCCTTATGGGAGCCATTTCTTTCAGATCACCACAGGGACTTAAAAAGTAGAGCTAGTGAATCAGTTAATGGAGTTAAGAAGATTATGAGAGTCACCTGCAAAGTAGCAAAATCTGCTAATAACTAGTTTAAGTTAGTATGTGCATGCATTTAAAAATTTAAAGACAATTGATCATTCTCCCATTGCCTGAGGAAAAATAATTCTGTTAATGCTGAGGCAGAGTTTAGAGTCAATTTGCATGAAGAAATTTACATGAATGCAAACAATTCTGCAGTTGTTTACGAAGCAAGAAAACGGAAAGTGCTGATTTTTTTTGTTTGTTTGTTTATTTTAGTACAGGAAGATGGTGCCAGCCTTCCTGGGGAAATGGTTTCCAATTTGTAAGTGGAGAAATATAAAGAAAATAGATAAAAGTGATTTTTGATATCTATTTGTTAAGCTAGTGAAATGCAGGCAGCTACAGTGCCTCAGATATTCAGGGGATATAAGCTACAATTTCTCCTCCAGAGGAGGCATCAGACATGAGCACAGGTGAGTAGTGCCCTTCAGATTGGCCTCACCAGTGTCCTGTCATGTTTAGAAAAATTCTAATACACAGAGAAAATGCTAATGTCAGAATCTGAGATGTTGATAATCAATATACCCAGAGCTATTTTTGGGGTAATTTGAGCCTTGCAATGTGGACTTGAATAAGCTGTGTATATCCTACATAATCAGCAGAATGTTCGGTTTTGCTTTCTGAACAGCTGCTGGAGACATACTTAATTAATACTGAAGCAATTATCTTGACAAGTAAATCAAACTCAATTAGTTTTCAATTAGAATGCTTAACATTTTCTCAAATATTGTGTGGTTGCCAGATGGCTATGCTTGTTTTTGTAGCCTTCTGCCTTTCTTTAGAAGGTTTACTTTCCTGCTACTGTGTGTATTATTTATAATCACCCAACTTTGTTTTTTTAAGTTTTTGAATAAATGATTAAAGTTTTAATACATTCTTTCTTAATTCTCTTGTCTGGATGTATGGTTTTATTTTATAGAACTCTGGGAAAGTTATAAACACAGTTATATGATTAATAAATTCCAGAATATAAAACATGTATCACTGCAGAAGAAACTATTGAAGGTGTTGTAATCATACCCTTTAACAGGCTGGCCGGATTACTTCTAGATGTGTATGTCCCTGTGTTTTCTAGAAGTATACATCTCTGCAAGTTTTGTAGGTGTCAGCACTCCAATAAAAACCTGCCATTTGTTCTAATCTGATCAATTAGAAAGCACTGTCCAGTCTGAGGCATACTTAGAACAAATATGTCTTTAGAGATTTTCTTCTCAATAGATTTTTCAAAAGCCAACTAAATTATTAACAGTTAAGTTCCCCATTGCCTCAACTCAGTCTTACATTCAATTTACTGCATTTTATTTGGTTGTTCCCCCACAGATAAAGGTGGAGATACTATTAAATCAGGGATTAATGCTGCAGGTTTTATGGTCACAGTGAATTCTGAGTCTTGGCAGAATAGTTTCATAACAGGCTCTGAGTGTGGACTGTTTAAGGTAACTCCAGTCTAATTAAAATACATGGAAACATACTGTAACTCCTGACACATTCAAGCACTCATATTTTGCTTTTATTTTTGTTATCATTCATTTGTTCAATTTTAAAGTGTCTGATTCATCTACTTTTTACAAGACTACTTTAGTAGTATATTTTCATTAACCTGATTCCTGAAATTTCATATTTTATAATGCAGCATACATAGATGATGGCATAGTCTCCTAAATTACTTCCTTCTATTTCTTTATGGGATGATGACTACATCCAGGCCCTCATGCTTACTAGTATCTACTTTTATTTACTGCTTCTTTAATTAATTACTTTATTTTTGAGACAGGGTTTTTCTGCATAGACCTGGCGTCCCTGGAACTTGCTCTGTAGGCTGTGCTGGCCTCAAACTCACAGAGATCATCCTGCCTCTGCCTCCTGAGTGCTGGGATTAAAGGTATGTTCCACTATTGCTCAGCTTACTTTTAAACTGTGTATATGTGTGGTACTGGTGGACATCAGAATCCCTAGAGGTAGAGTTATAGGCAGTTGTGAGCTGCTCAGTGTAGGTGCTAGGAACTGACCTTAGATCCTCAGCAAGAGCAGCAAGTACTATTTAACTGAATATTTATCTCTCTAGCCCTCCTCTTCCCGCTTTGCTTTTATTTTAGTCAGACTTCTATGCATTCTCCAAATGTTCTGTGTCAGCTCTTGTGCCTGAGATTGTACATAGTTATTAGATACTTGAGACTTTGTGGGCTGTATGAAATGTTCATCACCTATTATTTAAACAATGTTCATAGCAGCATTATTCATAATAGCCAGAACCTGGAAACAACCTAGATGCCCCTCAACTGAAGACTGGATAAGGAAAATGTGGTACATTTACACAATGGAGTACTACTGAGTTGTAAAAAATTATGACCTTATGAAATTTGCAGGCAAATGGATGGAACTAGAAAAAACCATCTTGAGTGAGGTAATCCAGACTCAGAAAGACAAACAAGGTATGCATTCACGCATGAGTGGATAGTAGATGTAAAGCAAAGGGTAACCACACTATTGGTTAAATTTTTTGTATTGTTGAGATAGGGTGTTAATGTTCCCACTTTTGATTATGGATTTTAGTTTCATCTTGGAACTTCTAACTACTTAATAGACTGTAGACGCTCTGGTTCCTCTTTAGATCATATAAATATTTCACCTTTTAATAGACTGTATATACTGATCTGTCTGTCTGTCTGTCTGTCTGTCTGTCATCAATCATTTATCCCAACTGTTATTCATTTTTGGAACTTTACACATACCCCTTTCCCTCTTTTTGGATTATTCTTGTTTTCACTGCCCTCCAAAAAGGATTAATTTATCCTTTAGAGTTCTGCCTACATATCTATTTCTTGTCCATCTTCTATGACCCTTCACACTCAAGCTGAATCTGTATCTTTGCTACTTTTTAATCCTCTCCTCTCCTCTTTATTAGTACTAATCAGAGTATTTTCTTCTAAATTGTTAGTACAATTTTTTTTAAAGTTTCTTTTCATTTCAGTTGGAGTACAAATTCTTAGTGGGAGAGACCCTGTTCTATCCAGGATAGTATAGCCTCAGTATTTTGGTTTTTAGCACAGTGGTAAGGAGATGTGAATATTTAGATAGATCAGGGACATGATATTGGTGTAGGTGCTTTTGTCAGCACTGGGTATAGAACATAGCACTTTGTGAGCTATAGGTCCAGTTCCACTGTAGGTGTTTTTAAATTAGCTTCTGTATTTACTAAGCCAATATTTATAAAACTTGTAAGGCAAATTTTGTTATTCTCTTAGGCAATGATGCCAAAATTGTAGAGCTAAAGTAATTTTTTAACAATTAGGAATGTTTAGAATCTGATGATTGCTTGAGTCCAAACTTATCTTACTTTAATTACATCGTATCTTGTCCCTGGGGCTTCACTGTGTTTGTGGATAAAGGATTTCGAGTGATTAAGAGCAATAACAATAGCCCCTGCCCCAGTTCCAAGCTGTCCTGTGCTGCTGCCTGGCTCTTCCCCAGTGTCCTGGGTAGGGCTGGCTCAGGTGACTCATGGCAAAGTGGTGCTTTTAATAAGTGGTGCATCTTGATAATACTTTTTATTAGAGGTTTAATTGATATTTGGTTAGAAAACTTACTTAACCTCAGATGTCAATTATACTAAGCATTAGTAAGACAAAACATTTGAAGGTATTTATTGAGAACTGTGTTTCTCTTTTGTGTATTGTGTTCATTTCCCTTGTTCCTTCTACTCTATTGGGAGGCAGAGCTTAGTGTTTTTTTTTTTTTTTTTTTAACTGTTATTTGTTTCTACTCCCATGTATATTATTTAGGTCTCTTAAAGATACATTGTTTCTAGCTTGGGATGTTTGTATTTTATATATTTTTATTAGTTTGAGTGATTTTCTTCCTTAATTCTTTAGTTAATGTAGAATTTATTTTAGTGTATATATGATATAAAAATCATATAAAAAGTTGATTGCTAGTTGGCATCATCCTTGTTTCTTGCTGTGACATTGTGACTCTTGCAGTGCTCAGAGATTTGTGCATAGGTTTTACAGGTTTGCTTTCAAGAGCTGTGCATTGTGATTGGATGGGGAGTTGCTGGGATTCTGTGTAATGACAGTGATAGAGGATTAGATAGGTAGATGTCTTATCTGACTTATTTAAACTGAAATAGTTTTATACATAGTACTGCACATTTCCATACATATATGCTTCTTTACATATATGCAATGTATATACATATGTACACACATACATACCTGCGCACATGCGTGTGCGCGCACACATACGCGCACACACACACACACACACACACACACACACACACACACACACACGAGTATATGCATGCACACATGTACTTTAACATTCTCTGTCAGGGACACTCACAGTATCATACATCTTTTATAATCTGGCTTTTATAGGCTGATTTTTGTGTGTGTGTGTGTGTATTCATAATGCAGAGTCATCGTGAATGCATTGCTATGTCATTTGTTATTTAAGGACATCACTGTGGGATTATTTAGTTAGGTTTGGTGATTTGATACAGTGCCAGTGTTTTGCTTTTATTTTATTTTTTTATCAACACTGATTGTTGTGGATTTCCATTGCTATTCATAGTGCTACTTCCTCCTGAGATTTTCACTTGAACGTTAGAATTTTTTTCTGGGCAAAAAATGTGGTTAATATGTTTTAGGTTGGCTTTTTCTTCTGCTGTAATTGTTTAATTAATTAACCAAGAAGTTGTTTTCTTTTTATTTAGCTTGAGGTATTATTCATATTTCTTAACTTTTGGTAGCATTATTTTCGAAATCATAAAATGATTTATTCATTTATTTTGGAAAAATGCATGTGATTGCATAATACAGAAGCATGTAAAAGTTTATTATATATGAATGAGAAGGCAGAGGTCACATTAGGACAGATGCTGATGATCAGGTAATTCTGGCTATTACTATAGGTAGATCTGTGGCTAAGGACTCAGCCACTACTCAGATCTAGCAGATTTCCACTTGGAGTTTAGACCTAATGTGGCCAGACTGTAAGTTCTTTGAAGAGATAATGTAATCTTGGGTTTTTATGTGAATTCTCATTTTTAAATACCAGCAGAATTTGGGAGTTTTAGGAAACATGTGGAGATGATAGTCAGAGGGGGTACATGATTAGAAGACTAGAGTTCCATCACTGATGTTAGAGTTCCGTCACTGAAGTTAGAGTTCCATCACTGACGTTAGAGTTCCATCACTGATGTTAGAGTTCTGTCATTGACGTACTTGGGTGTGATCCACAGTGGAGTTATTCCTCACAGTGCAAGAAATGATGGTGGGTCTCCAGATCTGCTCAGCTTTTAAATGCGTCCTTTTAAATTTGATGTCTCTCTGAGGCTTGGCTTTAAGTACTAGGCATGACTAATGGTGTTTCCCAAAGCTTGCAGCCTGTGATTAGAAGAAATTACAAAAAAGGGGATTGAGTCTCATAATGGAAATATAAAGAAATTCTGAATCCCAGGAGAGAGCTGTCTAACTGAGATACTGTGATCAAAAAGTTCCCCCAAAAGTAGCATTTTAGCTGAGACAAATATGCTGGAGTGGCATATTGTGGGTTCAAGTTGGAGATTACAAAGACCAAAGGCAAGAGAAAACAAAGTATTAGAAACTGGAAATTTATCAGCTGTTAGCAACTTTATTTCATTTTAGCATTGTTTTATCATTGTCATCCAAGTCAGTGTTTGTACAGTGTGAAGAAATAGGACTGAGTCAAATACCAATAAACAGACAACTGGTTGACCTTGAAATGCAGTGGAAGGAAAGTCAACAGTAGAATGCTTTACTGAGAATAAGGGATTGGTGCTATGGTCTGGTAGAGCAGTCTGCTAACTATTGACTTTGCTACCACAAGATATGAAGAGTTTATGGAGTGGAGATATAGCTTGTTGTCAGAGTGCTTAGCCAGAAAGCACAAACCCCTGAACTTTGCCCTTAGATAGGTAGACAGATAAACAGACCTGTAGATAGATAAACACTTGCTTGTTATATTTCCATTTTTAGCAGATTTGTATTGATGAATATCAGAATCAAGAAGTGGAAATATCTTTACAAAGTTCTGAATCTGGCTTAATCTAGTAGAATTAAATTTCTTTTGAATAAATATGAAATTCTACTTTTTGTTTCATCTGATTCCAAGTACAGAGTATGAATAATATTTACAAGATTAATCATGAATCAGTCAGTGGTGCTGGATACGTTTAATCCCCGCACTGTATAGGCAGAGACAGGTGGATTTCTGAGTTCAAGTTCTACAGAGTGAGTTCCAGGGCAGCTAGGGCTACATAGAGAAACCCTGTTACAAAAACTAAATCCATCCAAACCCGAGCCTGAGCCCAAACCTGACTAGATATGAGAAGGGAAAGGTGTGTTTCCTATGCTCATTCATAACAGCCCAGGACACAGAGCTCAGTGTTGCCTCCTATATGAAGAGGTTACAATTTTGTTTTGTTCTTGGAATGTGTTAAAAATGTATACCCAACTTTAGATGCCTGTGCTTCATAGAATACACAAGGCAGAATGTCTTCAGAGGAAGGTATCATTTGACACTTAAATTGTTTTTAACCTAGAAAATAGAGCTTCAGTAATGCTTTATATTTGACAGGAATAAGAAAGGATCAGAACTGCAGTATTTTGGCATCAAGAGACCTTCAAATTGGAGAAATATTGGGACAGGAGAAGGGAGTATGCTACTATTTCCTTACCACTCTCCCCCATCACTCTGTAGCTCTGAGTGTCCTGGAACTAGTTATGTAGACCAGGCTGGCCTTGAATTCACAGAGATCCCCTTGTTTCTGCCTCTTGAGTGCTGGTAATAAAGGTGTGTGCCAATATACCCTATTTACAGTAATGATTTTTGAGCACTCTGGGATGCTGTGTCAGAGTGGACTGGTTGTTTTGTGAACCTCCATTGTGCATTTTCCACAGCTTTGGAAGCTGGACTTTTGGGGTCAGGTTGACAGCATGGTTGGGTGTGTTGATGCTTCTGGGCAGTGGACTAACATCTTACTCTTCCCTCATGTAGCAAAGAGAGAGCTTTCTCATGAGGAGTATAGCTTCTAGAGTTCTATCACCATGAGGACTTCAGAAAGCATTTCTGGGTAAGGGCTTAAGTAATACATAACTAATAATCTTTAATGTAACATCTTTTCTGTAATACTTACAACACCCAATACTGTAAAGGTTAGTTTAAAATCAACTAAAATTTATCCAAATACATTAGTTCAATAAATTGCTAAAAACTTGCTTGCTAAGAGTTGCATTTAAATGTAGTCCTTCATTTCAGATGTCTTCTCTATCTTCTTATTAAAACTTTATAAAACATGTATATATATGAGAACCCATAAACTGTGAAGTGAGACATATAAGATAAAAAGGAACTATATAATTTGTCATATTCTGAATCTCTGTATTTCTTGTGAAGAAATTTTCCAACTTAGGTATTTTCCAAGTATCAGGGGCTAACCTACCATGGGGGTACTGTGTCATCTTTTCTCTAGAGAGATTGCTTGGCTTCCATAGAACAAGACCTCTGAATGTGGACAGATAATATGACAGTTGACTTAGGGTAAAGTGAAGCAGCTGAGAGACTATTCACTAAGAACACTACTGATTTTTTTCCTTCAAATATGAAAACAATGATTTCCACTTGAAACTGATTCCCTACAAAATACTTTTCTATCACAGGAGTTATTTCCATAAAAGTAGCACTGGTTGCCTACAAGTCTGGGTAGCACTGCTTGCGTCATTGCAGAGACTCTGCTGCTGAATGGCAGGTGATTTCATGGGAGGGAATAGTGTGCATTGTGGGACTGGAAAAGGGGTCACATTTGTTTCAGGGCCTTTGGTAACCCGAGAGGCAAAGATGGAGAGAGACACAGTTTTGCAGGCAGAATCACAATTAGAATAGCTGATACTGGTTGCCAATTTTGCTCAATAAAGTCTGAGTTGTGTTCCACTGTCTGTGTCATGCACTCACACTGAAAGGAATCTCCTTTGTCTCATACTATTCTATTATGTAAATTTCCAGCCCACCCCCTTCAATGGTACTCAACCTCAATAGAGAGAAATGAGACTCACTTGAGTTTAACAGCTACCAAATAATGCACAGACCAGAAGCATCTTCAGTGAGATCATCTCCCAACAAAGTTCAAGCTTTTGCCCGCAGTGTAAGTTTGGGTATGCATTAGACTGATAATAAGTATATTTGAGAATAATCTAAAAGTAACATAGATTTCCCCTCCCCATTTGAGATCTGCAGATACTGGGAAGGGAAAAGCAACTCCTCTCATACTTGGAAACGTTTAATAGAACACTCACATCATTTCAGTTAAATGGTACAGATATTAGTGTTGTGAGTTGTGTTTATTCCTTCAATCTACTTGGGGTAGCACCGCTGTTATAAATAGAAATGAACATAGTAGTGTTTAGGCAGCAAAGCGACCTAACACTCAGGGGCTAATGAAAATGATAAGAGCTAGGAGAGCACTGTGGTTGGAGTGGTTAGGTGGAGCCCCATGAGGATTTGAAACATCTCACAGTTTGAATGTGCTCTGTCAGATAGTCTACTTAAAAAGTTAAATTATTTAACTTTGGATTTTATATCTTTGGATGAAGCTTTAAAAATTTCAGCTTGGGAGCTAATGTAAGGTTTTTATTATTATGAGTTACAAGCTCTTTGGGGCTCTAGATGTTTTTTATTTTTGGGGTCATGTTTATTTAAATGTTAATTACATTTGTGTGTGTGTGTGTGTGTGTGTGTGTGTGTGTGTGTGTGTGTGTGTGTGTGTGGCCTGTGTGCTACAGCGTACATGTGGAGGTCAGGAGTTTACAGAAGTCAGTTCTCTCTTTCCACAATGTAGGACCTGGATTGAACTGGTCCTAAGGTTGTCAGATTTGTCTCATTGTCTGTGTTCTCTTGTTACAAATACTGTCGAATGAGAGCTGAAAGTACCATTCATTTCTTTTGCTGAATGTGAGTTTATTCACAAGAAGGGTTTAGAATGGGTTTCTGTTTCATCTCTTTATATATTTTCTGTAAAAATGTGTTTTAGATTTTATTATTGTTTTTGTGTAGACTGAGTGTAGTTTTCTGGAAGATGGGAACCTTGCTTTAAATTATTGCTTTCTGCAGTACTGATGTGGAAAAGGAAGGACTACTGTTCAAGTCAGAGTGAGGGTAAAACAGAAGGCAGGGACAGTTTTTAGAAACTTTGAAGGACAGTAGTACAGAGATGTTAGTATCTTTGAAACCATGGAAAAGTTTCAGTTTTATTAAAACCACAGTACATTGAGTTCAGAACTGTCCATGCAAATGGTGACCAAATGTGAAATGTGCATTTGAGGTGAGACTATTCCTAAGCTAGGTCTGTGATGGGTCTGCTCTGGTGGTCTTATAACTGCAGAAGAAAGGGGGTGTCCTCTAGTATTCATACAATTTAGAAGAACACTAACAGTCTCCAGGGAATGCATGACATTTTGGATCTTGAACAGAGTGTAGGAATTTGGAAGTAATTGGTGTAGCCTGGAGCTTTTCTTCGCATATGTTAGCAAATTTCGGGGGAAAAGGCGTTTTGTTTCCAGATGTGTTACATGGGAGCATTTCTCAGGAGCTGCTGGAAGAAGGACAATTGGGAAACAAGAAACTGATGTTTCCTTGCCATCCTCACATACAGGAGGGGGCTTCTATCTCCAGAGTCTGGCAGAGATTCCGTATAAGAGATAGATGATGGATTGACTGCTAGGAGTGCTACAGTGCTGTCATTCAAGTTTGGACGTATATTTGACTATGGAGTTACAGGCAGATTGAAAAGACTTTCAGTCTCATTTGGAATTTTACAAGTGAACAAACGTCAAACAGCTTTGAAAGTTTGAAAATCTTTTTATGTTTCTTTTTCTGTTCTCTTTTGAGTATTGGGAATGAGATATGGACCACTACATCACTAGGCTTTTGTCACTGATCAGGACTGGGGTGTGGATTCTTTCTGAGACACATATCAAATCCTACTTTCCTACTTGGAGTTTGTAACATCTTAGCATGGGATACCTGTGTGTTCCCCACCACGCTTCCCTGATATTCCCTTACCTGGAGAGGGAGAGCACCTTCTCTCTGCCCTCATGCAGCCTCTGCAGACACTGTAGGAGGGAGGATGCTTTAGTTACTACTGGATTATGGTGAATGGTTCACTTTCTTACTAGCCCCTTTTTGTTAGCATCATGGGTGTGTGTGTGTGTGTGTGTGTGTGTGTGTGTGTGTGTGTGTGTGTGTGTTGTCTCTTCTACCTCATTCTAGATATTGGTATTCAGGACCTTCATGTATCACCCCTTTCTTCCCGCCCACCCCAGCGATCCTTTGGCGAAGGACTTCAGTACAGGCTCAGCAGACAAGGTGAACTCTGCGTTGTTCTCCTGGTATTTGGCAGTTCAGTCAATAGCTTGCCCCTTTCCTAGCCCTTGGCTCAGAGGAGTCTTTTCTTGTACCTTGTTATCTTTTCATGCCTGTTGGCTTCTTCTTTTGCATCTGCTCTTGGATACATGAGTCAAAAAAACAAAAAACAAAGCAAACGAATTCAAAACCAAAACAAAACAAAAATCCGCCCCCCCAACAACAACAACAATCCATAAAGAAAAAAAAAAACAAAAAACCAGAAAGTCTTATTACAAGTTTTTTACTTTTCCATGGTCTTAGCCCATCTTTGGATTTCTTTCTTTCTTCCAGAATCTTCTTATATCTGATTTATATATAATGGCAGAATTTTTAATTCTGCTTAGTTGGAGGAACAGGGAGAAGTGTAATCTATTTCACTTCACATTATTTAACTCTTTAAAAATCTTAGAGTTAATTAACCACATGCTTTCTATGTGCCCTCTCACTTGGTCCTGGTGTTAATATTACTAACTATATTCAGTCAGGCTCAGATACTGAATATTAAGAGCAGACACAGGATCAGAAACATAGCAATTCTGCCACATTTTCCTCTGATTTGCTCTAATCTGTGGCCAGTCTTCTGTCTGCATCAGTAGAGTCTTGGTGGGAGCTTCTCATTGGAGATTATTTCTTTATATATTTGTTTTGACTCTGAAATGACATTTTAAATTCTTGAATAAGTGGCTAGGCTCTGGTTGTTCTATCACTTTTGGTTAGTTGTAAGTATGTTTTAAGTGTTTAAGAACTCTGCATGTGATGTATTACTGTGTCTTTTTACATTGCTGCTTCAGATTGGCTCTGTCTGTCTTTGGGAGATGAAGTATTCTGGCCTGTACTGAGGAAGAAAGTGAGAAGGACCAAAAAGATGGCTGTGGAAAGGACTGGGAAGTTGAGTGGAAATCATTGTGGACAGAGTGGTCTTCCTTTATCACCCCCAACTTCTCATCCTTTTTCTCCCCAATATCAGTGTTGTGTGGCATGGAGCTCTCGTCTTGTTCTTTCTTTGTGTATAGCTGCTGGCTGTTCTAGTTTTTTTTTTTTTCCACTGCCTTTATTAGTTTTACCTTCTCTTGATGAATTTTTAGTGCTTCAAGGTCATCTGTAGTCCACTTGGTTCTGGGAAATTTGGTGGTTGTTTTTATTTTTCTAAAACTCTAAAAACTTGAGAATTTCTTTGTTCTGTTTCTAATGTCTAAGCTCTTTCCTTGGGCTTTATTTCTGTTTCTATGTGGAATTTTCTGCTTGAAGAAATAGGAGAATTTTTTAGGATTTCAGCTACTGTGTCTCACTGACTATTCCTTTGTGGCTTTCAGTGCCTTCTGTCCAATTCCACTCCCGCATTCTGATTGTCGACAGCATGGCTTCTATTGGGCGATGCTTAGAATGACACTCACCCTTTCTCAGTCACTAGCTGCATTATGTACAGTCTTTCAAGTTAAGACCCCAGGAATTGTCTTTGACTTGCTGTCTCCCTCATTCTTTTCGTATGCATTCTGTCATCATAACCATCTGCATGATTGTACTGCTGCCTCTCTACATAGCTGACAAGCAGATGTTGAGGAATGACTGCTACTATTTTAAACTCTTCACATGTGTTGACTCACTTAATTCTTACAGCATGCATTTCAGGTGGTTACTGATACGCTTCCTGTTTTATTCATGAAGAACTGGAGGTAGTAAGATATTGTATTGCCCAGCTTTACACTGCTAGATCATGGAAATGTCTATCCAGTTTTGACAGTTTGTGGAATATCTACCTCGATGATACTTTAAAATCTCCTGCCTCTTTTCATCTCTCCATTAGATACCCCTGTGTCTGAGGTGTAGGCTGACAACCTCCCACCCTTTTGCTTTTTCCTTCGAATCTGTTATCTACATAGTCACCAGAATGACAATGCTAAAGGGCAGCTTTTTTTCCCAGTGACAGTAGCTTTCAAGCACTTGGATACTTAAATACCTGTGTCCAAGGGTGTCCACTGCACACTTCACATTGGGCCTCCTGGTTTCAAGCATCCACCCCCCCCCCAATTCCTTCTTTGTGTTCCTTTTTACTTTGTATTTTTGGCACTCTAAAATTTCTCCCCACCCCCTCCTATCCCTTTTCATATTTTTTTTTCTTCTGCTTGCTATCAGAACAATCAATTTTGGTATTGCTGTTGCTAGTGGTCTCTGTCTAGATCAGGTGTTTCCATGATGTTGTCTTTTTCACAGAATTGAAGAATCATACACAATAGCAAATGTTGTTAGTCAAAGGTAAAGTGAACGTAAGATAGATTCACTGCTAGGGAGCAGTACGCTACTTGAGCTAGAGTGCTGAAGAGTACCTGGTCACTCCAGGCCTTCCTTTTTCAGCTTCTGGGGAAGCACAGGAGTGGTTGCTGGGAGAAGAGTGTAGGCAGTTTTCTGTTTTGATAGATTGCCTTTGTTCACAATGTGTGTTTTCTCCACAGTGCACTTTATTTTAATCTTATAAATACCTTGTCCTGATTGGTTCTTATGCCTGGGTCCTTCCTTCCTTCATTTTAGTTAGGGTGGGGGAGCAGTGCTAGGCATTGGCCCCACAGGCTTACCCGTGCTAGGCAAGCGCTTACCATTGGGTTAGACCCTCAGCACTTTCCTATATTTCTTGGTGATTCATTTGATTTTGTAAACAGAACAGCTTTTGCTGTTGCTCTTTTGTTAATTTCCTACCTCTGTATCACATCAAGATTTTATTCTTGTAGTCTAGTAATGCTCCTAACATGTCTTGCCAAATTCTCTGCTTTCCAACTCTGAGTTTGTTTGAACAGTATTACTTCATTGTTTTAGCCTCTATATTTTGTTGCTTTTGGCACTCAGGTTCCCCCTATTCTGAACTTTATACATTTTTACACAAGTGTGATCCTCTAATGTCCCAAGTACTTTGTATTGACTGTTAATCCCAGTAGTTTCTTATTCTATGATTAGGATAAGATAAATGACTAGAATAGGCCACGTCCTAGTTTTCTTTCTAATGCTCTTATAAAACACTGACCAGAATTAATTAGGGCGATGACAAATTTGTATGGCGTATACTTCCAAGTTATAGTCCATCACTGAGGAAAATCAGAGCAGGGACTCCAGACAGAAACTTTGAGGCTGGAACTGAAGCAGAAACCACAGAGAAATGCTGCTTATAGGCTTGTTCTATTTGCTTTTTTTATAGAACCCACAGTAGCTTGGGCCCCCTTGTGTCAATCATTAATCTAGAAAATGTCCTATACATTTTCCCACAGGCCATTCTGATAGTGGCAGTTCCTTAACTGAGGTTCTGTCTTTGTGTCAGTTGTTGAAAAATAACCAATATACCTGTGGTTACTAAATATGTAGGTCAGAACAAAGTGCTTATAGTTGTTCTTTGAGTGAATATGAAATAAATTTTTAACATATTATCCATTTTCATTTACTGTCATTTCCATTTGTATTCATAGTGGAATATATTGAAATGTATGGAATATGTCTAACAGAGAGAATGAGCAAGTCCCAATGACTTGTCAGCACTGGAGTGAAGAATTGTATAGGTACACAGTGAGGAACATATTCAAGACTGAGTTCAGACCTGAAACTACGTAGTATTGAACGTGGTGTATACTGTCGTTTTCATACATCTGTGTTTATGGTAAACTGTAATTTATAAAGTACAACAGCTGGGCATGTTGTGACATTGCTTACAAACCCTTCACTTGGGAGGCAAAGTGGGGAGGATTGCTATATATTAAGGCCAGCCAGGGCTCAATAGTAAGTAAACCTAGTCTCAGAAAACTAAAGATAAATAAGCAAATAAATGAACAAAACTAACAGCAACACAACATCATAATTAGAATAACCATAATAGCTTTCTCTGTAAGAGTGATGTGACTGGGACATATATTCTCAGAATATATTTTCAGCCTTCTTATGACGACATGGCAGATATAGTGCCTGTGTCAAGGGATGACCTGTAATGATGTCCTTGCCCTTACCACCCAGTGTTTGGCATAGCTCTGCAGTTGTCCTTGACCACACATGCATTACCTGTCACCTTCCTTCCTCCTGTTTTAATGATGAAGATTCACTCCTGCATAGATTTTGGAACATTCACATAATTGTTTTTCTGTTTTAATAAGCTGAGAACCTTCATCTTTCATCTTAAAGATGGTGGTTATTCAGGCATTATTGAAATTACAGGAATTGATAGCAGAATCACCTGCTATGGAAATGCTTGTTAAACCCCCAGAAAAGTATGAGGAGTCAACCGACCTTTCTACGTTTTAACAGTAGATTCTAGCGAAAGCCAGTAAGTTCATTTTTTACCATAGTTGACTGAGTTATGTTCTCACGTTTCTCCTTCTCTTTCTTCACACTTCACTTACTTTTTCTAAAGTAATAGATGTCTCCATTGCTCGGGTGTTTTTAGTCCTTCCCCAGATGTGGGAGTAGTAGTACAATGGTGATAAAGAGACAGAAGAGAAGGTTGGGGCCTCAGTTTTACCTTCTGTCCCTTGAGAATGGCTTGACTATCTAAGTGACCTACCTGTCTGTTGACCTTTGGGAAGTAGCTTATGTTAGGTAACATCTGTAGACAGTTATCATTTCCCTCACATGGGTTTTGGTTCATATGTTTTTGGTTTGTCATCAACAGGAGTAAAAGCGGAGGACATTTTCTGTGTGTATTTTCACTGACGGGTATTTGGAATATTTTGTTACCCACATGTTTTCATTTTTGATGAGACTCTTTGACTGTGCTGTGACCATTTCAGGGTTCTACTGCTTTTCTAATGTGACCCAAAGGCTATATTATTGGGACTTTACTTATGTAAACATAAAAGTATTGTTAGTTTTTGAATTACAACCATGTCTGTTTATTAAAAATCAGTTCAAAATACTAATACCAGAAATTTTCCAAACATTTGCCTTGAGTTGTTTCTATTTTTGATTTTATGGAACTAACATTTTGATTATAAAATAATGTATTTCATTTTATAAAACTAGAAAAATGCTAAAGGTATGATGAAGGAATATACATCACTGATCCTTTATCACTCAGAAGATTATTAGCAGTTTAATAATTATTACCACTTTCATTTTTTGTGCATTTGTTAAAAATAATAACACCATTATTACAAAGACACTGTTAGATATAGTTTAATAATTTATATTTTTAATTTATTATGAATTACTTTATACATTCAAATAACTAACATATATAAATGATAAAGAAGAAATTAAACATCTTTGCCTTAATGTCCAGATAGACATCAGTAGCTGTGAGGCCTTCTGCCTTGCTTCATTGACATTCATCATGTCCCTGCTTCCTCCCTACACCCCCTAGAGATGAATAGGACACCACAATCTGTATTAATATTTTGAAAAAAGATTTTTATGTATCTGAGTTTTTTCACGTGTGTGTGTGTGTGTGTGTGTGTGTGTGTGTGTGTGTGTGTGTGTGTGATGGTATGGTGTGGTATGTAACATACCGTGGGCAGTACTTTCTCTCAGTAGGTGGTCCTGGGTTAAATAAGAAGTCAGTGTGACCAAGCCATTGGAAGCAAAACATAAGCACCATTGTTCCGTAGTTTCTGTTCAAGATTCTGCTTTGTGTTCCATTCCTGCCCTGGCTTCCCTTGATATTGGACTGTAACTTGTGAGCTAAGATAAAACGGTTCCCTTTCTGGTTGCTTTTGATTGGCGTGTTATCCTAGCAGTGGGAACCTAACTAGGACATCTACCTATCTTTTTATTTTTTGAGCCATTTTCTCCATTTCTGATACCGCTAATTACTTCAAGCATGCCTTTTGGTTTTCTTATCCATGCCTAGGAAGTCACCCTATCTTATCCTACATGACACTGGCACCTATATTACTGGGAAATGTTAGAACCTTATATCTGGCTCCCGGAATTGCTCATTACCTTTGAGTTATTATTGTAGAGTGAGGTAATATGTCATACTAGCCATGAACACACATATATATTTAGTTTTGAATGGCTCAATTAGTAATTTAATGGTTTTATCTTGAGAAGCTCCATTTTGTCTCCTGTTACAGCATTCATTTTCTGATGTTATTGTAGTAGTATCAGATTTTAAAAAGATTACTATTGACATTGTCATTCTTAATAATTGTACCTATAATGATTTTAAGGAGAGTGAAAAAGCTAGCTAGGCTGGCTGCTGTTGAAAACTGAACAACTAAGACTTCTTTTAATTATCAGTGATTTCTGTTCCTGTCCTTGCCATTTTCTGTGCCTGTTTAATTTTTTTTTTTTTTTAGGTTGAAAATTACAATAACCACTATTGGCATTAATACAGAATATAAAAATTTGTTTCAGGATCTTTTCTTTTCTCTTAGATACATCCCACTAATGGCCTATAGAGGGCAGTATATGTATGGTAAATTTAGTTCTTAGATGCAGTCTTTTAATTGTTTTATCAGACTTCAAAATAAGATGAAGTAAGTTATGAGTTACTATTCATATATCCAATATAGGTCACCAGTATCAAGATTATTATCTTTAATGATATTTGGTTAAGGTAAATATAGTTATGAAACTAAATCAGTTATGACTTTCTCACATCAACATTTCCTTTAACTATCTTTTTAATTTTTTGAGAACCAAATTTAGTAGGAATTTATTTACGCATTTACACATTGATTGATTGAGAAGTGTTGGGGATTGAACCGAAGGCCTTTCAGGTACCATTCAGGAGCTCATTCCACAATGGTTGTATGAGCCAGCCTTCCTGAGAGTCCTTTGCTTAGAATATGCAGCATCCATAACACACATGGGGTGGTCTGTCTTCCCAGGGATGCTACAGGTTTTTCTTACTCAGCAAACAAAAGAAGAGCAAAGGTCTCTTCTTATTCAGATTTTTTCTGACTTTAAAATGCAGTAAAGGTGTTTTGGCTTCCATTATCTTTGAGACAAGTTGTTATAAGATATTCATATTAGCAAAATTTTATAAAATGCTTTTCCTTTAGACTGAGAGGATGGTTGTGCGAGGTGAGAATGTGTAAGGACATGTCCAGCAGTTGTGAGGCCTCCAAAGTGTTTAGTGTTTGTCTGTGTGAACTGGAGAATATTAATAGGTATGTTTTCCTTCAGGTTTTACAGGGTTCATTGGAGCATAAGGGATGCTTGTGTTTTGTGTTTATTATTGAAAGGTAAATGTGAGAGATCTTTGTTTAATGGCACTTCTCAGAAATGGGAAGGAGTGAGTAAATTATAATAATCAATTCTGAATAATTTATGAAAGATGGCATTTAATGATGAGTTAATGATTTAACTTTAAAATGTGACTAACCTTGAGTCCAAAGAAAGCACACCTCCCTTTTGTGCAAAGGCAGGCTAACAATCACTAGTGCATTAGGGCTCTACTACCTCTCAACAGCTAGCACATGAAAAAGCTATTACCTAAAAATTGAAAGATATTTCAACATTTTTACATAAAAAGTTTTAATTCCAGTCACAACTCAGCATTCCTCCAAGATATATACACAAGATGAAAGTGATACAGCAAGATAATATTATATTCTTTAACTTCTTTTGGAGAGCCATGCATTCAGGAGGAGGTAAGAGAAAAGAACAAGCTGAGTGAACCTTGGGAATGGTAGGATAGGCTCCAATTGCAGGCAGCATGTATCTCCACTTAAGCATCTGTAGCTGTCTGTTCTGACTCTATAAGAAGATGTAAGGCAAACTATTATCATTTATCTACTCCTCTGCATTCTGGAAGATGATTAAGTCCAAGGTCTAAGAGTGGACACACTCAGTGTGAGGGGCAGCTTCAGTGTGTCCTCATGAGAGTCAGAGGAGAGGGATGTATTTTACACTCCAGACTCACTCCTGACTCAAGCACCACCTCCTAACACCTGCTCCTATGGGTTAGAGGTACAACATGAGAATTTGGGGAAGCCACAAACACTCAAGAGCAACAAAGTACCTCTCACTTGAGTTATATATGACCAATCTTGACTACACTGAAACACACAGAAACTGTTGGAACAAAGAGGCCATCACTCCACGTTAAGCACAGAAAGACTCAGAAATACGGAAGTTAACTAGAAAACTTCAAAGGTATTAATGGTAAAGAACTAAGGAACTCTTAAACTATTTTTTTAAGGAAGCTATAATTTCATGTAAGTGTGTAATCAATGAATAACTTGTATTGTTTTATTTTAAGGTATAAGATTGTGGTCTGACTAAGAAGTCAAAGGGTAAATCAGGAAACTAGAAGGATGAAACTATGTGAACTTATGTTTTAGAATATTCTGGAAAAAGAGCAGATTTTTTTTTAAAGTTTAAAGCTGTTAATTGCATTAAGCTAAACACATCTTCCTCTGAAATTGGAAGGGGGACGGTGTTGATTAGTCAGAGGAAAGACAAAGAGTACCAAAAGAAATTTGAGAAAGCTATTCTAATGACCTGGATCACTCATAAACTCTGCCTCATGAGATAAAACACTCGCTGAAAAGCAGACTGGAGGTAGATTTGTGGGGTGGGGTGAGCAACAGGAGGAACATATGAACGAACCATCACTGAGAGAGCACTTGGGACTTGGGAGGTGGCACAAGTGTCTGTAAGCAGCATGACCACAGTGAAATAAAAGAGGACAGTGTCACTTGTCCTGAAAGGAAGTTAATGCTCGGCAGCAGTTCCTTCCATTGCTGCTGTAGATGTCACCGCTTGTGTCCACCCCCCTTGAATAAACCATCACACTTCAGGTGACAACAGAAAGCAATGGCAAGAGAGTGGTTAGTTAATAAATACAACCTTTTGCTACCAAAATAACAGATCAACCATGTTGACATTTCCACAGTCACATACCCATAAATTAATCAAAATCTTATCCAGTTCCTCCTTTGCTCCAGGACCCTTTTGCTTACACAGCACAGCTATCTGACATGAATCCAAGTCCCCACAACACCTCATAAATTCATGGCAAAGTGTGCTCCTGCTCAGGAATGCTGCATGCCACTCCTGCTGTCTTTAGCATCTCTAATCACACTGATTATTCATTCTGTCCACGAATCTAGGATACACACACAGACAGAGAAATGAGCCCCAGATTCCAAAGGAGCAGTTTGTTGAAACTCAGCAGTAACATTTGATCAAAACTAAGCTTCTTTCCTCCTCACTCTACATCCCTGGATCTAAACTAAATTAATCAGAGGCGTCAGTGTATCAAAGTGACAGCTCATGGGAGATGGGCAACACACAAGCTTTGTTTCAGAGTATAGCTTCAACCTGAGAAGGGATGAGAAAAGAAAAAGGATGGGGAATGAAGTGGAGAAGGAAGGAAGGGTGGGTAGGGGAGCAAAGAAAGAAAGTAATAGGGTTAACTTGTGTATAGACAGATGGATTTTTTTAAAGTACTTTTCTTTTTCCACAGGGGAATATCAATAGCCTTTTAAGCACTCTCACATTGAAATGTGTATTCTGACAGTCATGTCAGAGCCTGGATAAAAGCCTTTTCATGGAAATCATTAAAAAGAAAAGATCCAGACAAGAGGCCTGTTTTTGTCCAGGAATGAGAGTGGAACAGAATAACCTCAGCTTTAAAAGATGGAAGTACTTTTCAGACTGATGGGATAGATGAGACAGCCGTTCTCTCTCCACTTGCCACACCCAGGCACCTACATTTTCAGCCAGCTGCTGTCTAAATACCTTAAGCAAACAGCAAAGGAACTCTGAGGGTAGGAATCAGAGTGAGTAGAGAACACCAGCAAGAACAGCCATTTGTGTGATTCAGAGCAAAGGGAATAAAGCGCCCCAGAAGGATGCCAACAGAGCTGCCCCTCCTGGGCTCCCTACTCCCCACGTGTTAACCCTCAGTCCCACAGCTCTCAGCTTCAAACTGCTGAATCATTTCTCCAGGCACCATAGACCTACCTGTTGATGAAAAATAACAGTCATTCCTCACTTCAACCATCATTCCTTACTTCCCACTGCTAACTGCTCTGCTGCCCATGAACCAGACACTGAAGCAGGGACTGATTCTCCATAGGAAATTGGAAGGGGAGCCAACCAGCCTAGAAGGTCACTTTATATCTGGCTCAAACCCTAGGCTCTCTGAAAAAGATGGTTTTTGTTCCTGAAAGACCACAGAGATACTGATATCCCCTTCCTAAACTTTTCAAGGTCTCACTCACCTTCCACATTCCCAATGTGCACCATATCCCACTTGGTATCAGGCCTGACCTGTCAAAATGCTTTGCATTTATACATCTCATCAGAATCATTTCTAAATGAGTATTAACTGTGCCAAGAATAAACTTCTATTTATTAGTCCCTGGTCACTTGATGCTGATGAAAGTTTCTGTCACAACGATCTTCTAAGAATCCCCAAATGATTTACTGGCTTTAACTACCTTAGGAAGAAGAGTAATACAAAATCCAAAGTTGGTGTTACTTAAATAAATCTCAGAGTCTGAAGGTTCTCCCTGAAAGCTGGGGTTAGTCATAGTGTCAGCTACACAAAAAAAAAAGGGGGAAGAAGGGGAAAGGGAATGAACTATGGTTTCAGATCCTCAAAGACACTTTGAAAAAGTTTCCTTCACTCTTAAAATTACGAACATCCTTGAAGAATCCTTCTGAGTCCTTCAGAACACTAGGAAAAAAAAAAAAAAAAAAAAAAAAAGGATTCCACAGCACTGAAGCACTGATGAGGATAACAATTAGGCCTTCGTGCACCTGGCATAGTAATCTCAGTTATTTGAATTTAGTCTTAAGTGTATCTGTAAGGGAAATACTTTTGTTATTATTTTCACTTTAGAGAAGAGGAAATATACATACATACATACATACATACATACATACATACATACATACATACATACATACTCACTATTGGATACAAATCTCAGAGCTACAGAACCAAGATCTGAACATAAATTAATGAAAATGGGCACACCTTAATCCGTGCAATTACACTTTCATGAGATTAATGGCCTTTCTTTCTGATCAGACCCAGGGCATCTTATATTAAAATTATTGAATTTTGGTGTGTGTCTTTCTGTGTGTTGGGGAAGGGGGTGTTGAGTGTGTTTTGAGAATATTGTCACCTTGTCTAGCCTGGCCTCACTAGAACCAAGTGATCCTTCAACCTTAGTTTCCCCAGTGCCAGGAGTCAGGACTACAGGTGTGTACCAAAATCTGAAAGAAATAATTCAAAGCAATCTTGGATAGGTGTCCCCAGTTAATACACTTCCTACAAAGGCCATCTTTGTAAGGAAAAACTGTTAGCTATACTGATTCTGTGAATAAACTCTTAATACCTCTTTATTTATATTTTTTGTTATCTTCCATGATTTTTTTTTATCATAGATCTTGAACATGTCTTTTAGATTTATAAATTAAGCATTTTTAAGGTATATGTATAATGGTATTAAGTTTCATATATTTATTTAAATTTTTATGCTTGTGTGTGTGGTGTGCTTGCTTTTGTGTACATTGTTGTGCACATGGGTATGAAGGCAAGAAGTTGATGTCTAGTGTCTTCCTTGATGGATCCTCACTTTATTTATTGAGATGGTATCTTTAACTGAAACTGAAGCTTGCTGATTCTGCTAGCTTAGCTAGCCAGCTTGTCTCAGGAAGCCTGTTTCCCACTTCCTAGCCCTGGAATTTCAGGCTGGTTTTCATGTAGTGGGCTTTCATGTAGATGCTTGGTATTCGAACTCTGGTTCTTATGCTGGCATGGTAACAAGTACTTTATTCATTTAGCCACTTCTTCAGCTCCTACTTTAAACAAAATAAAACTGTTTCATTCTTTGGTAATTTTATGTATATACAGAATGATATATATTCATTCTACTTCAAGCTCCTCCTCTCACTCCCTTTGCATACCTTTTCCTAACATCATCCTCTCCAACTGTCAAATTGTTTCCTTCCTTCCTTCCTTCCTTCCTTCCTTCCTTCCTTCCTTCCTTCCTTCCTTCTTCTTCTTCTTCTTCTTCTTCTTCTTCTTCTTCTTCTTCTTCTTCTTCTTCTTCTTCTTCTTCTTCTTCTCCTTCTTCTTCTTTTTTAGTACAGTTAGTGCTACCTACTAGAATAGTGACTGATTTTGCTGGACCTTCCTTGTGCAGGTAACTATTGCTGCAGTTAGTTTATAAGTTCAGTGGCCTAGTGATGTTTAGAAGATAGCATCTTACAGCAATGCATCATATCCTCTGGCTCTTACATTTTTTTTTCTATTCACTCTTCTGTGCTGTACCCTGAGTCTTGGGGTTGTGGTCTTGATGTAGATGTTATATTTAGGGCAGAACACTCAATAGTGCTTTGATTAGTTATGAGTCTTTGTATTAACCACAACCCATTGTAGAAGAATATTCTCTGGTTAAGTTTTAGAGCAGAAAAAAAACAACTATGGGTGTCAGCATAAATATTTTAAAGGCAGTTTGACCACAGTCCATTTAGTAAAACAGTAGTAGTTGGTACCCCAGCCTGAGCCATGGACTTTTGACCAGGTTTGCATACAGGCTTGAACTTCTTCTTGTGGAACAGGACTTACATAAAACGAGAAACATGTTGGTTGCTCCCTCAGAATTCATGCCACAGTTGCACCAGTATACTTGTTGCTGGCTCCTGCCTGGTAAGTCAATATTGCAGCATCCAGGGTTGATTGCTAGGCAATACTATTGATGATTTTTCTTTCCCAGCATGCTGATAGCACCATATGGTAGCATGAAAGCTAGCCAGCAGAGAGGACTTAATCTTGATTTCTCTATGTCTTATTTATGACTGATATGTGTTATGTCTCAGTAGTGGTGCTCAACCACGTGGTTAAGGTGGGTAACCAAGCCAGTGGCAATATATGTGTGTTTTGAGTTCATTTAGTGCCTCCCTGATAAATGGAGGTATTCCATTCTGGCACTGATATTTTCATTTTAATAACCATCAGCTTCTGTGGTGAGGGGGGCATTGTCCTCCACCCATGCAGGGAATCTGTTGTGGTCAAACTCCTTTAAAAATTTTATGTTTTTTTAATTAACTTAAAACTAGTAGGTTCCATAAAATTTTAAAAATACATTCTTAGTCTTGGTTAACCCATCTCCTACTTTTCTTCTCCCTAGCCCTCCTGCCTGTGGCACTGCTCCACCCTCATTTGCATAGCAGGGTGTGTCTTTCCATCCTTTTGGCCTTTTAAGGCCCCACTCCATCTCATCAGCCTTCATAGGCTTCCTGGCTTCAAGGAAGAGAGAGAGAGAGAGAGAGAGAGAGAGAGAGAGAGAGAGAGAGAGAGAGAGAGAGAGAGAGAGAGAGAGAGAGAGAGAGAGGAGAAGGAGAGAACATGCAGTATTTGTCTTTCTGGGCTAGGGATATTTTCCAGTTCTTCCTCTTTTCCTGAAAACTTCATCATTTTGTTTTCTCATGCCTTACTAAAATTGCATTGTGTATGCTCCACAATTTTATTGTCTCTATCAGTTGATGGACATCTTGGCTGATTTAGTTTCCTAGCAACTGTGAGTAGAATAGCAGTGCACATGGATGAACAACTATCTCTATAGTAGGACATGCAGTCGTTTGCATGTGTGCCTAGGAGTGGCATAGCTGAATCACGTGGTAATAAAAATTTAAGACTAAAACTGTTCTAAAACTAAAACTATTTTTAGTTTTTCAGGAAAGTTCCACACTGATTTTTATAAGTTTCAAGTTTCAGATTACACACACACACACACACACACACACACACACACACACAATTTTTTCTTATTTTACAAATCGATAACAGTTCCTTCTCCTTCCCTTCCTTTCATGCCCCCCTAACCCACCTCCTGTCCCATTCCCTACCCACTCCACAGGGAGGGCCATGCCTTCCAGAAGAGAGGGATCATCAAAATTTGTCAAGTCATTTGGAGTATGGTCTAGGCCCTCCCTCCTGCCTCTAGGTTAAGGGAGTATCCCTTCATGGGGAATGTGCTCCCAAAGTCCTTTCATGCAGCAGGGATACATCCTTGTTCTACTGTCAGAGGTCCCTTAGACTTCCTAGGCCTTCAAACTGACTCTATTCTGAGTCAGTATAATGCTGGTTTCCAAGCTATCAGTTTGGGGCCCATTACCCCTACCCCCCATTGTTCAGGTCTCTGTGGGTTTCTATAGCCTGGTCTTGATCCCTTTTCTTATCACTCCTCCCTCTCTGCAACTGGATTCCAGGAGTTCAGCTCAGTGTTTAGCTGTGGGCGTCTGCTTCTGTCCATCAGCTACTAGATGAGGGCTCTATAATGGCATATAAATTAGTTGTCAATCTCATTATCAGGGAAGGGCATGTAAAGTAGCCTTTCCACTGTTGCTCAGATTGTTAGTTGCAGTCATCCTTGTAGGTCTCTGGACATTTCTCTAGAGTCAGTTTTCTCTTCAAACCTATAATGGCTCCCTCTATTATGGTATCTCTTTTTATTTTGCTCTCATCTATTCGTCCCCTGACTCAATCTTCCTAGTCCCTCATGTTCTCCTCTTCTCCCCTTCTCTTTCTTTCCACTTCTCTTCTTCCCTTTCCACTCACTGTCCCCCCCCCTCCACTCCCAATATGCTCAAGAGATCTTGTTTCTTTCCCCTTCTGTGAGGGACCTTTTTTGACTCTCTTAGGTTCCTCCTTGTATCCTAGTTTCTGTGGCGGTGTGAATTATAGGCTGGTGATCCTTTGCTCTATGTCTAAAATCCATATATGAGTGACCAAGTAGATACTTTCAGTGAGGATAGCCTACACCTTGTACATTCTGTTTTTCTGTTTCTAGCATTTTTTTTTTTTTTGGCTGCCATTATTCTCTTTGGCCAAAAGTTGGCCGTATTATGTAGCCTTCTCCTTGTTTTTTCTTAGTGCACTATTTCTTCAGAGCAATACAGTAGTTTTTGTGTGGCAGACCACATGGAGTAACAGGCCACTGAATCTTGGGCACTTTGGTCCAGAGCTTCTTACCTTTTTTGTTTAACTGCTTTCTGCAGAACATTGGTGGTCATTATCTACTTTAGAGAGATCAAAAGGTTTCCAGGTTCTGCTAGCTCTTTTGACTGAGGAACAATCTAGGAAAACGCTTCACTCCCCTTTAACACAATGATCATTCTGAGAAAACTCAGATGGGCATTCACAATGCAGCTGCAAACAAACTTGGGCTTTCTCTCTCTAGTTCTTCTTGGTCAAGAATGCCCCTTACTGAACATCAGGTGTCCTTGCCATAGGTCTTAAGCCACCTTAATTCGCGGGAAAACCTTGTGTGCCATTCCCACCACCAATTCAGACCACATAATCCTTCTGTTCTTCGCCAGCACATCAGCAGCTACTTCTGTGGCCAAGTGTTTTACATAGAAAGAACAAAGCTTGTGTTTATCATCCACATCAATGTGTTCTTGATAGCTGGTGGCCAGGAAGGAGATGCACACTCAGCCACCTAGGTGGTGCTGTGTAAAAGAGCTGGTCTTCATTTTCAAATTGCCTCAGGTTCACAAAAATAGTGTAGTTGTTTTCCATGCTCTTTTTCCTCTTCATGAACCATGGAGCATTTGCATTTATGAGAGCTAGGAGCTTAATCTTTATAGAAATTTGTTAATTAATGCTAGAACTTATTTAGATTTCTTCAGTTTTGCCACTAACATCTGTCTTATATTCCAAGATCCAGTTCTAGACCCAGGGTTACATGTAGTTGTCATATCTCCGGGCTTCTCCAATCTGAGTCTTTCCTTTCTTCCATGACCTTGATACCAGTCCATTGTTTTGGAGAACTCCTAGTTTGGATTTGTGTGAAGCTCATATCAAAGTTGGATTGAGGTTATGCATGGTCCAGATAGACATAGACTAATGTGTCTCAGTGTGTCATGTCAAGATTACACCATTGTCCTGAGTACTTGGTATATGGTACCTGTCAAAGCTTTCTTGTGTAAAATTATTATCTTTAACTTTGGAAGTCTCCAAACACCTATTAGCTAAGTGTGTTAGTTCTTCCTCTGTACTGCTTTGTTTTCTGTGTACATGTCGGTCTGCCACTCCAGCACATAGTATGTGATCTTCTTGGACTTGTACAGTGAGTTTCAAAATTAAGTTTTATAGAATCTCCAACTTTATTCTTGTGGAAACTTGTTTTGTCTTTTCTATCCACTTGGCATTTCTATAAAATTTAAAATGAGTTTGTCAGTTTCTGCTTAAGTTTTTCTGGGACTCAGATCCTTATGCTTGCACAACAGGCATTCTTATCCATAGGGTCATCTTTCCAGCTCTGTTTTTAAGTTTTTGAGGGATGGTTTTGATGTATAGTCTATAATAACCTTGGGTTCTTCCTGGTCATATTAAGGTCAGCATTGAACACTTCATCTGCTTTCCCAGGTGCTAGAATTATAGTGTGTGCCATAACAGGAACTAGGGGCAAAACATTTTAATAGAAGACACCATTGTCTTTGTCATTCAGGACGTTTCAAGGGATGTAAAAGTTTTGTGCCAGTGGCTAAAGATGATGACCAAATAGGTAGTTTTTTTTTTTTTTTAAATCATAATATAATGGTATTTCAAAATTGTGTTTAGGAACCCTTTAAACAATAAGATGATAATGTATTTTCTTGGAAAAGTGGCATTTTAAAAACATGTTTTTGCTGTTCTGGAAATTGAACTTAGGGCCTTACACATGCTAGGCTCATGATATCCTACTGGGATGTATTCCCAGCTCTCATGTTAATTTTTCTTGGACTTTGTACAACAGTAGGATACTGAGGGTGCTAGGTCTTTGTGGTCACTTAACCTGGCCTTGACTCAGTGTGATTCCTTCACGGTTTAGCCTAACCCTGCTCTTTGCATTTCAGAGTTTGCAGTTTTCATACTTCTGACCCCAAATCAGAGGTCTACCAAGGCTGTTATTTCTCTTGACTTTTTCCTGGTTTTTAGTCTTTTGTCATTCTCAGAAGTGAAATTTAGCCATGTCTTATTTTGGCAAATAAGAGCTACTAAAAGAAAATGAAAGGGAAAAAAAAAATGAAGAGAAGCTACCAACACTGATCTTTTTTGCTCCTGATCTACCCTGATTTGTTTTCTCCATTTTGTTAGTTATGTCTATCTGATGCCTTTAAGAGATAACTAATATTTTGTTCATTTTTAAAATCTAAATTATGTGTTTACCATTGTCTGAAGTAGATATCCTTTGCAATTCCTCGTGCTCATATCTGCTTAATTGAAATTTGATCACATGATTTATAAATTATATTTTGATTTTACAAAGTTATAATAGTAAGTATATTCATCCATATTACTTCAAGACATGAGTTTTCAAATACATTGAATAATACTTTGTGAAATTTATGTTGCATAGTTTTTCATTTTTTTTCTGAATTAATTTTTAACTAGTTGACACTACCCATTCCTGCTTTTATTTTCTCTTTTTATCTGATACATAGTGGTAGTTTTGGAATCAAAATTATTTACAGGCCCTCTACTGTATACTCTTATGAGTGTAAATTTGGGCATTCTTGGTAGCTCAGGTACCTGCTGTGATAACAAAAGGGAGTTTTAGTTAGAGGATGAATAGAAACCTTTAGCATCTTGTGCAACACCTGGCTTTAAGTTAAAACTGGAAACAGAAGCTTGTGTGACTGTATAGTTTTACACCTAGTAAGAAGAAAACATATGTCCATCTGATCTTAGGGTGAGTTTATAAGTTTCAAATGGGTCTCTGGCCTCAAGCCCTTCTCGCTGTCATATTTTATTAGCTTAGTTCTTTTCTTCTAATGGAAAGCCTGAATTTGGTAACATTATTTTTAAAGACTATGACACCATTCAAGTGGATATTGCAATCAGTGTCTTAAAATTGTGTCTGAGTTCATGAAAAGGACTCTGAAAGCATCCCAACAGGAAATGTGCAGTAAGCAGTCAGATCAGAGTGGACAGTGGCTGCCCTTTAGCCCTGTATGTAATCACTTTGGACTCTCAAGAGAACAGCAAGGTAATTTGGTTTACTCTTTGAAACATGTTTTACAAGTTTCTTTTCAGGGTAACAGTAAAGCATTTAAAAATCACATTTATAGACAGCCAGTCGCAACTGGAAATTTCAGTGACTTCATTTTGATTGAACCTTACAGCCTGCCCTCTAATTTTTATGAGATACTTGTTTCAGCAGCCTTTTATATTCTTTATAAACGAGACCTTATTTGTAAAGCCTGGTGTTTCAGATGGGCCTCATTTTACTTATTTTACTTTTTCTCTGTGTTTTTTTTTTTTTTTTTTTTTTTTTTTTTAAACAAAGAGTGGGTACTAGAGATAGGCCCTTTATGTTCTCTGGTACTTTTCTAGATGTCTGCTATTCATCATAAGATTTCAGTTTTGTGAAAATTTGGATCATTCCTTTGATTAATTTTGTTCATTCTATTAGGCTTTTCAAAAGTTGACCTAAATGCCAAGATGGTATTACATTTTCCATGACTGCTTAAAAAATTTGGGGTAGTAAAGATTTGATCTCTGTGTTGTGACATTCTTCTTTCTAGGTTTGTGTTGTCCATGGGTGGGTAGGGGTAGGGGCATCTTCAGTGTTAATGGAAACCATTGATAAAACAAGGAAACGTTGCATTGTGATGGGGGTTTTAGACACTCGTTCTGTAGTTACTCACAGAGTGAAGTCATGAAATGAGTAAGTGATTCTTTTTATTTATGTTTTATTTGTGTTTTAAGACAAATGTATGTAGCCAAGTTCTACCTTGAAGCAATGATTCTCCTGCCTCTGCTTCTCAAGTACTAGCATTACAGGTGTGAGCTACTACTATGCTAGACTTTGAACTTCTGAGTCTTTGGTAGAAACTTTGAAAGTGATCAGAGCTGATCTTTGGAATTATTATCCTTCATAGTGTTTTCTTTTTTACTTGATCTATTCCAGGAGATGGAAGTCAAGCCCAGCATATCAGTTCACCTTGTTTTCTCATTGGCATTTTTTCTGTTCTATGCAGGTTGGATATGCATATAACCTTTCTCTAAACACTGTATGTTAAAATGTGTATAAAGTTTTATATTCTTATCACTTTTCTACTGATATTAATAAACTATAATGTTATCTACACACACACACACACACACACACACACACACACACACACACACACACACACACACTGCTTTATTATCAGTAGCTTATACAGTAGAAAAGTGAGCCATGATTACATTATTTTCACCCAAAGAATTTTCTCTATCAGAAATTGCCTTATATGCATTTGAATTCCCCGTCTTTGGTTTTAGTAGCAACCTACATGGCCAATGGTATATTCCTCAACTTTTCTGGAATCCCAGGATCATGCTTCACTGTCAAGGTAATTCACAGGGTTAAAGTGTGTCCTGGACTTTCTAGTCAGACACACTAAAGGAACATGCTTTCTCTGTCAAAAAGTGGTTGTCTTCATCATTCTCCCCTTGTTAGAGGACAGCTTGGATTATGGTTCTTCACTTTGTTGTGGTCTTGGAATTTCTTTTTGTCATTGGACTTCTTACCAAAGTCTTTATTTGAAACAGAATGTTTAGATCACAATATGGCTTTCTCTCACATAATTTCTTTCATTGTGTCATGTCTAGTAAGTTATATTAGATATGATATATCATTTTTTAATTTGGATGAATGAGGAGATACCAAAAGTGTAGACAACATGAAGAGGTTGCTGGTGGCTCATCGTGCGTGCAACAACTTGTTTTCTTTCTAAGTTTGCTGCAAAAAGTTGTGTGACAACCTTTACACACTGAGCCTGTTTTCTTCTCGATTACATTATCTACAAAGACAAAGCAAGTGTGATTATTACTTTTGTCCTCCCTCACCCCATAGGTATGATGTTTTGTTTGCTCTGGGATCCTCCTCAAGTTTTTATTTTTGTCTTTCTTGAAGTTAATGTATTAATTATATGTCCAATGTAGTGGCTTTGGTTTTGTGTTGCCTGTTGAATAGCAAAGGCCTCTATGTTCTTGAATCTGTGGTTTGGTGTGGGGCATTAGTCTGTGGAAATGCTCGTTCAGTGTCCTTTGGATTGCTCTTGCTTTCCCCTTCTCTCCAATTCCGCTGCTATTTCTTTCCCATGGGCTTTAGCCTTTGTTGAAACCTCACAGATCTTGATCTTTTTTTTTCTTGGATATCCTGTTTATTTTTTTTTAATATTTTTTTCTGTTTGGCTTTTAGTTTTGTTGTCCTATCTCAGGCCTAGAGATTGTCTTCTGCTTGTGTACTGTGTTATTAGTGCACAAAGACATTCTAGTTTCTCCTGATATTTATGATTTCTGGCCTTTCTCCTTTGGTTATTGCTAAAATTCCAGACTGTTTGTACATGTTAGTCTTCTGTTCTTGTGTGTTACCTTTTTTTCAGTTAAAGCACAGCAGTCATAAGTTTAAAACATTTCCAGCCAACATTTCTTCTGTATTCAGTTCTGGGCCTGTTGCTTCTTCATTGTCTTTGAATTGTGTTGTTTCCTTTTTACCATGCCTTGTAACTAGCTGTTATATCATGTCCTTCATTTGTAAGGTAGCATAAGAGCATTATATTTATATACCATATTTATTCTTTAGTGAATACTCTGTATCCTATAGTGAATCTTGATCTCTTGGTCTTTCAAATATCTCTGTGATCCTGATTTAAATTCTTTTGTATACATTATTTTGCCATTCCTTATTTTGAGGAGCTACATTGTTGTTTTCCATGGTGGATATGTTTACCTTCTCACCAGCAACACATAGGATTCTACTTTATTCACCTTCATGCCAATGACTTGTTGTTTGTATTATTTTAGATAATAGCAGTATGATTAAAAAAATATACCTCTTGTGGCTTTGATTTATATTTCCACAGTGGTTGGCCTATTTGGTTATTTCTCATTGATGCAGCATAGTGCCTGACATGAACCTTTCAAAACAGAAATTACCCAATTTGGCTCTTAATTTTAGAGTTTTATCTGTCATCATGCAGATTTTGTAGAGGAGCAGAGAGTTTTGTAACATAGTGTCTAGGAAGCACAGAAAGCAAGTACAGGAAGAGCTTGGGAATAGGGTATTTAGCAACCAAGAATATGCCTCAGTGATTTAGGTTTTCCAGCTAGCCCCCAAATCTTCTTTGACACCTCCAACATGTAATGAACTGATCCAGGCATAAATCCTCTTATTTAGGGCATAGCTCCCAGTATTTGTTTCTCTTTTGGAAATGCCATCACCATTGCTAGATTTGTGTTCTACTAGTCTTTTAATCACCTCTGAATTTAATCAAGCTTTCACTCAAGATTACCCAACTTAAGTAGTTATTTGAGCATCTTTTACATGCTTATTTGGAGTCGTTTCTAATCAAGTCCTTTGTTCATTTTTATTGATTTTTGTTGTTGAGTCACGTGGATTTCTTAGATTATTTTTGTTAATCCCTATTATATGCATGAGTTACAGGAATGTTCCCCATTCTCTGTATTTCCTTTTAACTTCATTAATATTTTCTTTGATGTTTAGTAACTAATTTCAAAGCAGATATTGAGCACCGTTTTTAATATATAGAGAAAAGGGCCAAAGTATTATATTCCTACTTTTCTTCAGACTGATGAATATCCTTTGTGATGAATGGATCCTTACAAAAATGGCATTAGATATGACACAAATGTCACACTTCTATAATAGTGCACAGAAATAGCTTTTGTGATCATCTTGCAATACTTAATTTCCTCTTGATGACTATTCTTTTTTTCCTTTTCCTCTCTCTTTTGTTTGAGTATTATGTTGTAAATGCCAGAGGAAGCTAGTGTTCAGATGAAGTGCTGAGAATGTTGGGGACTCCTGGCTGAAACCTGCAGCTGTTCTGCAGTCCTTTCCTTGGTCGTATCTGTAGTCTTCATATCTTGCCTTTTCTATTTCTTTGTGCATCATCTATCCTTTAGCCTATAGACACAGAATAGGCTAACAATTCCATTTCACTCTTGTTATTTTAGTGTTTGTTTCTTTGAAAGAATGTGGGGATTGATATGAGATTGATCATTCAGAAATAGGATAAATGAGTCAAGAATAAAGGTTAGAACTGAAAAGAGAATGTAGGACTCAGTATAGGGTCTAGTTCTAGGGGAATCTGGAGTCTTAAATCTGTGAGACTTTCTGAAAAGCTTTGTGGAACCAGCTATGAGAGCAACAGATTGGGTATACCCTTATTTGTGCTGAGAGAGAGTTTGCCTCATATGGGACGTGTTTCGTGAGTGCTAAGCTATTTCTTATAGTGTCAGAAAAACCTCAGGGTTGGAAGTTGGAGGTATTTTGAGTCCCTGAGGTTGTGGTCCATTACTTCTGGATTTGTAGCTCGAGTTACTGATGAGATGAAGGCCAGAGGACCTGTAGCAGTGTTGTATAAATAAATACACTGTGCTTGCAGTTTGTATTGACGCAGCGTTTGAGTCCTAATGAGCATCTGTAGTAGGTTCTCCAGTGACTGTGCATCTGAGCACTGCTAGGTCTTATGCTTCCACAGTAGACAGTGATGTAGGTTTCTGTCATTTTTAGAGGAAGGCAGCTGGGATATTTTGTTTTGTTGAAATTCAAGGTCTTTCATATGCACTATCTTGTTTAGTCTTGCTGTCACCCCTAGGTATATTTGATTGCTAGTTTTTGATAGATGAGACTGTTGCAAAACAAACCCACCTTGGTTATAGAATCGGTAAATTTCAAGGTTTGGACTTAAAGACTTTTTATTCCACAAAACTTAGAAAAAAACCCAAACCCTGTATTACTGAGCCTTTGTGCAATATCTTTAAGAAGTCTCTGGCTTCTAAGTGTTAAGGTCCTTCTTTCAGTTTCTAAGGGCCATGTGTGTATACTCGAAACCACTAGAGGTCAGTGTTGTGTTGATAAACAGATGTCTTTGAGATTTGAGTCTGGTGTTTTGAACTCTGAATCTTACTGATAGATGTTCTGGGAGCTAGGACTAGTAGTTCGCAATAAGCGTTTACTTAATGGTGTATATAGGATGCTTCGAAAGTATTCTGACCGTTGATAGTGTTAAGAGTGACACCTTAGGTTCACAGCTCATATTAGGTTGTACTTGTGGCTATATGAACAACCACTACTTCTTTGTAGTAGGTGGTACTTTAGTTTTAGGGGCTAGATCACATTCTTACACAGTTTACTCTATGTGTGTTAGGTGTCTGGACTGGGGTTTCCTACTGTGGCAATTCTTATTATGAAAATAAGCATTTCTTATTTTTAGGTTGAGAAGCATTGGTTAGTATTTTCATTCAAGGCTTACAGACCCCCATCTTAGTGATTCTTCATTCAACCTATAATTTTCATGATCTCTATTCTGGAGGTAGCTTCACTGTCCAGCCATTAAGGCCAGAATACTTTAGAGTTGTCCTTATATAATCTTTTACTTTCTATCATGTTTCTATCAATTGTTTCCTGTGTGTACTGCTACCATATCTAGTTCTCATCATTGTTATTTGGGTTGTTGTTTCCTCAGCAGTGATACGGAAGGTTCCATTTGAGTTGTATTTAAGGGACACTGCTTTCTTTTCCTTCCTTCTCTCTCCTCTTTCTGTTCTTGTTCCACCTCTTTTGTTTATCCTTTTAAGAAGAGAGGGTCTTCTGTGTATCCTAGCCTGGCCTTGGACTTACTATAGTCCTCTGATTTTCATCTTCTAAGTGCTGGGATTATAGGTGTGCACTGTCATGCCTGGCTACAGAGGCTTTATATAGGGAAATTTTGTTTGGATTTTGGAGAAAGTATTGGATTCAGTCACATTTTCAGGCAAAAAATAAAAAAATAATGTGAATTTAAAAGTTGGGAAATGTCCATAGTGTTTGGATGTGGTGTGACCCAATTGGGAGAGACTTTGAATTTTGGACTTGTACTCCTTTACTCTTCACTCACAATTTGCATATACAGTGAACAGGAGCATTGGTTGTGGTGGTGGTGGAGGTGACAGGTTCCAGTATGTTGGAATCAAAGTGGTATCAGAAAATACCAACCATATGGGAAACTGGAGATGTGAGAGAGGACAAGAATGGAGGAATTCTCAAGGAAGAGTAGATATGAAGTGATAACAAAAATGAAAATTATCTACTAAAAGTTTGGACAGGAAGTCCAAACTGGTGTCTGGGTCGTACTGCTACTATGTGCTTTGTCTTCCTTTTATCGTAGCCCAGGCTAGTTCTCAGAAATTAGCTAGTCGGTGCTGCAGACGCTCTGAATATAAGTGTTCTTGGTAAAGCTGCTTAGCATGTTAGGAAAGGACTCTGGAAGGTTCTCAGTGGAATCCTGCATAAACTTGAATGACAAGTTTTCATGATGATCTGTGTTATATTTATTATATGTGTATAGTGTCTTCACCACCTCCTTCCAATCTCATATTTTAAAAGATGGTGATTTGAATGGACATCCGTAATGGTAATATCTGAGTATTTATGTGATTGTTCCATGTAAAGTTTTGCATTTTCATCTGGGCTGCTTCCTGCATGTCAGGTTATCAGTGATGGAGCCTTTACAGACATGTAGAAGTGATTGCTTGGACCATGAGCAGCAGCTCTGGGGCTTTTGGCTACAACATAAAAGCCTGTGACTTCTAGTCGGGGGCTCTTCACTTCAACATAGTGACTGTCTTGTTTTTTCTAAATTGATAGGAAAACAATATGTTAGCAACAGCCACAGCACCACCACAAACAAAACAAAACAAACAAAAATAAAAAAGTACAAAAATAAGTTGAAAATTTAAATTTATTAGGTGTTTTTTCAGCTTATATGGTCTCAGGCTTAATATTGGTGTCTAGTGTGGCTCCTCTGGATTGCTTCTGTTAAACTAGCAGTATCTGATTGTGAGAGAACACAAATTTGTTTGGTATTTGATGTCAAGACATACTTATGAACAGCTTTGCCTTTGGTGTTCTAAAAGAAGGTAGAGAAAGAAGGGAGCAAGCAGTCACTCTACAAGTGAAGATTTACTCAATAGGAAAGCATGGGAGTTCCCCGTTCCTTTTGCCTCCTGAGTCATTGGCCCTTGGTGTGAGGTATGCAGTAGGTACAGTGCAGGAGGAGAAAGTATCAGTTTTAAGATAATTTATCCTCCTGGTTATATTTTATTGGTTCCATATCCAAATAACTGTTTTTAAAGACTTCCTCCTTACTTAAAATTATTGCAGCTAATTCTAAGTTGCTGTCCTACCTTTTATCATTTTGGTTTTAGTATTGCCTTTCCTTGTAAGAGATATCCATTAAGCATTTGTACCACATACTTGGCTATGCAGGTGGAAATGGGGTGGGTAGAGTTGTTAATGGTTGTTTAACAAATACTTAGAAAGACCTGTGATAGTATGAGCAAACTGTCTATTTTTCTGTTGACTTTGAAAAAGGGTTAACACAGGATAACTTCAGGGCAAAGGGGCATATGTTAAACTGAATCTGGAGATGCAAAATCCAGCACCTGGGAGGTGGAGACAGGAGGATCCAGGGCATTCCTCTGTGCCATAGCAAATTTGAAGCCAGCCTGAGCTGCACAAGACCCTGTTTCAAACAACAACATTTATGTATTGCTACATTTAATTTTACTTTTAGGTCTAAATGTTTATATATTAAGAAATCTTGTTCTTTTTTCTATAAGGTATTAATTTATTCAAAATTAGTTCATTGAAAAGTTGAGTTTTGTTTCTTTCTTTTTCCTGGCTTTGTTTCATTATTTCCTGTATTTTTCTTTATATCCTAGGCCCAACAGCAAAGAAACCTGGATAATGTTGTCTTGCAACAACCTAGAATAGGTAGCAAGAGAAAATCTAAGAAAGATGTTTATACAATCTTTGATGCAGAGATGGAGAGCACAAGCCCAAAGTCTGAACAGGACTCAGGAATTCTGGATGTTGAAGATGAGGAAGAAGATGAAGAGGTAAGAAATATTCAAGTTGGGGAAATGAGGTAGTTTTTAAGTTCAGTATTTGATGTCTGAAACATGCTTATTCACATAATAGCTGTGTGATTGCTTAGAATGTAAGCTGTGGTGTTAAAAGTTAATTGATCCCTGTCTTAAATTGAAACTGCACAAAGGTAATTCACATCTTAAATGTAATATTTTTTTCAAAAAAAAAAAAAATTTGATTTTTTACTGATAGGATACTCCATCCAGAAAGGAAAGAGGGTGTTGGCCTGACTTAGAGCCAGATAGTAAATGGCTTCCACTGAGTCTGAGGTAGTGTCTTGAGATCAACAAAAGATGTTAATTAGTTTTTCTTTTCTTTTTACTTATATTTATTGTATAACTTGATAGCCTTTTTTATGGCATTTCCATACTTTGTTCATATCCAGCCCCTTATTACCCTATTTTGTTTCCTAATGCCCTTCATTGGTGCCTCCTTCTTCTAAATATGTTCCCCCACTATTTTTCATCATACATACATGCAGCATGTTTTTTCTTACATGTAGAATCCAGACTTTGAAATAAACACACACACACACACACACACACACACACACACACACACACACACACACACACACACTTTTCTAAATACAAACATTAACCTAACCTGTTCTGGGCAGCATTTTACTTAAAAATGTTAGCAGTTGTTTTATCATCCAAAATGGCCCCAGGCATGCGTGTGGGGCACTCAGTGTTGTGCTTAGTGCCCGTCTGTCTCCTTTCTACTGTTTCTCTAGGTAAAACTAGGGACACTCCTGTCCCTACGGCTGTCCTCTCTTACACCTTCCTGTCTTCTTTGCTTCCTTTAGATCTATGAAGTGCTCAAGAATGTGTCACTCTCTAGCTATGTTGACTTAGAGAAGTTTAATTGGTATCTTAATCTGTCAAATAATGGTATTAGTTCTTAATCTGAGGTTATATAAGTATGTGATACATAAAAAATTAGTCAACAAATTAGTTTTGTCTTATATTCATTACTTTTCCTTGCTGGCTTCAATTGTAGTTCACTATTATTATTCCTTATAATCTTAAAAAAATCAAGTTGATCTATTTAAGCTGTTTTGAATGAAAAATGAATAGCCAAGTCATCTATAAAATATTAGTGTTGAAGTTTGAATGTTCCAGGCAGTATCTCTGAAATGCCCTACCCAGGAAGGTGATATTAGGCTGAAGTGGTTCTGGGGTTAAAAGTGCTTGCTGTTGTAGAAAGCCCAGTGTTTGGTTTCTAGCACCCATATGTAGTGGTGGAGGTTTGGGGTTGGGTGGGGTGGTTAGCAGGTTACCGCTGACTGTAACTTCAGTTCACATGCGTGGCTGTAAAGATGAGGAAACCCCTTTTAATGTTTTGGGTATTGATTAGTGTAGTGAAAATTTCACTGTGGCTTATGGAAACAGAAGCTAGTCATAATCTATACTATAAGAGAATGTACACAGAAGAGGTGACTGTAGGGTAAAAGCAGAGAATGAAGTAGACACCCAGTTCTGATGTATCAACTGTGGTTCTTCTGTGTAGGAGCCAGGTCATCTCTTTGAATCTCTGTGCCATGTTCCTTTGCTTTAGCTAGTGAGGTTCAGAGAGAATGAAGAAGGTGGGGAGGGGGGAGGGAATGAAATATATTGGCAGGAGCCTCATAATGAAAGCATTAGAAGAATGTACTAGGAAGGTAGTATTCTAAAATGACCCCAAATCCCAGTCAGACACCAGTCCACATTAGAGATCTGCTGATTGAGCTCTTAGAACAAGAATTCAGCACTTCACTGTCTAATGGCATCCTATCTTAAAAAAAAAAAAAAAAAGAAAAGAAAAAAAAACCCTCCCTACCTTATATTTATTTACTTCTCAGTTTGAATCTTCTTCAAGTGCACATTCTTAATCTCAAACCTCATGTAGAGAATTATTTGTTTAGATGTCTCCAAACTGGCTTCTTGGCATAGTTCTTGCATGTTGTGAATAAATTCTTCAGATAAGGTCTTTCGTGACCTACTGTGACGTTCTGACCTTCATTCTTGTCGTTCTTCAGCAGACCTCATTGAGAGCAGCATAGTTTTTGAATCCAAGAGCAGGGTAACTGTGGCAAAAACTCTTACAGGACAAGGTTCTCAATCTACTTGTGATCATATATTGCTTTGAGAGTGTGACTCAAACACAGTCTCTTCCTAGGAAGATGTGTGTATTCATGTGAGAAAGTAAGTTCAAGGATTTAGGACATTCATTTGACCCCAGGCATTAAGTGAAGAATCTCTGTTGTAGAACAGTCCTTCGTGAACATATGTGTGCTTAGGACTCTCCTGGGAGTTACATTGAGATGCCGGTAGTGATGCGCTCAGGAGAGCTTCATTCCTACCAAGGTTCTACGTGAAGATGGTGTCTTTGGACTCTGGACATATTTATGAGTAGAAGCTGGTCACAAAATGCCTAAGCTTTGTTTTGATTTTTCTATTAAAATGTTTTAACATTTTGTGTAAATAAATGTAGTATTTAGCCATGTGTATGCTTATTTCTGTAATCTCAATGTTTGGGAGATGAAGACAAGGTAGACTAGGAGTTCAAGGCCAGCCATAGAGTTTGAATTTGAGGTCATTGTGGGCTAAAGGTGGCTTTATCCAACAAAACAAACACCCCCCAAAACAAAACCCTAACTAGCCAACTATAAAAAACAAATAGACAATCAATAAATAAATGCACCAAGTGGGAAAAGGGAAAAAAAAATTAAAATTCAGTAGCCTCAAAGAATTATATTTCACCTTTAAAACTCTATTACTTACAGTACACTATCAAGATTTTAAACAACATTGTATAGTTCTAATTTAATAAGTTTGTGTATCTTTTTTTTCCTTCTGTGGTTGGTGTATGTGTACATGTGTGTGTGTGTGTGTGTGTGTGTGCATGTATGTGTTTGTGTGTGTGTGTGTGTGTGTGTGTGTGTGTGTGTGTGTGTGTGTGTGTCTATATGAAGCCATATGTTGCCAGTGGGTGCCTTCCTCAGTTGCTTCCATCTTATTTTTGGAGATGAACCTGGAGTTCTAAGTGAACCTGGAGATCGTTTATTCTGCTTTAGCTAGGATGGCTGGCCTGCAAGTCCCAGGGATCATTTTGTCTCTCCCTGCCCATTACTGAAGTTATAGGCTTGCATCTCTTTAGCACTTTACTGACTGAGGCATCTCCCTAGCCTCTTTCCTCTGCTTTTAATGGACATATGTTTAATATATTTTTTGGGTAATGACATTTTAAGGTGTTTAGTATATCTTTGCCTAAGAGTGCCTAATTAGAATGGAATAAAGTCAGTAGAAAAACTCAAGCACCTACAACATAGCTATTCATACATGAAGCAGACAGTTAATAAACTGTTAAAGTTAATTTTGTTTTAGAGATGGGAAAAGCTGAATAGCCTGGGGAAGTGAACAGTGAGTCCCCAAATTTGTCACTGTGGATGAAAATCAGCTGTCAAGTTAAGCCAGTTTATATAGTCACTCTTGCTCTCCCCAGCTTGTTGACCTGTGATGGAGTTAGCAGCTTACTACTGAGCAGGGCTGCAAAAAGTGTTGTAGCACGGTAAGTAAAAGACCCAGAAACAGATACTGGGGTTCAATTTTCCAGCTGAAGATCAGAAAAGAAAAGCAACCAAGTCAGTAGATGTTACCTCTACCCAGCTGAAATGCCAGTCCTGTGTCCACAATCCTCAGAGGCAAAAGACTCTTAATTCCTGTCTCCTCCTTCTTACATTCCTTTCTCTGCCCAGCCATATCCTCCTGTCTCCACCTCCCTAGTGCTGGGATTAGAGATCTGTGGTCCCAGATACTGAGATCATCTCTGTGTGAGCTGCTTCTTTTAGGACTTGTGGTCAGTGTGGCCTTGAACTAACAGAGACCTGTCTACTTCTTAATCCTGAGTCCTGGGATTAATGGCTAACTAGTATGGCTGCTTTGTTATTTTGATCTCCAATAGCTTTAATAAATCACAGAGAATATATTACCATCAAGTATTTACTAGTAACACTTCTTTGTGTTGTATTTTAGTTTTGGTGAAGCTAATAATTGGTCATAATTAAGATGCATTTTGTTTAACTAGTCATATCTAGTATTTAACCATTTTTTTTTAAATGGACAGCTTAGTTAAATTGATTTTTTTTAGTGGAACTCTGTAATATAGAGAGATTGTTTTAAACCTGCAATATACTAAGATTAAGATTATATATATATATATATATATATGAATATATATATGTATGTATTCTTCTCTAAATGCCCATATAGAACTTTTTTTTAAAATTTAGAATGTCTTTATAATCCTAGACTTACCAGTAATACTATTTTGGGATCACTTGAAGATGAAGCAGGAAAGGTTTCATACCATGCAAGGTGCACATGTGACTCTTGAGAGCAGGGCTGCTGTGAGCACACAGCATCATGTAGAATGCTTTTGTTGTAGTACAGACAGTGCCACACACATATAGCTGTTATGACAATATAAGTATATGCATTTAAAAAACATCCTTTTTGGTAACTTGTGTTTGCATGAACTTAAACAAAACCACATGACTTTTCTGAACTAGGGAAGTATTGAGTTTACAATAGTTTGAAAGAGCAAGGTCTATGATTTCCTCTTTATCCCAGGTTCTCAGAGCTTCTGCATTCTCAGAATGTTTTCTTGGTGCCACACATAGGACACACATATTCTAGTTTGTAGCTCTTGTAATTTTGCATAAACTATTAAGGATCAGGGTTACCATGACATCTATACCAACTGGGATAAAATCAACTAGATATCCAAAATATACAAAGAACTAAATAAACTAGTCATCAAAATACCAAATTACCCTATTAAAAAGTGGGGTACAGAACTGAAGAGAGAACTCTCAATAGAGGAATCAAAAAAGGCTGAAATACACTTAAGAAAGTGCCTAACACCCTTAGCCATCAGAGAAATGCAAATCAAAACAACTCTTTGATACCATCTTACTCCTGTCAGAATGGCTAAAATTAGAAACACCTTATGACAGTTTATGCTGGAGTGGATGTGGAGAAAGGGGAACACTCTTCCATTGCTGGTGGGAGTGCAAAATTGTACAGCTACTTTGGAGATCAGTATGGTGGTTCCTCAGGAAAATGGGAATCAGTCTACCACAGGACTCGCAATTCCACTCTTAGACATATACCCAAATGATTCACTTCCATGCAACAAAGACATCTGTTCAACTATGTTCATAGCAGCATTATTTATAGTAGCAAGAACCTGGAAGCAAACTAGATGCCCATCAACTGAAGAATGGATAAAGAAGATGTGGTACATTTACACAACAGAATACTACTCAGCGGGTAGGGGGGGATTAAAAAACAAACAAACAATAGAATCTTGAAATTGGTAGGCAAATGGATGGAACTTGAAGAAACCATCCTGAATGAGGTAACCCAGTCACAAAAAGAGGAACATGGTATGTACTCACTCATATATGGATTTTAGACAGAGTATTGGATCGCCAGCCTGTAATTCACACCACCAGAGAAACTAGGATACAAGGAGGAACCTAAGAGATACATGCAAGGTCCCTCACAGAAGGGGAAAGGAACAAGATCTCCTGAGTGTATTGGGAGCGGGAGGGGACAGTAAGTGGAGAGGGAGTTAGGAGAAAGATAAGGGGAGGAGAGGAGAACATGTGGAACTAGGAAGATTGAGTCAGGGGAGGAATAAACAAGAGCAAAAAAAAAAAAAAAAAAAAATAGCATACTAGCTGACTCTAGAGAAATGTTCAGAGACCTACAAGGATGACCCCAACTAACAATCTGAGCAACAGTGGAAAGGCTACCTTAAATGCCCTTCCCTGATAATGAGATTGATAACTACCTTATCTGCCATCATAGAGCCCTCATCTAATAGCTGATGGAAACAGAAGCAGACACTCACAGGTAAACACTGAGCTGAACTCCTGGAATCCAGTTGCAGAGAGGGAAGAGTGATAAGAAAATGTGGACAAGGCCAGGCTACAGAAATCCACAGAGACAGCTGACCTGAACAAGGGGGAGCTCATGGACCCCCAGACTGATAGCTGGGAAATAAGCATTGGACTGACTTAGACCCCTTGAACATGGGTCTCAGTTAGAAGACCTGGGCAGTCTAAGGAACCTCAGACAGTGGAACCAGGATGTATCCCTGATTCAGGAAAGGACTTTGGGAGCACATCCCCCATTGAGGGATACTCCCTTATCCTAGAGGCAGGAGGGAGGGCCTAGTCCCTACTCCAAATGACTTGACAGATTTTGATGATCCCTTCTGGAAGGCGTCACCCCCCTGTGGAGTGGGAAGTGGGGTGGGATGTGAGTGGGTGAGGGGCATGGGAGGGAGGGATGAAGGAAGAGGGACCTGGGATCAATATGTAAAATAAGAAAAAAAAAAAATACAGATCAAATTAGTGTTGCCTGAGTGGTTTAAGTGGTTCAAAGGTTAGCTCTTGCAACATCTGCCCCCACCCCTACTAACAGCCCAGAGTTAGTAAGAAGGAATTGCTAATTTTCTTAGAAATCATGCAGTGAGAACCTTTAGGGATGTTCTGATTGTGGTAGGGTGATGGGAGTGTTAACACAGGAGTGGACTGAGAATTATCCGCCAGACATTAACTTTTCTATTCCCACAGGACAGAAGTCAAAGATGAAGTTTCAGTAGGTTTTTCTCCTGAGGCCTCTCTTTATCTTTCAGAAACTCTTGAATCTTGTCCTCAAGTTGCCTTTTTTTTTTTTTTTTTTTTTTTTTTTGGTATGCTTATTCCTGTGTTTCTTGCCCTTTCCATAGGACAGCATTGTCGTGATTTCTTAAACTTCATTTGCCTCTTGGAAAGCCCTGTCTCAAAATAGTCTTATTGGAATATTGAGCTTCAACATAGGGATTTTGGGAGAGTCATTCTTAATTCTTAATACAAAGGTGTACATATGATGCATATCCAGGAAATATAAGTTCTGTTAGCTTTGTGCTCGTTATGCAGAAAAGTTATGCAAATTTATCCTGTTTTCTTCCTTTAAAAATAATGATACTTAGTGCCAATATGTTTATTGTAAAACATACCATTGACAGGAAGGTCATCATTTTCAGTAAGTTAGAGTGAAATATAGGACGCTTCATGTTCATTAATCAGATCAGCAGCCATGAATCAGTTCTTGGCCTGTACAGCATTTTAAAAAAGTCTAAATCAATAGATGTGATAACTCACTATTTAGATAGTGAGTTTATCTTGATAAACAGTTTATAAGGATGCCGTGTTTTTCTTGGATCATGCCCTTTACTTTGGACCCTAAGTAGCAGTTGGTAGAATACAGCAGCATCCCTTCACAGAGAGCTAGTAAGAGAGAAGGAGCATAGAGAGAGTGCACATGAGTTCAAGGGGTCAGAGTCCTAATGTCCACTTCAGGGGACATACGTCCCTCGTGACTAACATCCATCTATGCCTTAAAGCTAGATGTTCTATTACCTTCTAATAGTGTCATGCATAGGCTGGTGCTTAAGTCTTTTATAATACAGTTTTTTTTTTGTAGACCCTAAAATGTCTGTGTCATAACAGTTGTCACATTTAAATTAAAAAATTTAAAAACATGTTTTTATTGTGTTGGAGAGATGGCTCAGAAATTAATAGCACTTGTTCTCAAAGGCCATGGCAGCCTACAAGTGCCTGTAACTCTTGTTCCAGATGATCTGATGCCCTCTTCTGGCTTTCTCAGACACTGCATGCAAGTGACATACAGCTGTACACATCATACCTATACAGATAAAAATAAATATATTATTTTGAAAATTAATATTTTTGCCAGGCCGTGGCACACACCTTTAATCCCAGTATCCCGAAGGAAGAGACAGGTGAATCTCTGTGAGTTTGAGGCCACCCTGGTCTACAGAGCTAAGTTCTAGGACAACTAGAACTGTTACACAGAGAAACCCTGTTTCCAATAACAACAATAACAACAAAACCAAAAGATTATTTTTCCTTTGAGAATTTCATAAATATATCTTGATCATATTATCCATCCCCCAACTTCTCTCAAATTGTCCCTCATTTCCCTATCTACCCAACTTCATATTGTTTTTCTATCTTAAACAAAACAACAAATGAACAAATAAACAAAAACTCATGGAGTCCAATTTTGGACTGGCTGACCACTGAACAGGGGCAGTTGTCACTGTTTTGGAGGGGGGTGCTTTGGGCACAGGGAACTCACTTTGTTCACTCGGGTGGACGTGAACCCAGAGAGCTGCCTACTTGTGCCTCTCAAATACTGGGGTTCAAGGTGTTCACCTGCACTCCCTCACTTCAGTTGGCACTTTTTAAGTTAATTGAATTCACATAAAAGTTGTGACTTTTCTGAGTCTCTTACTCATCATAGGAAGTAGTAGACTGACCTTCCACAGCAAGGTGGCCCACTTTGGGACAGCTTGGGGCAGTTTGAGCTTATTGTTCCATCCTCATTTTGAGGAATATATCATATGGCTTTTGTTGGGTTTCCATCTAATCAAAATGGCAGAAATGGAGAAAGTGAGGGCCACATATTTAGAAAAAAAAAGAAAAAGAAAGATGAGAACACAGTGTTTTATCATACTGATCAGCAGCCCTAGGCATTTCTTTTGTGATATGTTTTGGGTAGCAGAGTTCAGTGTGAAATGATGGCTTGCCTTCTTCATGTATTTCCAATATTATATATTTTTATATAGTCAAGAGTAAAGTGGGTATTTGTACATAAAATAGGTGGTGAAAGGAGAGTTTAGAAGATTGGAAAGTTCAGAGTAATTTTTAAACATTTAATTTTGTTTTATTTACATTTTTCAGGTTATATCAGTCAGAAATATGATGGGAATAGTGTAATGGTGTTGTTACTTTGAAACTGTTTGCCTCAATTCTACACTTTTGCCTATCTTTTCAGGTCTTCTAGAAGCTCTCCTTTGTATTCTCATTGCTTATTAACCTCTTTCACCACTTGCTAAGAGGCAAATAACCCTAATCATGGAATGTACTTGTTCCCCCTCCTCTTCATATCTAAAATATTCTACTTTGCTCAGATGGACCAGCTTAATTGTATACATTTCTCTTTTTTCTTAGAGTTTCAGATCTTTAGAGAAATCACGTGTGCATACTGGACACCTAAATCCAATGGTGCTGCTTTTCTTCTCTCTGTTAAAGCATTATTCCAAGAATAGTTACATACTCATTTTGTCTTCCTGAGCTGAGCATTGGATAGAAAATGACACATTTCATTGTATTTGATGTCTTTCTTGAGAATGATATTCTGTGATTTCATTGCAATGCGTTGACTATGTTCTTTAGCTTTGGAGCTGTGGGTGAAGTTGACTCGTGTCTTGTTCTTTTTTACAGTGATTTTCAGATTACAAAGGTGACTCCTGGAAGTGTAGTCTCTTTTTGTATTGTCATGCACTATCCCTCCATTGCTTTCTGCTTTTTCCTCTCCTCGACCCCTTCTCTTCCTCTTTTCCACTGCTTCCTTCAATTTGTATTAGGACTATGTTAGGGGTACAAGGACTTCATCTTTTTAGCCCTGTAACATTTGTTTTTATACATTTTTTTTCCCACTGAGTTTCCTCAGCCCAGACTTTTTGTGTTTAGTATGGAGTTTACTGTTAAACTGCCCATTTCCCTAACAATTTTAATATCTATATGAACTAGACTTGTTAAATAAAGACCATTTGGGTTTTTACTCCACCAGTGTTCAGTTTGAAGATGACCCTGAAGGGATTATCCTTGTGTTTTCATTACAGAGTTTTTGCAGGGTCGTAATGAGGAGAATGGTGATTTTTTTACTGATTACTTCTGTGATTAGTGCAAATTATGATTAGTATAAATACTTGAATACTTGGGTGTTAATCTTTTTAGAGATTTCTCATAAAGGGTCCTAATAATGTGAGAGCATCTTTGTAGGAAAATTCTAACTTTCAGGATAGAACTCTAGTCAAAGCTCAAAGCCTCATGATACTTCTGGTTACCCAGGATCGTAGTTCTCCTAACTTGTTGCTATCCAATGGTGTTTAGTCAGTCTTTATGAAATCTCATATCCAAATGGATTCTACCCATCTTTTCTCTGAAGGCAAAGTAGTTCAGAAAGCATCCTTGTGAAAGATGTCTGCCAGGTATTTCCTGGCTTCCAAACATAACATGGGTAGCTTCGATTGCATCTCTGAATTCAGAAGCCAAGTCTCTCTAGCTAATCTTTTATTGTTCACTCCCTGCAGAAGATGCTACGTACATTTTAATGGCTTCAGATCCATCTAATGCTTAGAAATGAGCCCCAGTTTCTGCACTTATTTACTAATACCAAGAAACTGCTTTGTGTGATGTAGCAATCAGAAGAATTTTGATGGTGGAAAATGGCTGAAATAATTATTGAGAAACATACCTAAATTCCTAGGAGCCTCTATCATATTCTTTTTGTTCACTCTATTTTTTTCACCTATTTTGAAAGGTTTCTTAAGAGGAAAATAAATGAGGAATGTGTACAGAGGTGAGTGAGAGCAGGTTTTTGTGTATTTGTTTGTCCTCTGGGGCAAATGTGTGAACCTCAAGGCTGGAGTGAAGTAATGTTCTGTGATTATGAGTAGTGTAGGAGGATCATAGTCTGTTTGTTGCTTTGGGATGCTGGGAAGAAATTAACTCTTTGTTGTATTCAGTTTCTTTTGTATAAGACTATGCTTATTCAGTAACAAAGAAGGAACATTTATTAGGCCAGATAAGGTTGTTTGCAGATTATCGTTATTGGACAAAGTCTTGAGAGGAAATCTAGGCTGGTTTTATACTTAAGTCCCTTCTGCCTGAGTCTCCTGGGCTTGCCAGGACATCAGCTTTAACTGTCTTTCAAAACACAGAATGTAGACTCAGTCAGACTCTTTGTGGAGAAGGGAAGATTAACATCTGTTTAAGCTTGAGTGTCATCATTTGCTTTAAATTGGATATTATCTCTTGTGTAGAAAGAAGTGTCCTCCTATGCTTGATTAGAAGAACTTCCATCATTCATTTTCCGTTCTCAGTAAGCCCCTTTTACCCGAAGGGAGAGAGCACATATCAACCAGATCCTGGTGTTTCATAAAATTTTCATGATAAGAGATGTTAACTTTTTCTTCCTAACTGTGAGAAAGTCCGTGACTACCCTAAGTCTTCAATTTTTCTTCAATAAATAGTGTCTACATAGATATAAGATAATTTTCAGTTGTTATTAATCCTATGTATGCTTTTCTTAATCTGTATTCTCTTCTGTCCTAGACTCATTTTGTCCTCTGAGGGTAGCTTGTGTGATGGTTACTGCTGCATGTATCATATGTAAATGCTGCTGAGTAAATATTCTATAGACGAGTTAGAAAGCATTGGCTTGGCTGAAACTTTTATTGTCTTTGTGAATATGCAATGGTAAGAATGTACAGCACTTGCCTCCCTCTCTACTTCTGTGATGTGGTTCAGTCAACTCTAACATCCCTTTTAATAGCTATTATTTGTTTTGTTAAAAAAAATGCTGTATTTCTTACCTTATATGATATTCTCTGGGGATGCAAATTATATAATTGTAACATCTAAAATCTTACCAACTGTTGCTTCTTGAGAAATCCCCAGTTTTTGGCTGGTGGGAGGCATTCACTTTGCTCTTGGAACTGTGCAGGCAATTAGGCAGTTGCTGTCCTTGGTGATGAAGTGATTTCATATGATTTCTTAACATTAGAGACAAAGCAGGGTCATGTCCTGTATACTGTTTGTGGTCACTGCTGGTGTCTTCCTAGGTCTATTTGAACTTGTAGAAAAATACAGACTCCAGGGTCTTAATGTCTTGAATTCCTGACTGCCAGGCAAAGGAAATGTTTAACTATTTTAATTATGTTGTTGTAGCCCCAAAGAAAGCCCTTGTAAGAGGAAATGACAGTGTCCCACCACAAAGTTATCTCTTATCAGTTCCAGTCTCTGTGGATAATGATTTGTCAAATTTGGACATGTGTAAAATGCAAGGGCTGTGTTATTTACTTTGGAAAGGAAAAATTAGATGAAGCTGATAAGAGCCATGGCCTTTGTTAGGAGACAGAAACAATTAAAGACAGTCATTGTTAGCTTAGGAAAATGTCTTTGGACCCCTCCTTGATGAAACCTAAGTCTGCTTGAATCATTCTTTGCAATTTGAGGGCAAGAGAGGCTAGGAGGAGTAGAAAACACGAAGCCTGCACCACCCGAGCAGACTGGAGAGCAGAATGTGCACCTTAAAGCAGACAGGTTACTGCTAGTTAGTACAGGGGCAGCAGCTTTTGTCCCTGAGCCCTCCTACATTCCATCTTGCAGAAGGGTGACATTCCTTCACGCAGTGCTTGTTGCTCTTCTCCTCTTGCCTTCTGTAGATGTAAGTGATTCTTTTTCATTAGTAGAAGCAGAGAAAACACATCCAGCTCAAAGCAACATGAGTCAGTGCATACTTGTCATGCCTCTATCCTCATGGCACTCTCTGCCTTCCTCTCTTTGCTCACTCCTAGTGTGCTCTCAGAGGGGAGCAGGGAGGAAAAAGGATTTCTAAATATTGGGCTGTTTGTGGAGGGAGGGGGAGTCACTGAGCTGCAGCCTCTTCTTGTCCCTTTGCTTTTTGCCTAGCTTCTTTGTGGTGCTTTCAAAGTGGACAGTAATGCTTGTACTCAGGGAAATGTATCTGATAGGTTTGGGGCTAAGAACAAACATCTATACATCAGAGCACTGTAAACAGTCAGAAGACAAGCTTGCTGCCAAGGACAGGAAAGGACTTTGTCACCTTTCAAGATACTCCTTTTAAAAACATTAGTAGAGATAGACCAATCCTGATCTATTAGCAACAAAATGTCTTTCCTAGTTGATCAGGGGCCTGTAAACTTATTTGTCCAGCTCTCTAGGGAAATGCCCCGTGTTCTGTAGGGATGGCTCTGACAAGTTCACGGGCCAAGGTTCTTTCTGAGGAATGGCTTCTTGTGGTTTTCTTCTTGAGATAAACTGGCTCTGTGACAGCTATTTTACTTGAAGAGGCCTCAGAACTCTTAGAGCTTAAATATGGAGACCTATGATAGGCCTCGTAGAGCAGAACAGAAGGTAGAATGCCAGGTGGTTCCAGCCAGGGTGCAGAGCAGTGTGGTCTGTAGAACAAAGAGCATTTTCATCGTGAGAAGGGTCCTGGTTAGGGAAGCTGTGGCCCGAAGAAGAGACAGTGTTTGTTTTATGAAAGAAAGGGAGCCGGCACTGTAACCATGAGTCAGCTGTTTTTGGCTGGTGATTTACATGGTTACTATTGTGATAGGAAAAACCAGCTAGGTCTGTATTGTAATTACTTATGTACTTTTCTTTTTCTTGCCCTGTTTTTTTTTTTTTTTTTTGGTTTTATTTTGTGTAACATGTATTTTCAGGTCTCCTTTTATTCGTTTTGAATTTGTGTATGACAAATGATAGTTTACTTTGTCAGTTGAGGACATTTAGATAAAAGTTCATTCTGACTTCCTCCTTGCCAAGTCAGCTAACATTCTTATTAGTTCTGAGAACTGATTTTAGTTCTTAACCTGATCTTTACTTTTAAAAAAAAAAATTGATGTTTTTTTAGTCAATATAGCTTTCATTATTTACTTTAAAGTCTGTTGAGTAACTTCTTGGTTTGGCTTTTCCATTTGTCATCTCATTTTTAATGTAGTGTATCCTCCATTTTGTATCACTTCTGTATTTTGATGGAAAAGACTTAGGCATATATGCCCTTTAATAATTGTCTGGCCATTAAAAACTGTCATCTTGGGTAACATGTTGTCTTTAACCACTGAAACTTGGCTTTTATGTAAACTTTATGCATTTAAGAAGGTGACACTTGGGTCACCAAAGTCACAGCCTCATCTTTACACTTTCCCTGCTGGCCCTTGGCTCAGTGTCTCAGGAGGTAGAGGAAGCAGTGTATCTTCTGATTTCTGTGGGACTGTGCCACCTGGACCCTGTCAGCAGAGTTTGTGACTGGAATAAAATCTACTGTCTGTCTGTCTGTCTGTCTGTCTGTCTGTCTGTCTGTCTGTCTGTCTGCCTGCCTGCCTGCCTGCCTGCCTGCCTGCCTGTCTCTCTCATTTTTGAGACAGAATTTCATGTATCTAAAGATGATCTTGAACTCTTGATGCTCCTGCCTCCCTAGTACAAGAATCCCATTACAGACAGATATGTGTCTTGCTTAGGCATGTGACTTTCTTTTAAGGTTTATTATTATTTTTTCTTTAATTTATGTTTATGTGTCTCCCTGTGTGTATGCCACCTGTGTGTGGGTACTCCAAGAAGCCAGAAGAGGGCATTGGATCCCCTGGAACTGGAGTTACTGATGGTTGTGACCTATTATGTAGTGCTGGGAACTGAACTCTAGTCCTCTGCAAGAACAGCAAGCATTGAGCCATCACTGCAACCTGAGAACGTTTTTCTTTTGTTTGTTTTGAATTTCCCTCTCAGAATTTCGAGGTGGCTTTGAAAATAAATTACTACTTCAGTACTAAAAATAAAGTTAATGTAACTTTTCCCATAATACTTTCATTTGATAGTTTTTGTAATTGTATGCTTCTAGGTACCTGGGGCTCAAGATTTGGTGGATTTCTCTCCTGTATACCGATGTCTGCACATATATTCTGTTCTGGTGAGTCTTTTTCTGACCTTCCTAATACTGATATGTGTTCAACCCAAAATTCTGATTTATTATTATTTTTTCAACTTGCTTTTAATCAAAATTTTGTTTAATGACTATTAACTAATTCCTTCTGCTCTTGCTTGAATCTTGTTTATATTTTGCTCTGTAAAATGCTATATAGCTGATGACAGCTCAAATAGCCATCAGTAGATGGTAGGTTATAAGTAGGAGGATAGTTAGCCGGGCAGTGACAGTATATGCCATTAATCCCAGCACTTGGGAGGAAGAGGCAGACAGAGCTCTGTGAGTTCCAGGCCAGCCTGATCTATAGAGCTAGTTCCAGGACAGCCAAAGCTGTTATATGGAGAAACCCTATCTCAAACAAAACAAGACAAAACAAAACAAAACAAAACAAAACTAAACTAAACTAAACTAAACTAAAAGAGTAGAATAGTTACATGTATTCCGATTTCTCTGTTTCTAATATATCTAGACCATCTTGCTTATCTTACATTAAAGTATTTATGAAAAGTATTTTTTGGACAGTTCCTTTTTGCTCTATAAAGCACTTGCAAAAGAAATTTTCCAAAAGGTGATTTCTGTGGTATTAATTCCTAGAACTCTAGGAATTGGCTGTTTCCCTGCTGTGGCCATCTGCCTGTGTGCAGAGGTCCTAGTGAAGAGCCTGGTGGGTCCTGAGTACAGTGTTTGCATATGTGAATTTCTTTGACTGATATAAGATTGTGCTTTTCTTTATAGACTCATTAACTACTTCATACATATTTCTAAACCTTGACTAGTATTTTATTTTGGGTTTTCTTGGAAAGCGAAATTTCAGAAATTCCTTCTATGCAGTTGATATTGACAGTTTAGGATGTTGTAAACATCCCTCCGGATTGTCTCTGTACTGTAAACTGTATTTGTGTATCTTGAAATGGAAGTCTTTAATTTTGAGGTAATGAGGGCCATCAGTTTTAAAGTTATAGTTCATAATGTTTGACCTTCCATAAAACAAACAAACAAGCAAAAAAAAAAAATAAACCTGAACTAACATGCAAACAAGCAACCGTCTCCCCAACCTCAAATCAACTCTCTTCCAAACTCCCCTGTTCCAAGTTGACAATATTTGCCTTGCATTATCTTCAGTGTTTTATCATTAACACAGTGCTGATGGAAATGTCATCAATGGTATGCAGTTTTGATTACTCATGTAATTTTCTTCTGTGTAAAATAGATTAGGATATGTGTGGATGTCTAGGTAAGTGAGGGGTTGTGCTTTAAATGGTTGCTATTGCCAGTGTGGAAGTGGGTTCTTGGGATGACGCTGACACGTCAGCACTATTTTACCACTGTGTGCTGCCTTTTATAAGCTTTGTTATGTTTATATGAAAACAGAACAAATTTGCCTCAAGTGGGAATTACAACAGAGTAGTAAAATCATTTACTTGCACATTTTGTAGCTGTGTGTGTTAGGGTGGTCTAGCACATTCATGTATGAAATGGGATGATAATTTCCTGCTTAGTTTAGTTAGTGACAGTCCTTGGCAAACGATTGACATTTAATAAATGGTTCTGGTTAGATGATGTTATTTCAGGTGCTGATGTATAGATGCAACACTAGTATTTTTAGAAGCATACACAGTGAAGTACAGATACATGTATAGGAGGTCTAGATTCTTATTAACAACTAGACAATTAAGATGTATTTCTTAATTAGCAAGGAACATACAGACTTAACTTATGAGAACTAGAGTCTACAGGTTTAGAAATGATCAAATTACAAAACTGTCTAATTGGAATAGGTTTCTACATATTAGTATTTGAAGTGGTGACATATTTGGTACTTATAAATTTCCTGTAACAATGTGTAAGGCAGTTTTCTGGTCTGTGCAGGTGTTAAGACCATTGGCAGTGTTGCTGTGGTTTGGAAATTCACAGCTGATGACAAGAGGAACTCATTGTGTTTTTGAATATATGTTTATAGTTTGGACACTCCTCTTTTAGACTTATGGGGACTCTGAATAAAATCCAACACCAGTTTTGGTAAAGGATGGCGGAGCACATGCAACCTGGTTCTGAATTCAGAGAGCTGAGGCTGTAATCTTGTCATTATGTAAAGCTGTGTTCAAGTCATCTGTGCACATCACTTCATTGTAAAGTACAGTTTCTCACAGAATTAACAAGAATATTTAAAAATGTTACTCAACATAAATATTTATTGCAATGATCTCATTTTCTAATATAGTTATCTTAGGACTTGAGAAAAAGAGGACTTGGGAACTAAAGAATGCAGACTAATAACATAAATTGCGTTCCAATATTGTCTTCATTTCTTAATTCTGATCAATCCAAAGTGCCTCTTTTCTCTCATATTACTCTCTGGGTGTGCATCTTGCAGGACATTGACCATACTGATTATTTTTACCTCTCATGTGTTAATCTCATTTTTTCCTGTTCATGATGGTTTTCTTCCCCTCTGCCAGCCTTTCTGATATTGCTGCCCACTTTGGTGTTTGTTGGCTCATCTTTGTACTCTTCACTGTTCCCAGGGTTCTACCTGTGCCTCTGCTCTGTTTCTTGTTCTTGTTAAAAGGTACATTTGCTGGGACTGGGCGTGGCCTTAGTGGTAGATGGTGTGCTTTGCATTGTGGGAGGATTGGGGTTCAGTCTTCCCTAATGGCAACAAGCAAACAAAGACACCCACTGCACTCAACCTTATGGAGACTTAGTGTCGTAGAAACTAAGTGTCTTGATTTGTCTGTCACTCTTCACTGCCCCTACAGACTCCCTAAATTTCAGTGGTCTAGAAGCCATAAATAGATTGTTTTAATAATCACACTCTTGGTCTTTCCTCAGTAGTATTTATAGACCTATAGATTTTTGTGAATATAATTGAACTTTATCTTATTCTCCCCACACCCTATCTTAAGACCATTACCTCCATTCACTTATCATACCTAGTGAAAGCAGTCACCTTATGTATTCCCTCTGCCCTTGATGTCGGACACTTAACTCCTGCCATGGTCCTAGTTCTGTGGCTAGCATATGTTACCTACTTAATCTCACAGGCCATCTGTCTTATAAGACACAGAAATATTGAAGGAATCCATGGCTCTTTAGAGGTCTTTCACATTTCTTGCTGCTTACCACCTTGCTTTCAAATTCTGATGCATGTTGTGGCTGTCACCCTTTCTGCATACTAGCCTTCTCCCTCAATCATCACTCCCATCTCATCGCCTTTCTCTTTTCATTATTTTTCATTTTAATTTCTTGATTGTTCCCAGTTTTATACTTGTCATCTAGCAAATATTTCTAGTACTGGAGTCTGAGCTCAGTGGATCTGTTCTTCACATTTGTATATGGCATAGTGCCCTGTGTGTTTCTATGTTTATTGCATTGACCATCATAATAAGGTATATTCTTCTTCATCAATAAATGGGAAGTTCTTTTAGGACAGGTATAGTTTTTAAGTATTTATTCAATCTGTTTTTATTTTCAAGTATTAGCACTATATAGCTTTTTTTTCTTGGTAAAAGATAACCACCCTTCTTTTGACCCTCAAGCAAATCCAGTATTCTCATCTCAGGACATGCTATTCAATGTCAGGGCTTTATACAGGGGAAAACAGTTCTATTGGTGTTCAACGGAAGGATCATAACACAAGTAACAAAAAGTTCTAATATTTTGTCATTTACAATAGTGTTTATCTGAACTTTTGGCCTGGAGCATAACAAGGCACACTTTGAATAAACATGGCAATATTTATTATTTTTAGTGAAACCGACCTTCCATTCACCCCCCTTTATGGCTGTGCTGCTTATAAATTCCCAAAGGATTATTTGAAAAATCCTACTTATATCTGCCAGCCTTATCAGTAGGGCAGAGGTTCATGTATTGTAACAGGAGGTCAGATTTCGGTCATGGTCTTATAGATGGGGCCAAGCACCTGTGAACCCTTCCTTTAGTGACTAAAGTGAAGCACAATATCAAACAGGCAGAGACTTTTCTAGGAAGCGCTGAACTTTGGCAGGAAGGGCAAAGTTTGGTGGGTGGAGGGGAGGGAAGAAAGTGAACAAGGGTCAGATAGTAGTGGAGACGTGGGCCTTGATGTAATCATACAATGGAAGTGTGTGGGAGCAAAGGTAGGTGCATTGTGTGGAATTGTTTTAAACAATTGATATGGTTTAAATCTTCAATTTACAACTTAACAAACATACAGTTTAGAGATCGGCAGGTGAGGGAAGAAAACGTCACTGCCATTAGAGAAAAAACATTTTTTTTTTAAAGGAAAAAACAAACTCAGAGTCCTTCTGTTAAGGAAGTGATGGATAATAATAACTGGAGTTTTTGTACATTGTGCATTGTTCCTGTAAAGATGGATGGTCTGTCTGTCTAGTGAATACATAAATGAGTCTGCCTTGCATGTTTTGTGAAACCTTTATTGACCCAAGGTTATCTGCCATGTTTATAAGTTCCTACTTTTAAATCAACTTAAGTCTGGACAATTATACATGTATTTAAGCTCCTTTATATACTGAAGCATCTTTCTAAACCATCTTGAGATTAGCTGTACTACTCCATACTATGAACAGCATGAAACAAGACACTTGGGTGCCATAAAGGGTCCAGAGAAGAGCAAGCCTGTGAATACAGCTAGACCTCTAGTTCCTGGGTTTCATTTATGATCTTCCCTCCTAGTGGCATATATTATATGCTCATTAACAATTTAAATTCCCACATTAAAATGTTGACATAATGTACACCTTTGATTTATGTACTTTTCTGCATGTGTGTTATATTATAATAAAAAGTTTACTTTCTGTATTCCTGACATTTTGAGTTAGTAATTATAGCAGTAATCCAGATGTTAATGCTAACAGCAACCCCTTAGTTTTATATGAATCTTAAGAACTGCTGTTCTGTCCTTCAGGAATAAAAGGAAACCATAGTGAAATATAGGAGAGAGGAGAGAATATTACTACAAATGCTCTAGCAAGTGCAGTTTTTCCTGTGTAAGGTACCTATGGCAATTTGATGAAAGTTGTGATGCCTTTAATACATGTGAAATGTACAGTATATGTTTACATTCAAAAATTTTTTTTATGTAGTCCAGGAGCCTTAAACTTAAAATCTTCTTCCTTGAACTCTGTGCTGGATTACAGGCATGTGCCAGCTTGCTTGGCTGTACATATAACACGTTGATTAGACTATCAGGCTTCTTCATCTCTTTGAATCTTACCCACAGACCTCAAAAGAGCACATCATCTAAATGGGCATATTGGCTGTGTCAGATTGTAGCTGTCTGTTGAGTACAGACCTGTGTTCTAGAATAGCCAATACCAGGTCTTCTTGAGTACCCTCTATGTGAAGCCCCTGGACAGCTTATTGCCACCTTGTGTTTTCCTCAGATTCAGAAGCCTTGCCCAGTCTAAATATAAAGCATAATTTCAAAGTGACCTATTACTATGTCATAAATCTCTGTTCCCAAGGCAGCCTTTATGTGTGACAAGGTGACGACCTGCTTTTCTTTCAAGAATATGATAGCCCCTGCAACCAAGCTAATGGTTGTTTTCTGACCACTTTTGTTGAAAAGCTCCAGAACAGAGGTTTAGAAATAATGATGAGAACTGTTAGTAATTAAATGTGTTAAGTTTCAGCATATTTTCTTGTTTTTTAGGGACTACTGAATTTAGAAGTGAATCAGGTTCAGAGTTAGACTTTATTCCATTTCTAAGCCTGTGCTAGCTGCTGAGGATGTAGAGTGAGGTGAGCAAGAGTCTCCTTGGAACATGCTTCTCCCACTGTTTTTCTGTCCATCTTGCGTCAAGATAGTATGTGACATGCCAGTCTTAATTTTCAGATTTCATGTGGCCTACAATGTAGCTGAGGAAATGGCGGAACCAGGGGCATGTACCAGCAGGTAATGGGAAGGAAGGAAAGAAATTGGAGACTAGAAATAGAGGGCAATATGAGCAGTTCTGAGTGACATATACTCTCATGTGTTAAATTTCTTAATAAAATTTATAATGAACTTTGATGGAAGTAGACTGTTATGCCAAAACACTTTGGAAAATAAAGTAATTGAAGATTTTTATGGCACTATTGAAGTTAGCAGTCTCACTTATTCTCAACCTCTTGATTCTGTAAAAACTCCAAGACAGCAATAAGTGACAGATGAGGGCTCAGCTGTCAACAGATCATTTATAAGACCACTTCTAAAGCTTAGGGAACATTGTGGATGCAAAGCATGTAAGAGCTAGATGAAGAAGGACAGTGATTTCCCATCTGCTAGACATGGTACAAGCAGTGTAGTCACTGACTGAAAGCAGCTGCTATTACTGGTACTGGTCCTATACAGGACAAGTTCCCTGAATGGCTGGTTGTGAATAGGGAGAGGCTCATGGAACCCCACCTCTACTGATGAACTGTAGACTACCGATAGTTTCTGAGAAGGACGAACTGCTGTCTTTACTTTCGTATGTGCTGTCATACCCACCATTTTTCAGTGGATTCTTCCAGCCTCAAGGCTATCCCTCAAAGTTATGTTTTCCTAAAGCTTGTGTATGTGGTTGATAATGCTGAAAGGTACAAAGATGATTAGAGCAACTGTGCAGAAAACTTGTAATACAGTTTGTCTAGAGAAAAGCTGCTTTGTAAGAGACCTGGAAAAATGTTTTTTTTAAAAAAAAATCCATCATGTTTATTTGAAATATGTAACTTTCCTTTGGGAATCAAGAAATGGGTGTTGCATTCCTAATGGAAAAGCTTTCCTCGGAGCATGACTAAAAGGGAAGTAAGTGCCATTTCCAAATCTTTCAGAATGGTTTTGCCTTTGCCTATTTATCTACTTGAACTTTATTTTTAAGAACTCTGGGTGACTTTAGAAACTTTAGGCCCTATTCCACTTGGTCCACTTTGTACTTACTTTATTCTAATTTTAATAGACTTTATTTTCACTCTCAAAGCATTCTTCTGCATTCCCACATTATCCAAGACACATAGGAGTTATTATACCTTTAAGGAACCAACTTAGATTTTTCTGCTTTCTTTCCACTTGTGAGCTTGGGTATATCTGAGTAGTAAGAACACATTTTATGTATTTTCTTTAGAGATTATTTTTCATGTGAAGCATTTTCCATGAAATGTTTAGCAGCTCAGAGTCTATTTCTGACATCTTTCAGGTTCCTGTCACTCTTCTACTATATCTCAGGGTCTCAGAGAGCCACTGACCCACCAGTGCCTGGTGGGGTTAGATAGGCGAAAACACGGCATAGATCATAGAGAAAGAGCTGAGGGCAAAATACTTTGTGCACTGCATTGATAAGGACACAGGAAGAGCATTTCTAGTGATAACTTTCCTGCAGGGTAGACTAATGGGTTCTGGTTTGCTGTAGCTGTAATCTAGCTTGTTATAATTGTCATAATGCTCTTTTAACCCAGTGACCTTATTACCCATGGGCATATCTATCACTTGGCTTTGAATAAAACAACAGACAAAGGAAAAAAAAGAAAGAAAGTGAGTTAAAAAGCTTATTTAGAGATAATTGAACTTCTCAAGTGTTAAATTATATTTTAGACAGTGATCAGCTTTAGACAGAGCATTGTGATGACTTTTCAGGCTTGGACAAGGCAAGCAAGAAGTAATTCATTTTACATATGAGACCTAATAATTCTAAGTACAGTTCACTCTTAGGCTTAATATGAACTTAAACTGTGTGGTTTCTCATTATTTGCAGAATAAATAACTTTCTTACCTTGTCTGAATAGTCTACATTGGACCCTCGCCTTCTCTCTTTTTGCACTGTCATGTGTGCTCCTCTAGCCTGTCATGTGTGCTCCTCTAGCCTGTCATGTGTGTGTGTGCTCCTCTAGCCTGTCATGTGTGTTCCTCTAGCCTGTCATGTGTGTTCCTCTAGCCTGTCATGTGTGTTCCTCTAGCCTGCCATGTGTGCTCCTCTAGCCTGTCGTGTGTGTGTGTGTGTATGTGTGTGTGTGTTGTTCCTCTATCCTGTCATGTGTGTGCTCCTCTAGCCTGTCATGTGTGTGTGTGCTCCTCTAGCCTGTCATGTGTGCATGTGCTCCTCTAGCCTGTCATGTGTGTGTGTGCTCCTCTAGCCTGTCATGTGTGCTCCTCTAGCCTGTCATGTGTGCTCCTGTAGCCTGTCATGTATGCTCCTCTAGCCTGTCATGTGTGCTCCTGTAGCCTGTCATGTGTGCTCCTCTAGCCTGTCATGTGTGCTCCTCTAGCCTGTCATGTGTGTGTGTGCTCCTCTAGCCTGTCATGTGTGCTCCTCTAGCCTGTCATGTGTGTTCCTCTAGCCTGTCATGTGTGTGTGTGCTCCTCTAGCCTGTCATGTGTGTGCTCCTCTAGCCTGTATGTTCTCCCATGATACACCCTAGAGGACCCCCCTCCACCGCCCACTGAATGTAGTCAGAACTGTCTCTCTTCTTATGACTTTGTTTCTCCCCCTCCTCCTCCTCCCTCTTTCCCTTCGCATTATTATTGTGTGTGTCTGTGTGTTGTTGGTTTGGGTGTGTACATAGGTGCATGCACTTGGAGATCAGAGGCTGACATTTAGTGTAGGCCTCCATTGGTGTTTACATTTTGAGGCAGACTCATTGAACCCGGAGCTCTTTGGCTTGGCTAGGCTGCTGGCCAGATCTCCAAGGATCCACCTGTCCCTGCTTCCCTTGTGCTGGGATTAGCCACATACCACTGTGGTAGGGTGTGTGTGTGTGTGTGTGTGTGTGTGTGTGTGTGTGAGAGAGAGAGAGAGAGAGAGGGGGGGGGAATATTTAGCTCAAACTCATATCCTCATGATTGTGAGACAGGTACTTTACAGACTGAGTCATCATCCTAGGTCCATCTTCTTCCTTTTGGCAACTCTTCGAAATAATTTGGCTTTTATATCATTACTCAGATCTTTGGATTTGATATTTATATTTTCCTCCATCTCAGATCGCCAGTGAGACATCTCTGACACTCTGACACATTGTTTTCCCTTTCATATTCTTTTTTTTTTCCTTCCTACATTCTATTTTGGTCATGTCAAATTTCTTTGAAAAATTTTAAATTTAAATGTTTTGGTATGTTTACCATACTTAAGATATCTTCTTCCTGGATACTGTTTTTTATATTGCTGTGGTAGTTTTAATATCATGGGTGAGAGGCATCAATGACTGTAATCAAAGCCTGTAATTTAACCCACAAAAACACACGTAAGAGACAAAAAGAGCATCATTTTGTCCTATGGGGAGTTAGTTTATTGAAGCGGTTATGTAAGTGACATATACCACAATGATCTTACCAGAAGCAAATTCCACAAGCTGAAGTTCATGCTTATTTATGGTTCTTAATAACAGGTGTTATGGAGAGTGTTTTTTTAACTTACAGATAGAAAGGGTTTATTTTAAATTTTGGGAGCATGAAAAGTCTACGTTTGGGACTTTGTAGATTCTGTACTTCCTTAGATTTCTATAACTCAAAGAAGCCAGTCTAGCAGGTTCTTAACCTTCCTAAATCTGTGACCATTTAATACAGTTCCTCATGATTTGGTGACTCTCCAATCATAAGAGTATCTTTATTGTTACTTCATAACTGTAATTTTGCTACTGTTATAAATTATAATGTAAATCTTTGAGTTTTCTGACAGTCTTAGGCAACCCCCATGAAAGGGTCACTTCCCAAACGGGTTCCAACCCACAGGTTGAGAACCACTGGTGTAGCGGTTGTCATTTAGGGCTTTTAACACTGTAGTGAATGATCTGAATGCTACACCCAGACTTCCCCAGTAAGTATATGCACAGACCTTCTGATCACACCTCAGCTTGTTTAGCACTTCTGGAGGATGTCTTAGAATCTATTTTTTTCCATATTGTAGAATAAGCTAATAAATAGCTAGGAAAGAAATGAGTGAGTAAAGTGTAAGATACCCGAAAAAGGCACTGTTTGAAAAAGCCATACAGACCACACAAGGGCTTGAAGTAAACCAGCAGCTAAGAAAGAGGACTGAGTTAGTTTTTGATTGAGATTCACATAGTTCATTGACTATTATTAATTAGAGGTTTTTCACTGACTCTCAAATAAAGTACAAGAAATACTTTATCTTTCTGGGAATTGCTGGTGCACGCCTTTAATCCCAGCACTCCAGAGACAGAGGCAGGCAGATCTCTGTGAGTTCGAGGCCAGCCTGGTCTACAGAGGGAGTTCCTGGACAGGCTCCAAAACAATACAGAGAAACCCTGTCTCCAAAAACAAAACAACGAAAACAAAAGTAGGTCATAGGCAAGGCATGATGGCACACACTTAATATCATGGTACTGGTGAAGAAGTCAGGAGGAACCAGAGTCTACAGGTAATAGGAACTATACAACAAAACTGTCTCAAAAATCTAAAAATGAGGTTTATGAAGTTCATAGCTATTCAGAATGTATTTGAATGAACGTACCAAAAAAAAAAAACTCAGTTTAATTGTATAATTGTGGATTGTTTGTGTGCTTGTTTTTTTTTTTTCTTCCTTTTTTTTTTTTTTTTTTTTGATATTTATTGAGTATAAAGGTTCTAGAGATCCAGCATGGGTAAGATGTCAGGTAGCAAATAAGACACTTGGATGATGTGAATGCCATAAAGAGAAAGCAGGACATAGTAGGATGAGTGGCTAGGAATGGAGGAAGTGCTGATTTTTGTTTGTTTATATTTATCTGATATCTAATTTGGTTGTACATTATCTTCTCAAACTCATCATTCCTTTATGGTGGAAGCATTCAAAATCTTTTCTTCTAGTGGTTTTGTTTTGCTCAGACATGATCGTGCTTTGTAGCTCAGATAAGACTTAACTCATTTTGTAACCTTCACTGGCCTCAAACTCACTATCACCTTGCCTCCATCTGTTGAGTGCTGGGATTACACATGTAAATCACAATGCCCGACTTGTACCTTAATTATTAACTGTATCTTATTCATTACCCTATGTTAGCACCTCAGACCTTCCTACTCTTGGTGACCCATGTTTTAATCCCCCTTGCACAGCCATACCTGTCTACTCTCCTTGGCCTCTAGTAACTAACCACGATCATTCTTTCAGTTTCATGGGATCAGCTATTTATAGTCTAGGTTGTAGTGAGGTCAGCAGTACTGATGCTTTCTGCCTGGCTTGTCCTCATTTAATGTAATGATCTACAGGTCCATCCATGTCACAAAGTGATAGAATTTCATTTATGTTTATGCAGGAATAGTTTTCCATTGTTTGTCTATGAAAGGAAATCTTTTCATTAATTGATGTGCTCCTAGATTATTTTAGTTTCTTGGCTATTCTGAATAGTGCTACAAAGCAGGTTGGAGAACAGACAATTCATCCACACTCTGCTTCATTTCCTTTGCTTATTTGTCCAGTAGTAAGATTGCTGAATAGTCCGATAGTTCCATATTTTGAAAAATCTCCTTACTGTTTTTGTATCATCTGTGAACTGGGTCTAACTTCTTGTGAAATGTGACTGGGGATGGGAGTGAATGGGAAAACTTTCTGTATTTTAGGCTACCCTCCTAAAAATACTTCATTTTTGAAGAGTTGCCTTTGGTACAGACTTTATCTCTTTTGTTCACAGACTGTCTTGTGGAGGTCAAATGAATGGTCTGCTGTGGAGAGAAGGATCCGATTTTCCTTCTTTTCCTAACCTCTGACATCAGTTTCTTTTGGTTTCCCTCACTAGTATTAAAAAAAAATAAAAAAAAAAAATCCAATGGGCGGTGGTGGCACCCGCCTTTAATCCTAGCACTCAGGAGGCAGAGACAGGCAGATATCAGTGAGTTCGAGACCAGTCTGGTCTAAAAGAGCTAGTACTAGGACAAGCTCCAAAGCCACAGAGAAACTTTTTCAAAAAACAAAACAAACAAAAAGGTTCCACAACAGCCATATTGCACAGGGCTGTGTTTGATTGTTTTCTTAGGTGATCTGCAGAGTCTGATGGTGAGTTTTATTCAATAGCTGTTGTCACATCTTTAGGAGGGCCTTGAACATACTTTCCTGTGATTTCTTCCTTGTTTGGAACTTCAGAATTATTTCCTCTGTCCATTGTATAATAAAGTAACCTGGCTTTATGGATTTCAAAAAAATGCATATTAAAGAGACTTCATAAATATGGGTAGTTTTATTGGAAAAAATATAAAATATGAGGTTAGAGAGATGGCTTACTTGCTAAAGAGCATTTACTGCTCTTCCAGAGGACCCAGGTTAAATTCTCAGCACATGGCAACTCACAACTGTCTGTACTCCATTTCCAGGGAATCTGACTCCCTCTTTCTGACCTTTGCAGGCACCAGGCATTCACATGGTACATAGACATACATGCAGGCAAAACATTTTTGTATGTATGTATGTATGTATGTATGTATGTATGTATGTATGTATGTATGTATCTCATAAATCTTTTTATAAAAGAGAATAGGATATCTTAAGTGTATTACTAATAAGCAGACCCATGAATGAATTGGATGGGCATGTGCATACAGACATCTATAAACTGGGATGGAGCATGGGATTTTCCATAATCAGACTGGTAAATGTTGAGATAGTTCACCATGGGCTGCCTGAATTTGTGTGCATTTCTGTAAACAGAAGCATTGAGTCTATTTGTTTCTGTATGGGTGTTTGTATATAACCAGCAGCATTTATGTAGAAATAACACCTCCGGTAACAAAAAACACCAGTTTGTGCTACTAGGCTGAGGACATGGTGTATTCTGTGGAGCAAAGGCATTTGGGTTCGCTATATTCAAGGATGCTTATCTTCAGTACAACTGGCTTTGCGTGCAAATGTGACCTGAGCTGTTTTACACTGTCCTATGGAGCTCAGGGTTCTGGGAACCTAGAGCAAGTAAAGGCTGATCCTCTTGTTTCTGCTAATAATAATGATTAATAAAGTAATTTGTTTTAGATCTGTTAACTTTCATTTACTACTGAATTACTGAAATTTATTAACTTATAAGTAGAAAATCCTCAGACTCTTCATGGTTATTTATTTTTTAGTAACTACAATTCTGGTTTATTTAGATAGGGAGTTTTAAGAAGGAAGGGGATAATTGTCTTAAAATGTTTTCAAAATATAGTAGTTGGTAGAACATGTTCATAATGTAAGAGACAGGCAAGTGTTCAGGTTAGGAAGGTGTGAGGGGCAGTTTTATGGGTGCTGAAGCATTGGGTACAAGAAGGTATATGGGGACAGAAGGAATAAGCAAAGGCTTTTTTTTTCTCTCAAATGTGCTGTGAATTTTAACTGTTCTTAAAAAAGAAAAGAAAAGAAAATCCTAAATTGGGCATATTAGCATATACCTGTAATCCCAACTGCTCAGGATGAGATAGGGAAATTGTGAGTTCTAGGGCATCCTGAATAGTAGAGCAAAACTTGTATCTAATAGTAAATAAGTAAACGAATAAAATAACAAACAAACAAACAAACAAATAATCTTAAGGTAATTGTGCAGCAGTTTCGCCAGGCACTCAGAATTCACATCATAGTTGAAGCTAATGTGAGCATCATATGCTACTGTGTCCCAGCTGCTCCTCTGTGGCTGAGATAAATCCTATGAACAAAGCCAACTTGGGGAGCAGTGTTATTTCATCTTACAAGTGACAGTCTATCTTTGAGGGGAACCTCAAGGCAGGTACTGAAGCAGAGATCATGGAAGAAGATGGTTTACTGGCTTGTTCTTCTCATTTTCCTATACCTCTCAGGCCACTGTTGAGGGATAGCATTGCCCATGGTGGGCTGGGCCTGCTCATATCGACCATTAATGACATTTGGAAAAAATGTATACATATGCATATTTGTGTATATATCAATAAATAAAAGGTTCCATGAATTTGAGAGGAAACGGGAAGGGTTGGGGGGAAAGAGGGAAGGAGGGGGATAATGTAATTACATTTTAATTAAATAGAAAAAAGAAAATGCCTACAGATACTCCCACTAGTCTGATGGAGACAGTTCCTCAGTTGAGGTTCCTTATTCCTGGATGACTCCACTTTGTATCAAGTTGATAAAAACCATGCAGATCATTCAGTGTAAGGCGTTTTATATCACATCTAGAATGTATCACTTCCGTTCAATTGTTAGGAGGTAACTGCCACAAATAATTTGCTCCTTGGTTGTTGTCAATTCGTACAACCTTGATCTATGTGGGAAGGGGCGATCTTATTTGAGAAAATGCCTCCATAAACATAGCCCGTAGGCAAGTCTGTGGGCAATTGCCTTGACTAATGATAGATGTGGGCAGGCTCCATTCTCTGTGGATGGTACCATCCCTGGGCTGGTGTTCCTGAAATGTACGGAAAAGCAGGCTGAGCAAGCTGTAAAACAAGCCGGTAAGTAGTGCTCCTCTCTGATCTATGCTTTAATTCCTGCCCCCCTTTCCTGCCCTGAGTTTCCTCATTGACGGAGTGTAACCTGACAGTTATAAGCCAAAATAAACCCTCTTACTCCGGGTTGCTTTTGATCATGGTGATTTATCACAGCAGTAGAATCTGAGACAAATCCCAAACAGGGATACTACATTACTTGAGAAAGGTGAATTTTTAATAAAAGATAGAAAGAAGCCAAGGAAGTATTTTTTAGATGAAAAGAAGATAAGGAGATCTGACAGCTGAGCTTGTGCATTGCCTAGATCCATGATTAGCACTTCAGTGTGAAGACTGGCTAGGAACTGTTAGGTTCTTCATGGCCATCAGTTTGTGTGACAACCACTGTTCTTCACTGCTCTTTTCAGGAGCATTTAAGGCCACCGGGTAAATGAGTAAATAAAAGTACACAGCAGGCAGTGGGAAAGGACTGGCCCTTGTTCTGGAATGAATCCCCTACTTGAGAGGAAAGTAGAGATGCAAGAAGCTCTGGCATATGATTTAAAGCAATTCTAGTCTGTGCGCAGCTGACCCTTGTAGTGTGTGGATTCTACCTCTATGGATTCAGCCAGCTGCGGATCTAGAACATATATTAAAACTTATGTCTGTATTGAATGTGTCCAGACTCTTTGAGTGTTCTCATTCCATAAACGATTCTCTGTAACTGCGGTTAACAATGCGTTATGTTTTATGAGTAATGAAGTGATGATTTAGAGTATGTAAGAGAATATTCACAGGTTCTATACACATACTACCTTAGTGTATCTGAGGAACTGGAGGAGCTGTAGGTTTTGATCTCTATGAAGACCCTAGAATAAATTATCTGTCATACTGGATGGCGACTGTGTAGAAATACATAGCAGTCTGGGTAAATGGTAGGTATATGGAGGGTTTGTACCATTCTTGCCCCCCCTTTAAGTTTGTGAATGTTTAAATTATTTCCCAAGTAAAAATTTAAGTTCTGATTTAAAAATGTAAATTTTTATATTAATAACAATTCAGAAGGAAAATATTTAAGAATTTGTAACTCTGTTAGACTTTTTGATAAGTAGCTATAAAGAAAAAAAAAGAGGAATTAACCAAAATATGAGTTGAAAATGAAAAACTGATCAGTGTACTAAGGGATGCCTGCAGACATCATCCTTGACCTAATCTGAATCACTTAGCTAACAAGAAGCTGTAGTCTAGGAGCTGGAAGTTCCAGTGCGGTCTGGAAATGAGGTTGGGAGCCACATTTTCCAGGCTGCGAAACACAGGGTACCTTGTTTAGTCAGCACAGTTTAGGTCAAACGTGGTTATGAAAAACAGATGAATTCTGGTGATCAAGTTGTACTTTGACAAATATCCCATTGTTTGAACATGCAGTAATTTCTGAAAAATGTGAACCAGCCCACACTGCCGAGATTGAGCTCTCTCCGTAACTCTCTCGCCTGCTCTCAGAGGTCTTGTCATCGCGGGGAGTAGGAATAACACGGCAGAGAAGTGTATTGGATGCTCTGATCCTACTTCTTTTTTGTTCCCTTTTCTTTGCTCTTCTGGCAATCAAGTTCTGGGCTGGCTGTTTTGTCAGCTGGAGGTCTTGCACTACCCTGGCTCTGAGGACAGCTCCTGAGTCTTAGTTTTGTGGGTGGATATCGAAGTGTTCTTACGAATTAGATAATTTGAGTTTATCCCGTCAGTAGAAAAATGGCACTTAGAATCAGCGAGGCACTGTTGTTTTAACTGGCTCCTCTAGTTGTGGTCTAAGTCATGCTTTTAGCTTCTGCCTTTTTAGTTACCACCATAACAGACTCATGCCTAGACTCATGTCACATAGAGTAGGAGGCTACAGGTATGTGTTGCAGACCACTCCACATCGATCCAACCTGTTTGGTGTGAGGCTGAAGCTTTTCATGTTTTCACTTGTGCTGTGCAGTTTTTATTGTCTCAGCGATCTGTGTTACTCATCACTTTATTCATCTAACTATGAAATATTTTTGTGTACTTACAGTCTATTGATTGCCTGGTCCATACTGGTGTCTTTGGGGGTTATTTCTTTTCTGGGTAGTTTAGCCCTTTGCTGTCTTATTTTGTAGCTACTAGTCACATGTGGCTTGGGTCACTTGAAAGAAAAGTGGCATGACTTGACATACAGTGTAGGAGACACAACAGATGTTAACACTATATTACCAAAACATCTGTGAAGTAATTATTTCATACATTATTTTTATGTAAATTACTTATTAAATGATATTTTACTTTAGCAGTTAAATAAAATGCTACTAAACTTAGTGTCACTCATTTGCAATTCTTTTATTTCGCTGTGATTCCTTGAAAACTTAAAATTACACTGGTCATGGACTCTGCTTTGTGTCTTGTAGGCATGTCTGCTGAATATTGCTGCTTATCGAAAGCAAATTAGTATCTAAGAGACTCCTTTCCCTCTGCTAATGAAGCAATTTTCTGGTCATTTCTGGTACTAAGATGTTGGTAATTTCCATAAAAGAGTGTTAACTGTGCCCATGGTGCATTTTCATTTTTATTTTAATTTTGATGATAGTACATAAACATACTATCAATTCTTGTCATTTTGGCATCTCAGTTGTGGATAATTTAGAACCTTCATGAATATCTCTGGATGCTAGGTTATTTAACAGCAAGCAGGAATCAGTGTCATGTTTTTGAAAGTTTTGCTAGGATTTCCATGAATGTAACTGACACTTAATGTAATTTCTTTGTAAGGAATCCTTTCTGGTTAACTTTTATGATTATAGAAAGAAGAGATCATGCCCATTGCATGATACAATGGATTCATAAATAGGAAAGAAGTAAGAACTTACCTTGAACATTTAGTCACTTGTGATTGGCAGGTATCCTAATGGTGCAATGTAGTTTTGATCTTTAATTGCAAAGGTTACTTTCCATTGGTGAAATCCACAGTTCAGTCTACTCAAAGGAGAACAAGTTTGAAAACATTTTAGGTGTGTCTTGGAAATGTCGGTTTTTAGCACCCTGAGATCATTACCAAGATTTAAGAATTGGTACCCTGCAGATGGTTTCATTTCCTAGAAGCTTGAAACTAAGTCTTTATTGTGTACCTCTTTAATAATTTTAGCCCCATGATTTAAATTTAGTTTATTTATTTATGCAGGTCATACTTTGTATTAGTAACATGCATGAAGTTGGGCATTTGTGTGCTTGTTTTTGAGTCTGTCATGGTGTGGATATTTTCTCACTGTCATTTTGGACCCTGTCAGGCAGTCCTAATGAGGAATGAGGTGTATTACTAGCCTAAGAGGGGATGAAAGACAAAACAAACAAACAAACAAACAAACAAAGAACCCTCTTGAAATAGGGATGCTTAAATAGGAGTTAAAAGCATGAGTTTTTGCTAGGAAGAAATTATATATATTGGACAATGCTAGCTCAACAAAAGCAATCCTAGTGGACACTATTCCCTTACTTTCCTTCCTCCTTCCTTCTCTTGTTTCTTTCCCCTATCTCTTTAGAAACAGACCAGCTCTAGCCCAACAGGCTTCTTGTCCTTTCCTCCTGGGTGCCGGAGTTCATGCCTGGCATGTGTGTAATTTTTTATCACTTACTTCTCACATGGCTTTGCTGTAGATGTATTAGGGAAAAACAAGTCAGTCTTAGAATGTTGATTTTCTACTATGTCTTTTCATACTCTGAAGGGATAAAGAAGGTTAATCCATAATTTTAGATTAAAAATTGACATAGGACATGAGATGGATGCCATAATGAATGGAAGTTTCTTTCTTATTATTCTAAGGTTTCATTTTAACACACGCGTGTGTGTGGTTATAGTTTGTTCTAATTTTTCTCTCCCTCACACCTGCTGCCTGATTCCCTTCCTTCCCTATATAGACCCCTGTTCTGTTTTTTCAACATGTGTATCTGTTACTTTATTTCTGACTGTGAAAAGGATAATCTATGAAATGTCCACACAAATACTATACTTTATAAATAAACTTTAGAAAGCTTCCCAGCAAAGTCAGGAAGGTGACAAAGACAGATGCTAGGACAGACATGTCCATCTAGATCTTCATCCCAAAGTTCTTAGGATGAGCAACATAGAAGAGAAGAAGATAGATAGAATAAAAATATACTGCAATGTTCAGGGATATATGAGGCTCAGGGGTTGATGTCTGGTGTTATTCTTTGATCATTTCTTCACTTTATTTTGTGAAACACAAGTCTCTCACTGTTATCTGAACCTTGCCACTTTTGCTAGGTTGGCTGGCCAGCAAGCCCCATGGAGCCTCCCATCTCTGAGTTATAGGTTTGTATTATAACACCCAACTTTTATGTGGTTGCTGTGACTCCAGCTCAAGTCACCATGCTTATGTGTCAAGCACTTCAACAATGGAGCTAGCTTGGCAGCCTCTAAACACAACATCGTTAAGAGAAAATTGTACTCTATGCTTTTAAAAACTGAAGCTTAGATTGTTTCAGCTGTTTACCCTTTCATTCAATTCAGTGTGGATGAAAATAATTTTTTTTCTGTGGCCTCTGTGAAATAGCCTTTGTTTAGCAGCAAGTACAGAGTATTCTGTGTATGTCTTAGTTTTATACCTATGTCTTCAGTTCTTAAAGTATTAAATAGTAAGAACCAAATATATTCCTGATGAAAAAGAGCAATAGTTTTATCTTTGCTCAGTTTCCCAGTGTTAGTTATAGCTGTAGGTTTTACAGTGAGCATCACACACTGCTGTGCCTGTTCACACATAGAGCTCTATGATTTCCAGATTTCCAGTAGCCCTTTCACTCGTGGTTAATCCCAAAGGAGCTGAAGGCTGAGGGGATTGAGGGTTAAAATCAGCTGAAATGCCTAGAGGATCACCGAGTTAGTAACCGGCAAAACTGGGGCCCAAGCCTGAACTTAAGAGTTGCATTTGAAATATGCTTTCATTCTACTGTATCACTGATGTTTCCATCGTAGAGAAAACTCTGTACAGTTGGATAAAACAAACAAAAAGCTGGCTTTCTCATAATGAGATATTCTGGATGATTCCTGAAAGATCTATTATAGAAGTTATAAAGCAATGTTCTCAGTGGTTGTGGGAAGATTACACTGAAAATAATAGCCATGTCTTACTTTCTAACAATGGCGATGACTTGGAAGTCAGATGTATAGAATTAGAGACAGGCAGCCCAGTGAAGTACATTGGTCATGGTGTAGAACAGTGAATGGGTGGGGGGCAGTGCTAGGCAGAAAGAATATATTGAGTTATTTTCTCCAAAAATTGGGAAGGCTGCCTGTTGAGGACTCTAAGAATGGGTTAGTGTTGAAATAGCTTTGGGCTTGTCAGGATGATTTTTTAGTTGAAATTTACCTTTCCCTCTGTTGCTCTTTCTCGAGGTCTAGCTTAGGAAAATCAGGTGGGGAGTTTCAGGTGCTATTTTAAGAGGATCACTTCCAGCCCAGTTAGTCAGGGCCAGAGTCATTCTGGACCACTCTTAGAGCACATCTTCCTCCCACAACTTGTCAAAGGGTTCTTTATTATGCCAGGTTAGTGTGCAGTTCGTTCTAGGATCTGACTTCAAATGGGCCCTCCCTTTCAGAAAAGAGCAAAAATTCCCCTTCTTTCCAGGCATAATTCTGTCTTTCTTTTTTCTTTTTTCTTTCCTTTTCTTCTCTCTCCCCCACCTCCCCTCTCTTTTGGTAGATCCCTTTAGATATTTGACCATTTAAACTGTGCTTTTGTTGAAAGTTTCTGCTGTGTACCACTCAGTGATCCTGAAGTTGTGTCTTCAGTACTTTCTGGGTGAGGGTATTGCAGACAGCTGGTTACTGTGTTTACAATGACAGGTGGAAGTTGATATTAGTGTTACCAACGCTTCTAGGACAGTGAGTTCTCCTACTGGTACTAGCTCTGCTAACTCTTAGCCCTGGCTAACACTAGGCACATTACACGAACCACTTCAGGGCTCACCTGTCAACTTGCAGGAAGTACTTTTATTCCTGTTCTGTGTTCTTTAGCTCAGCATCAGGTGGAGTCTGTACCAATTACTGCACATTATCTGCGCTGGACTCTTTTGATCCTGATCCAGTGGAATTAGCCAGTGGACATGTCAATGCCTGCGAGACAGACCCTGTGCTACAGAAAAGAGAACCAAGGAAATACCTTCATGTCTTTTCTACATGTCCCTGTTCATTGTTTTAAAACAAAACAGAAAAATTTCAAGAAACCAAGTGACTTAAGAGTTTCACCACAGTTCTATTGGTTTCCTCAGATTCATTGTTTGCAGACACATTTGATGTTCTTTTATAAGCAATTAATTGCAATAATGGCATACTTACATATACCACAAATATTTCTTTGTATAAATAGACTCATTGTTTTTGTATGTATTTATATAATAATATGTTGTATCAGAAGGGAAGGAGAGATGCTAATTGTAAGAATTCATGATGAGGGTGATGATAATGGCTCTATTTAGTGAATAATTGCTGCAGGCTATGTACCATAGTATATGGTTTGTGTGGGTTGTATTTTTTCCTTTTATTATTATTATTATTATTATTATTATTAACAACTTTACTCATTTATTTTACATCCTGACCCAAGTTGCCCCTCCCTACTCTCCTCCCATTCTCTCCTCTAACCTCCATTTTGTCTACCCTCCTCCACCCCTCCTCTGTTTCCGTTTAGAAAGGGTCAGGCCTCCCTTGGGTGTCATCAGTCAACCAAGCAAGGCATATCAAGTTGAGGTAGGATTAAGCTCTTCTCCTTGTATTAAGGCTATGAGGAATAGGTTCTCAAGAGCCAGCCCAAGCGTTAAGGACAGGTCCTGCTTCCACTGCTCAGAGTCCCCCAAGTAGACCTAGCTACTCAACTGTAACACATATGCAGAGGGCCTAGGTTGGTTCGTTGCTAGCTCTCTGGTTGTCAGTTCAGACTCTGTGAGCTCCTGTGAACCCAGTTAGTTTTTTATGTGGGTTCCATTGTGATGACCTTGACTACACTGGCATGTACAAACCTTCCTTCCTCTCTTCAACAGAATTTCATGAGCTTGGCTCTGTGCTTGGCTGTAGATCTCTGTATCTGTTTGCATCAGTAATTAGATGAAGGGTCCTTTATGACGGTTGGGGTAGTCATCTATCTGATTACAGGGAAGGCCACTTCAGGCTACCTATCCACTATTGCTAAGAGTCTTAACTGGGTCATCCTTGTATATTCAAGGGAGTTTCCTTTGCACCAGCTTTGTACATGACTCCAAAATGTCCTTCATTTTAAGACCTCTCTTTCAGTATTCTCCCATTTATCCACTCTCTCACGTTTCTATCTCCCCCCCCCCCCCCCCCCGTCTACTAAGGAGGTCTCTTCTATATCCCCTTCCCAGGGAAATCCATGCATTCTTCCTTGGGCTGTCCTTGTTACCTAACCCATCTGGGGCTGTTGGCTGTAGCCTGGCTGTCCTTTACCACTAATGCTGGTAAAGATTCTGGTGGGGTTAACTGGTAGCGCTACTCTGGAAATCAATACAGTGCTTTTCCAAACTTCGGTGTAACCAAAACACACTCTTGATCTCTTATCTCTTCTGGGCTACAATCTATACAAGAATATTTATAGCAGCATTATTTACAATTGTTCCACACTAGGTGAGTGGTTAAGTAAATGCTGAATTTTTCAGATGAGTAAGGCAGTCCTGGTAGGTAACATCTTATAATTCTATTAAAGAAGCATTCCAGGTTTTTGGCATGTGGTTATATCTAGTATGCATGCTCATGTGTTTGTGTGTTTGCGTGTGTGGATGGGCACACACTGTGCATGTGCCAATATGTGAGCCTGGTGGCATAGGCTGACATCAGAAACCTTCCTGTATCACTCTCCACTTATTCAGTGAGGCAGGATGTCTTTCTTGAGTCAAGAGATTATTTGTTTTGCTCGTCTAGTGAGTCAACTAGTACCAGAGATCCCTGTATTTGCCTCCCAAGTTTGTGAAATTTCAGGTGGGCCACCAAGCACGCTGGGCATTTGTGAGGGTTCTAAGGATCCAGCCCTCATACTTTCTTGGGAAATGCTGTATTTGCTGAGTCATCTTGCTAATCCCTAATGTAACATTCTTAAAATGACAAAATTATAGATGGAGATCAGATTAGTGGTTACCAAGAACTATGTAGCACAGTACTAGAGGGTAGTCAGAGCTGTGAAAGCGAACTTGGGAGATCCTTGTACTTTGAAAATATGCTTCATGATTATGTCCTTAGATGATGTACTAGTTCTCTAAGACATTTGCTGTTGGGGAAACAGGTGAAGTGTGGTGATGTTTCAGCTCTTTTATTGCAACAGTGTTTTGATGTAGAATTCTAATGATAGGGAATTCAGCCAAAAGTGCCAGTGGAATACTTTGATCAAATTTGCCTCCTTCTTGTTTCTTATTTCTTATATTATTTACCAATTATAAACCTATTTTTAATTTTGTTTAATTTCAGTCATTCTGCTCATTTTTTAAGAGCCATTGAATCTCAGTATGACAGATTATGTAGTATAGATTCTGAATTAGTCTGTTTTTATACAGCATCTCTGTGTGTGTCAGGCAGTAAGATTTATTTGAACAAAACTTCCAGTTCCTTAATTGTAGGGGGGGGGAGTGTGTGCACACGCGCACACGTGTATGTATGCGGGCACACGTGCAACTGTGTGCATCTGTCTGTGTAATGTGATTTAAAATTTCAGGAGTTATCATGTGTCTTCAATAAAGCTTTCATTACATACATTTGTGCATCAATAACATGTATAACTCAGTTTATAAGTTACTTTGAATCTCAGATTTTGTGCTCCTCACAGCATTGACTTCCTTGCAAGTATCTGGGGAGTCCCTTTGAAGATGTCTGACTCTTTCTGTATAAATGTTTACATTGCACCTTCATTGTAAAGCCTTACTTTCTCATTTTGAGAACTATCACCAATCTTTAATTGCCTTCATCTATGTGAAGATGGTATTATGTTTTTATAAGCCCCATTTCCCAATTCATTCTTAAGCAGAGGCTCTATTCACTTTGGAAAGTGAATATTCAGTTTGGAAGTTTCACCTTCCAAGTTGTAAAGCACCTTAGCATTTTAGAAGATTAACACAAATGAGTTAGTTTATAAGAGACTTTCCTTAAAAATTACACTGTGAAACCAGATGTTTGTTTAGTACCCGCGATAACTCCCAGCTTTGTGAGTAATTCCTTGGAGAGAATGCAGAAATGCCCCCATTTTCAATTGGAGTTCTTTTAGATCCATTTCTTTCTGATGGAAACAATGACTATCTTTGCTCATTGTGTATAGAAAATTCTCTCAGAAATTGTTTGTGTTTTCTTGGTCAAGCAGATTGCTTTACCCCCTTCTTATATATCCTTGTTTGTTCCTGGTACATCAGAGGCCATGTAACAAAAAGGTGGTATTTGGGGTGGGGGCTTTGTAACTCATATCCCATTGTTTTTTGAAAGTGTGTATTAACTTAGGTTTTAATTGTTCTGTATTGAATTATGTCATGTACTAAATTTTTCTTGTTAATTTTTCTGAACTGGGTTGGATCTTACTCTTCATAAAGCACACAGTTACATACAAATTATTCGTGTTAGGGAATCTGTAGCAAAAGGAACACTTACCTTAAAAGTGAAATTCAAATCTTGGCCTGATCAATTGCCCTAATCACGGAGGAAGTCTGCATTTTTGCTCTAGCCAGGTAAGTAGGTTGTAATTCTAAGCGGTTTGGTTTACTAAGCATGATTAAGACACCCTTCCCTTTGAGGTTTACCCTTTCACTTTAAGGTACAACTGTTTATCATCTTAGGTCAAAGGTTATAAAAAGCAGTCATCAATTAGAGCTTTATTGGTTGTAATTGGTAATGCTCTGAAAGGAGCCAGCTGAACTGAATCTGATAATAAAAGACTCTTTGTGAAAATATTTAATAAATTAACACTCTGTCTTGGACCAGGGAAGCTAATTATAAAGGCCAAGATTGTTAATCATGATGTTTACGTTCTTCAAAAGCACAGACTGCTCCATAATCATTAGACCTCAGGTTCCTTTCTTTTCTGTGTTTAAACCCCAGAGGGGATGCTCTTCCGTGCCTCCTGCCTGGGTATCACTGCAGGAGGAAATGCCAAGACAAACACAGGTTATATGGGCATCTGAAAAATAAACACGACTCTGCCAGAACATCGGACTGCCTCTGCTCTTTCCTAGAAGGGTCAGAAGTTTATGTAGATTCATTTTTTGTGGGCTTTTGAATGAAATAAAATGTGGAGACATTTGAAAATAATGGTATTTTTAATGCCAAATTGTCTACCAGTGCAATTACCCTTTCTTCATAACTTATTTTCTGAGATGTTTTGACATTGTTGTGGCTTTTGAAATGCAGGCATTTTTCTGACCCATAAAGTAGGTTCCCAGAGTTGTGACACAAACCATCCTGACTCCTGAGTGACCTTGTTGGGGGAACACTTTGAATGGGTTTTTACATCTGGGAATGGAATGTTTCTAGATTTAAGCAATAGGGGGCATCTTGGGGTTGTTCTTTACACATGTTCCTGCAGTCTGATCTTTAGGGCAGTTCTAATGAAAGAAACCCTGCTTTGGGCCTGCTGTGCAAATTAGCCATCTGGTGAAGTGTAATATCCCGCTGAACATCATTATGGGGCTCTAGGAAGAGTGTTCCCCTTTACAGATGGACACAAATTAAAATTGCCCTTTAAGGTTTTTTGTTTTTTGTTTGTTTTTTTTTAAATCTCTGAATAAACCTGTCTACACTTGGTTGCTGTGACAGTTAAAAGAATGTTCCAGCTGCAGGCAGGGTGGTGAAATTACAGGCTTTGCCCAAATGGAAATACTGCTTCCTGTAGACAAGCCGGAAGACAGTGGTGTGCGTTTCCCTTCTTCCATTTACTTCCTTTGTTCTTTGTCTAGATGTTTTTCTGTTTCTGAGGGTTATTTTCTTTTACGGTGATTAGTAAAAAAAAAGTCTTTCATAGATGGCATACCACAGAAAGACTGCTTGGTTAAGACTTGTGTAGTCAGCCAATGGCCTAGTCAGTATGTCAAGAAGGGGATACAGGGTCTGTCCTCCTTTGCGTACTTTGTAGACATATTGCCCACAGGAGGCAGCTTCTAATGTTAGCTTTTCCCCCTTTCTATAACACTGCACAAAGATTCCACTATTGTTTAAAGACATGAGGCTCAGTAACTACATGAAATAGGTGTCTGTGCATGGTTGTTCCATAATATCCATAGAGTACTGTCTCTGGCCTACTGTCAAAAACAATATCTGTGGCTTTGTCTGTCACCTGTGCATATCATCCAGACACTACAAATCACCTCCAGATTAGCCATGGTGTCTAATCCAATGCAAGTCTACATAAGAAATTGTTACACTTGCTGTTTAGGGAATAGTGATAAGGAAAATAGCCTGTATGTATTATGTACAGGCACAGTTCTGTGGGGTTTTTAATATTGAAAGAAAATCTCTTACGTTTATTTATTTACTCCCCCCTGTTTTATATGAGTGCATCAGCACATGCCACAGTGCTGGTCTTAGGACAGTTTGGGAATCAGGTCTCTTCTTCCTCTGTGTGTGACTCCAGGAATTAAACTCAGGTTATTTGGTTTAGATATAATACCTGCTGAGCCATTTTACCAGCTTCTTTTCCATGATGGAATATTTGTGACCCATAGTTGGTTGAAGTTACAGATGGAAAGCCTGCATATATGGATGGCTAGCTAGATATGTTATACATTGTTATCTATATTAGGAAAGACATCCATAAAAAGGGTTTCATTGTTTGACTTTTCTCTCTCCCAATCCTAGACAGATTGGGATCCCAGTTGTTTGTTGGTGCATATTTGTAACCTATATCTGCAGAATGTGTGTTCGAACATGGTTAGAAGCTGATTTTCCTGTTCCTACATACTTAAACACAAAGCATCATTCATTTGTCCTCTTTATATGGCAATAGTCACTGTTTGTGTTTCACTCCTGCCTAGGCAAGAACTTAAATACATGAAGAAGAATTTAGGCTTTTTACTTGTATTTTTAGTTTCAAACATTTACTCAATGATTCTGACATTTGCATGCTTGGAGAATGTGTTTAAGGAAAGCAACTAGGGACAGTGTTGTGGGTAAAGATGTTGAAGGATATTTTCCAGAAAGAGTTCTGTAAAAGGAGCATACACAGTGTGCTGCTACTTCTCTGTGGAAATGCGTGTGTGGGATGTAGGTTCCCGAAGGGATACGCTTAGAGAGAGCTCACCAATGAGTGCATGGTCACCGTCACCAAGTATTGTTAGTTACCCTGGGTGGCTTTATGTTCACTTTTCCCATTTCCTGTTTTTTAACTTTTGTAAAAGTCATGTTTCACTTTTGTAATCAATAAGTTTAAAAAACTGTACATACTATGGAAAATACAAGTAGCAAAAGATTTTTTTAAAAGAGAGAATCATTTCCAGGCTGTCAAAGTGTGTGTTTTCCTGATAAAAATCTAGTGCTGATGGGAATAATCTGTGCCATTTACCCCAGGCTCATCTCAGGGTGTAATTTAATACTAAACATGTAAATTCAGATTGACTTTAGTGAACAGAATAGCAAGGAGGTGAGGAGCTTAACACTTGAGACTGTGAAAGGCAATGCAAACACAATAATCAGTGAGACCTGTGTGATCAGTAAGATCTCAGGGAAATGTCCTGTTAGTTTCCTGGGGGCTTCTGTCACATGTGATCAGGTGATGACCTAATTTCTTCCTCTCTCCCTCCCTCTTTCCCTCCCTCTCTCCCTCCTCCCTCCCTCCCTCTCTCCCTCCGTCCCTCCCTCCCTCCGTCCCTCCCTCCCTCCGTCCCTCCCTCCCTCCGTCCCTCCCTCCCTTCCTTTTCTTCTTTCTATCTTTCTTTTTTTGATAATATTTTTATATTTAAATTTGCAACAAGCTTGTTTCACATATCAATCCCAGTTCCCTCACCCTCGCTCCTCCCCTGTCCCTTCCAACCACTATCCCATTCCCTTTATGCTCCCCAGGGAGGGTGAAGCTGGCCATGGGGCATCTTTACAGTCTGTCATATCATTTGGAGCAAGGCCCTCCCCCACGTGTCTAGGCTGAGGGACTATCCCTCCTTGTGGAATGGGCTCCCAAATTCCATTTGTATACTAGGGATAAATACTGATTCATTACCAGAGGCCTCATAGACTGCCCAGTCCTCAGGGAGTCTGGTTCGATCCTATGCTGGGTCCATGGCCTACTCCTTGTTCAGGTCATTTGTTTCTGTAGCCTAGTCTTGACCCTTTTGCTCATCACTCCTTCCTCTCTGCAACTGTTAGACTCAGTGTTTAGCTGTGTGTGTCTGCTTCTGCTTCCATCAGCTACTGGATGAAGGCTCTAGGATGGCATACCAGGTAGTCATCAATCTCTATCGGGGAAGGGCATTTAAGGTACTTTCTTGCTATTGCTTAGATTGTTAGTTGGGGGTGATGACCTAATTTCTAAGTTATTTATTTATTTATTTATTTATTCTTAAAAGACACTTTATTTAGCTTCTAAATGAAGCTAAATAAATGAATAGGTCATATGAGAGCTTGTGTCAAAACAGTACCCTCTTTACACCCAGCAAAACAAAGAGATGCCTTATTTAACATACTGCTTATTTATTAACATCAGCCAATCATACTATAATAATGTTTGCACGAAGTTCATTTGACACACAGGCTATCTCTACAAGTCACACGGTAAGCCTTCATGAGCTTAGGAACACTGGGCAACATTTTAATGTTATAGGTAAGGACCATTCTAAAGGGCAGAATCATGAACAAAAAGCACAAAAATGCAGAGATTGTGGCATTGGATAGGCCATGAAAGTGATACAGGTTTACAGTGACTGAAACAAAAGGCAGCATATTGCCTTGTTTGACCTTAACTAGGAACATGTGTATTGGACAATTTGAAGTTTTAGAAATTCTACACATAGCTGTGACTGTCTATGAATGAGCTATGAGTATTGGTTTTGTAGTTCAGCTAACTTTTAATAGGTGGTGAATTTGCAAGTACAGAGTTTTTGCATAATGAAAATGGGCTGTATCCTTTTTCCTGTGTTCCATCTTTAAATGAGATCCCATCAAAATATTGACCAGGTGAGAAATGCTGTGTGAGCTCCTCCTGTTCTTTATCACCACTTGTTCATGTGCCTTCTAAATGCACCTCAGATCTCTCTCTCTCTCTCTCTCTCTCTCTCTCTCTCTCTCTCTCTCTCTCTCTCTCTCTCTCTCTCTCTCTCTCTCTCTCTCTTTCCTGGAGGGAGAGACAGGCTCTTATTATGCAGCCCAGCCTGGCCTTGAGCTTATGATTTTCCTGCCTGTCAGGCTTTCCAGTGCTAGGACAGCAGGCATGTGCCATTGTCCTGCATTTCTCACTGACTTCTTGGAATCTCATTTTTCCTTATTTCATTCTAGTCTCTATACTCGAATTCTAAAATGTAGGAAGTTCTTGCTGTCATTACAGCTATTGCCAAATAATTTAAAAATTCCTGTAGCCTTGTCTTTAGTTATCCCTGTACCTCACCATAGAGAACTTTCTTTAGATTTTTAGTATGTATGATGGACTGCTTTCTTTGAGTCTCAGTATATATACATTCTATGAAGAATCTGTGATTCTGATTTTGGAGCTGAACTGAAGCCCTATGTGGTTCATCTAGTGGCCTGTTTCTGAATGGGGAGGCACTCTACTCCTTAGACTGACTGATCAAATGCCTACTTCTTGAATTCTGCCTTTAGACAACAAGTTGACAAAATTGTCAGAAGGAACAGAATTATTAAAAGTGAGTTATAGCCACTAGGAAAAATCCAACACATTTTTGTAGATTGGAAACCAGATATGTTAGATAAGTTGGCCTCTTTTCTGTTGAAAGAATATTAGAAAAGAAATGAATTTGACTTTTATATAGAATTTCCTCTTGTATATTCTCTATAATTTATAAGAGAGAAATCAAATTAGTGCCCGATGGTCTAATTAGAATGGAGGCTTTCCCTAAATTTACAGTTAAGTGTATCTTGGCTCTGAAGAATGTTAAATATGTAATGTCATACTTGGATAATAAAGGTCATTTAGGGCTGTTAATCTTAAAATGAAAAGCCCTTCAGTGTATACAGCATGTAATTGACATTTAACAACACCACTCTCCTATTAGTTGGTGACAAATAGGGAATAACTTTAACAAATCAAATGGCAGCTTCCACTTGTTACTTAATAATATGAATAGTTTATTCCTCATTAAATGGTGGATGAATAAAGTGATGAAATAGTCATGCTAGTATCTGATTTTGTGTTATAGATGAATACGTATACAGAGTGATAATCACTTTAGCAGTTTAAGATGTTTGTTTTTAATGAATCAGGGCTTAAAGCTATAACTCAAAGTCAAGTTCACCTTGTACCTATATCTATATAGCTTGTGGAATGAAACTGAGTTTGACATTTTTACATAAAAAAGTATTATTTCATGACAGGTAAAAATTATAATATTATTTCAGTTTCTCCAAGGAGGGTTTTTGGGTACATGCCACATTTCTTTATGTCTTTCTACGTTGTCTGCAGCCATCTTAGCATTGCTGTGGAGTGAGTGAACAAGCTGCTGGTAAGTGGGGTGGGGGCAGTTTTTCTCCTCTTTACAGAAGGTGTTTGTCCAACCTCAAGCTGGATTATATAGATGCACAGATTAAGATAACAAGACAAGGTTATAATATGAGTTATTATATTTTATTCGGGGAGAAGTTATTTATATGAGAAGCCAGTGACCCACAAGTTCCCGCACCAAGGATCCACACCCAGGCTGGACTCTGTGACCAGACTGGAACCAAGAGAGTGAGCTGGGGTCTGGGACCCCAGACCTAGCCTTTCCCTATCACATCTGCACCTGTGACCACTGTCTTGGTCAGTATAACAGGTGTGGGAGGGGTGGATATTTCACTACAATTCTCCTTTTAGTCCAAAGAAAAGATTTAGAGTTGATACAAAACTATATACAAAGACAACAAATATCAAGTATGCTCTAGAAGAAGGACATGTAAGACCTATTGCCTTACAATAGGTGGAGCAACAAGAGCAAATGGCAAGAACTACATATCCAGTCCTAGGGTGAAGGCATGACAGGGTGCTATAGAGTTGTCCTAAGCTGAAAAGTTTACATCTTGCATCTAATATTTCTATCTAGGAAGAGAGAACAATAATTATGAAAGTCTAATCTTCAACCTCATCAAAGACCTGAAAAGGAGGATAACAATACTAGGGTAGGCAGGATGTGCAGGCAACAAACTTCCAAAAGGTGCAGGGAAGAGAGAAACAGCAGGCTACCTGAATAGTCACCCAAAGTCTCACAGCAGTGTAGGGGCTACCAGCTTTGGCTAAGGCCTAGAGTATCTGACTGACTAAAGAATGTCTTACCCTGACATGGCAAAGTTTAGCAGTCTTCTGTGTTTGTCTCCTGCAAGCACAGTAAGACAGCATGTCCAAAATCAGCGGTTGACGTGGGGGCAGTTATTAGCCCAAGAGGCCATAAGCTGAAGAGAGAATGGACTCCAAAAGGAGCAACAACATACTCTCAGGAATAGCTCGGTGCTGTCAGGAGCAGTTGTGTCTCATGTCAATGGAGCACTAATATTAAAACATTTAAATGCCATATTCTGCAGGTCCGTGAAGTGTTTGAAGATCAAACATCTATGTCTGACGAGTCTCATAGGTATAAGAAACATGGGTGATGGTAATCTGTAATACTCAGGAATGTAGCTGTACAAATGGCTGAAACTTCCCAAAATAGTTTAGCAAGGGCAATGATTTAAGCAATATAACTATATACATATACATATATGTAAATCTCTGAAACAGAGGTAGAATTGAAATGTTTTGACCAGAAGTAGAACTGAATAGTGCAACATGATAAAAATATCCTAAATTGTATCAATATACAAAATATCTTAAACATATATATAAAAGCATACATATATAAAATATGATAAAGATATTTGTGCACAAAACTTCGTAAACAGAAAGACCTTACACAATATGACAAAATACAATATACAAATTATTCAAGAAAGGAATGCAAACTTAATTTTATATAAGTTACAACATACAAGAATCTATAACAATGTAAAGTTGTCTATAGCTAATAATTACTAAGATAATTTACAAGAAGCTATATTAATCTCCCTATATCCCATCTTAACCATACCTTTTCCATTCATACTCTTAAACCTGAGTCAGACCATCACCTTCCATAACCAACCCTATATAATTAAAAACCAACCCTATGCAGGAATATTATCCCTTAATGCCAACAGTAGGGAAAAGTGGTGTCGTTTTCCTAGGGTTACTTCCTGCTGAAATGGGATGATGATGGCTCTATGGGATTCTGTAAGAAAAAGGAAATTAAAGCAACGATAAGTATTGATAGGACTAACAGTAACCTTTGTAGCTAGTCCCTGTGTGGCAGGAGATGCTTGATTGAAGTTCTTATCTGAAGCTGTGGCCAGAGCGTAATAAGAAGGTCTGGAGTTGTCTAAAGCAATATAGTCCCAAACCGATTTTAGGGTGGTGTGTGTCAGCTCAAAGGCTTTAAGTTGGATCAAGTGGAATCAAGGAAGTGGGGTCTTATCTTCTTTCTGGAGAGTTCAAAGATTGTTGTTAGGAATTGTTAATTGTTCCTTGTGGAAAACTTAAAAATTAATATCAACACAGAAATGTCAACTTTTATAGGTATGCATACTGGGAAAGGCAACAATAAGGATGAAAATAAGTATGAGGGAAATTAGGATTTCAGAGAGAGAACAGAGTTTAGACAAATGACACTCCGTAGATTTCGTTTTCTTCTGTCTTACACCAATTGGCTGCTTGATGTAAGACAGAAACTCTTTCATTTTATTTTAACAACATGCTTGGATTTAAAGGAAGAAAGCCAAATCCAACTCCAAAGCCAGCATTGGTTTACAGGAATTGGTACTAACAGAGTACTAGGAAGAAAAGAGAAATAGATTTTTGTATAAAAATAGTTCACCAGAATTAGATATTGGTACCACACGTCAGATTCTTCTTTGATGGCTCTTTCTGGATAGCTATTTTCTCTTCTTTAGGTACTACATATTCAGCGTCTCTTAGCTTTTTGAAGATGGGTGTTTTCTGTAAAGACAAGAACGTGACACTCCCCCTATCTTTGAGAGGTCTCCACACAACTAATGGGAAATACTTTGATGCATGACCTATCATTTCTCGTCATCAAGAAGTTTCTCTTGTTCAAATTGAATGTTGATCAACTTTGATGGTATCTACAGCTTTTCTTCTGTAGAAACAGAAAAAACCTCTATCCCAATGTAACACATATCTTAGTTTCCATACTGAGGTCAATACATCCTTGAAGTACACTGGCTGATTTAGTTCAGAAGTTTTTTCTATTGTCCAGTGTCTTTCTGTTGCTGTTTTTCCTTAATCACTAGCATTAAGAAAGTTTAATATTAGTAAAGCACTATGTAATCTATGTTTGGGGGTCTTTACACCCTCTGCCTATTTATATAGAATTTTCTTTAATCTGCTTGCCCTGTAGGATTATGTGGTCTGTCAATTATATGCTTTATTGTAATATTTTAAAAACTGTTTCAATTTGCTGGAGACATATGCTGGAACATTGTCAGTTTTTATATGTGCAGATATACCCACAATGGCCATTACCTCTAATAGGTGTGTGATAATAGAAGCAGCCTTTTCAGAGCTCAGAGCAGTGCCCACTGAAAATGTGTCTGTTGTGTGGTCCACATATTTTAATTTTCCAAATTCTGCAAAGTGAAACACATCCATTTGCCAAATTTCATTTCTGTGTATACCTTTAGGATTATTGCCTTATGGTAAAGGAGTTTGGTTATAGAATGAACAAGTAGGACATTTCTTTACCATTTCCTTGGCTTGTGTAACTTCTACCCAAATAAAATATAATAACCGATATTATAACTTTGCCCTGTGTATCTTAATCTGTGCATCTGTATCTGGTGTCAGAAGTGGGATTTTCACAGGATCTGGGGATTAGGTTTCACCCAGCCGTTTCCCTGCTCCCTGCCGCCTGCTCCCCTCCTCCCCGCCACCTGCTCCCCTGCCCCCTGTAATTTGCCCATTGTGTATCTGCGCTGCAGGATTATGTTTGTGTGATTGTGACTTAAGTTAATTTTCCCAGTTTGGGTAGATAGTAATATAACTATGAACTCATGCTCAATAGGCTTCTTCAAGTTTTTAGGTGGTGGAAGAAAGCGTCCTAGATAATTGCCTGAATAGAGACTGCAAGAGGTGGGCAGTGCTCCCTCTTTACCCCGTAGTTCATCTTTTTTATTAAAAAAAAAAAAGCACTGGTATAAATGCTTGTTATTAACTAGGCACTGTTTTTAAGAGCATTATATAGTAGCTGCACAAGGTTTACATCTCCATAAATGCAAAGGACACTGCACAAGTGCAAATGAAATGAATAGATAATGAAACTTAAAATAACAGCAGGGCATTACAGCAGTTACACTGGTAGGAAGGGTAGAAGCACTGTTAGAATGTAGCCACCTGGGTCTAAAACAATGCTCTCAGTTTCTGTGGTACCTTTCCCTTTGTTTTTACTGATTGAGCCTTGGGTTAAGAACATTTAGTCACAAGGAACCATGCTATTAAAGAAACCCTCTCAATTTGTACTATCTTCCTACCACAAACAATATGGCTTGCAACAACAAAAATATGTTCTATCCTAGTTCTAGAAGCTTGATTTACAATTAATTACAAATTAAAAGCATTTTGACATCTTAGAGGCCACACACCTTTTGACTATGGGAAGAATCTTCTTTATTTCTTCCTGGCATCTGTGGGTCCCAGCAGTTCTGTGTGCTCTTTGCTTAAGTCTGTACTGACCTGCCTGCCTCTTTCAGCACGTGCCATTCTCTCTGTCTGTGTCTTTCTGGGTCTTCTTTTTGTGGGATACCATCCATCATATACCCCCCTTCCAGCAGGCATGGTCACACAATTGGATTGATCACATCAAAATTTTTGCTTGTTCCAGGTAAAACATTTAGGGATTCTGAGAAAGATTTGGGGTTGGGGGAGATACTGTTCAACCCAGAACAGGACTTGTGAGTGTAGAGCTCATGAGGCAGATATTGCTCTGAGCACCACTCATGTTGAGTTCAGAAAACCTATCCAGTGTGTTTCCCAGGAGAGTGTGAATGTGTCCAAACACATTTGTCATGTCATAGTGTTAAAAGGTTGGATACCCCTGCCTGGGAAAAACTGGAAATTGTACATGAAGAATATTAAGGGATTGTCTTTTTTGTTCTTGTTCTGTCTACCTGAGAAGAAAGACTGCACATAAGAAAAGAATTTGCCATCCCCAGCTCTAGCTTTTCCCACTTTCTGTTGACCCTTTGATCATGAATGATTTGAAAGCTGGCATTCTTCCTTTTGGAATGTTTTATTTGCTCTTGAAGGGACATTTTCTTGCTTAATGTAACATTTTAAGGTTGTTTGTTTTACCTTCATTTTTTATGAATTTGTGATTATGGACTCAGAAACAAGCCTTGGTTGCTGAAGCTTGTGGTCTGACCATGTAAAGGTCACTCCTGTCTATTCTTTAGGGTTTGGTAATTAGGTTCAATAAATGGTTATAGTTGCTTTTACCATCTGTGATTATTGAGATATACGGTCTTCTTCAAATTCTATAAGAAGTCAACTGCATTCTTTTCAATTTCAAGGATAATTGACTCAATTATATTATTTCTTCTTGCTTGTTTTACAGGGTGCCCGAGAAACGTTTGAAAATTACTACCGAAAACAGAGGCGAAAACAGGCTCGTTTGGTTCTTCAGCCTCCCTCAAACATGGTAGGCTTACTACTTGCATTTTCCATGCTTTTATCCTTTTCTTTCTGGTAGCTACACATGTGTGCATCTGTATCTGTGTCTGTAGGCTCATGCATGTGAAGCTGCCCATATCTGCTTGGTGTCAGTCTAACATAACTTTGGTGGATCTGCCTTGAAGTAAGAATAGCAATAGACATTTCTTGACTGTTATGTACTGTCCATTATTCTAAGTTCTAGGTATGTATCAGGTTAGTTCATTCCTATTAACATGCAGAATCGTGGCATTGTTATTATGTTTACCTCATAGTCTGTGAGATTATGCTTCCTGAGAGTAAATAACTGATTTTTTACATCTTAAAGTAATAAGACAGAAACAGTAATTTTGCTTTCTTTGTTGCAGCATGAAACTTTAGATGGTTACAGGAAGTACTTCAATCAAATTGTAGGGTAGGTACATATTTGAGTTTCTATACTTATTTGTAAGACTTTTAAAAAATGTACTTTTACTTAAGATATTAATATGATTCATTTGACAAATTCAAAAGAAAAGTTCTAGTTTTAATCTTCTTATAATTGAAAAGGAACATCTTCTGGGTCATGGTACCATGTTACGGTAGGTTCCTCCCTGCCGGCCTCCCAATCCTGCTGCCAGTCCCGCAGCCACGTGTGCCCCAAATAACACTCAGAGACTCTGTATTTGATAAAATCCTGTTGGCCAGTTACCATTATTGTTAATGGGCTAGCTCTGCCTTAATTATTAACCCCTTTCTACTTATCTAAGTATTTCCACGTGGTCGTCTTATCGGGGAGCCGCGACATGCGTCCTACTTCTTCCCCGGGCTCCATCTCCACTCTACTACTTCCTCTCTCCTCCTCCTGGTCTCCTAGCCACGCCTATCTTGTTATCTCATTGGCCACAGTGCTTTATTAACCAGTATGAGAAACATGAATACAGAATAACATCTCCCATCAGTACCACACACCTGTAAGTCAGTGCTTGGGGAGGTTGAGAGAGGAGGGTCATCCTGGGTGGCATAGAGATAATGCTTTTCAAAAATAAACAAACAACAAAACGTACTGCATACTGGTTTCAGCATTATCTTCTTGGAGGGTACTTTTTGAAAAAATAAATGAAAATGGACTCATAATTTTATTATACTTGATGTTTTGTTTCTCCATTCTTTGTTCCAATATGGAACGAGATAATCAGCCACATTGGCAGAATTTTTCCAGACAGTAAAATATTATAGGCAGGCCTAGAAGAATTTAGCACCTCTGTCACAACTATTTGGCTCTTTGCCAGTCTGAAACAGCTATGTGTGATTAAGAAATCTGTGAGTATGACTGTTACATTAAAATAACTTTTATTAAGCAGGTTGCTGCCAGGCTGGTCCCAGAGGATGGCATGCAGGGTTACTCTCACTGACATAGCAGTATAGAGTTAGGGCTACTGAATGAAGACCCCCTATTCAAACACTTATCCCAACCATGAGATGGCAATGTGGTTAAAAGAAAGACAACAAAATTTGATTATTCCTTAGAGCTTGCCTGCCCACTTCTTCTTCTCTAGCCTTCTTTCTTCTTTTCCCCCTTGCTTTCTTTCATCATCAGATTTATATTGTTTCATTGTAAAGAGTAACTCTCATTTTGCCTATCATTGAGGGTTGAAGGATATAGCCACTGTTAGTGATTGACTAGCATGCTTGGGTTTGATCCTTAGCGCTGCAAAAGACCAGGTGTAGTGGCACACATTTATAATGTTCCCAGCACAGGGAACACAGGTGGTTAGAGGATCAATAGTTTAAGGTTACCTTTGACTACACATGCAGTTTAAGGCCAGCCTAAGCTCCATGAGACATGAGACCTTGGTGTGTTTAATTTTGCAGGGGGTGGGGGGTAATTTAAAAATCCTCTAAGTTTTCTTTTGATTTGACTGAGCAGAAAGATAACTGAAGATATATTTTAAATGTACAATAAGCCACAACAAGGGAATTTAAATATAAGTTTATATTTTAAAAAAAAAGCCCCACCTGAGTTTTTATTTTGAGGCAAGGGTCCATAAAGTTACTTTAAAAATCACTCTTTAGCTTAGGCAAGGCTTACTTTAGCCTCCTGAGTTACTGGAGTTATAGGTCTGATTTGCAGAATTGTTTGATATATATTACCTTGAACTCTTAAAAAATTTATAAATTTTAGTGTTTATTGTTTGCTTAAAATTAGTTTCTTGAAGTGTATGTATTTTAAAACGACATTGGAAGTAGGTTGTGTGAGACACTCTGTCCAATTGTTGGGCTGTGTGGTTGACACTCATTTGAAATGAAAGTTCAGTCTTCGTAGAGTGTTAAGATATTAATGTGATTGTAGATATATTCTCAACATGTCAAGTAATTTCATTTATTATAATTAGTAGCTTTATCAGAAAAAAAATTCCTTTTAAGTTAAATGCCAGATATTAACATCAAAGCTTAGTGGTCAAGATATAAATACTGTAATGTCTGACATCTGTTCTTTCTTTTCTTCCCAATCTCAGCTTTTTTGTTGTTGAAGATCACATTTTGCATACAACCCAGGGCTTAGTGAATAGAGCTTACATTGATGAACTGTGGGAAATGGCACTTTCAAAGACCATCGCAGCATTGCGCACCCACTCGGTATGTAGGATGCCCCAGAAAGTGCTTATTTACACTGAGAATCTGCATACTCTTTGGTGTTGTGCTGATTTCAAGTTGACATATGTATATGCATCTTTGGCAGTCCCTATTTGAAGATTGTGGGAATGGTTCATTTAGATTTCTGAGTTCTGCAACACTGAGCTTGCCTTGTTAATGCTATCTGCAGTAAGAAGCAGTCACTCACATCTTTGTCTGCCCAGCAGTGTTCATACACTTCATTCTCACTGAGTACAGAGTGATGTTATCATTAGTACATTGTATGTGCTTCATAATTATTCATTCAGAAAATACCTCATGTGCTATATACATTTATACATATAGCTAGAGGATTGCTGTAGTCAGTGTTATGCTCTTTGCTGTAGCTCTACAACTGACCTTCCTCTCTGCATGCCTAGGCTAAGATGTCTGCTAAACTAACTCATAGAGGCATTACAGGCAGGATAGTGGACAGTTTATTGAAACCTTTAAAATGTCAAATTATCTTGTTGCTAGCTGCTCAACATTCCTTGAACATTTGTCTGTGATAGTTCTTCACTGTCCCTGATCATTATGTCAGGAATACCACTTCATTTATATTTGCATAAAATAAGACTTTCTTAATCTATAAGTTTAATTTCGTGCCAATCAGTGTCTCAGTAGTTTTATTAATGGCAGGGTGGGTTCCTTACAATTGAATGTATAATATTTTAAGCCAACAGCAAGTAAGAGTTTAGCAGCTCTAAAAAGAAAGTCTATCAATTAAGAAAACTACAAGTGAAGAACAAGGAAGGAGGTGAAAATGATTGTCATTGGGGTCATAATGTTTTTCCTGAGTGGGAGAAATGAGTTTCTGGTGAGCATATCGGAGAGTCTCTTGCAAGGGGCTAGTTCTCACTGGGACTGGTGAAATTACAGTTACAGCTGCTACCTCTTTTGTACACGTTCTATTCATAACACTAAAGGATATAAGAAAATAGTGGAGAGACACTAAAAGAAAGCCAAATCCAAGATAAAAATAGTTCTTTGGAAATATATGAGCATCAGATAGAGAAATTCAATTCAGAGATTAATACTCTATGTCATTTCATGATCAAGAAGACAAAGCCAATGTCAGAAGTTTATCCCATAGTCACAAAGAGGTTGAAAGTATGAGAGCAATAGCTAAGAAACATGGATAGTAACAGAGACTCTGGAATATAGCTGATTGAGATTGATTAAATATGGTGCCCAACAAGGGGCCTGTAGTAATAGAAAAGTAAAGTGGGACTGATTCCTTGAGTGACAGGGAGCAAACTGACGGCAAATCCAGACAGACAGACTTACAGACTCTTCATCATATCTCTCACATTAACTAGTCAGATCAAAGGTGAGTTACATTCAGGAGTATTTAATGGACACCAGGTTATTTCAAATAACAGGCTTTAATGACCACTTCCAGGTAATTAAAAGATCTTTTCCAATAAAACACATGGAAGGAAAATTGGGAAAAATAGAAACATGTAAATAGAAAACTTAAAATAAGGTGGCTTGAGTAGGTCCATTTCTATCAATAACCCAGTAAGCGTAGGATGGGTAGACCACAACAGTGCCTTGGGCAGTTTTTGCATAAGGAAAAGCAAACGGTGTAGAAAGCAAATAAAGTAGAGGAGTTCGAACTGCAGGATTAGGGCTATTTTGTATTGATACTACTTTAGACACCAGAAAGACAAGGGTACTTTACAAGGGACAATATACCTAGAAGAAAACCATAAGGGAATAGGAGAAACTCAAATATGTCCTTATTATGGGGACATTGGACATATTACCATCAGATCCTGAGAGGTTACTTGGAGAACAAATAATAAAGTTATAACTGAGGTGATTGGAATATCAGAATTGAAGAATTTTTTAATAAGTAGCATATACTCTTTAATCTTCCTGTGGAAACTGTTTTTCATGTCAGCTAAGGAATCAGATGTGTATAGGCAATGTTATATATGGTACTTATTTGCAATTTTTGTTTCATGTTTATTTATAGTTATTTTATATCTTCTATTTAATACCTTTTTCTTCATTGTATAATTAGTTACCTAAGATGCCTGTCTTACTGATTCCATGTTTATCTGGTTTAAATGATCAAATCTTAATGTCTTTTTTACATCACCAGTTTGTCGCTTTTAATTTTCTTCATTTTATTTTATTACATAATTATTGTTATTTGGCATTATTTTCAATAGTGTCATCACTGCAGTGTTTGATCATGTTATTTCCAGCCTGGTTTTTAGAAAAAAAAATTGAATAATGAGAAAGGTAAATAGTTATTTTGAAAATGTCTTTAGGCACACAACACAAGTTTTGATATAAAGTATTTCATTGTTGCTCATTTTAAAATAATCTATCCATTTTGGTTTCTTCCAAAATTTTTTTGTATTTTAGTTTATTGATTGATGAGCCATCTTATTGGCCCCATTTTGTTTTTTTTTTTTTAATAAATCTCAAAATATTTTCCACATGATAAAGATTTAGATCATCTTACTGAACCCTGCCTTCTTAGTTCTGTGGTTGAGTCTGTTGTTAATTTGTGCTAAGAAATGGTTAGACTCCTCCAATAGATGCCTTTACCAGCTGGTGCATTTGACAATGTCATAGTAAAAATGTAATTTTTTCATGAGATATTTGTCTCCCTTTTCCCCATTTCTTTTAGTCCTACTGTTCTGATCCAAACCTTGTGTTAGATTTGAAGAACCTCATTGTACTCTTTGCTGACACACTTCAGGTACGTGTGTTGTTGACACTTGCCTTTCTGGAGTCGAATTCCATCAGCTATGAATTACTGTGTTCTCTCTCAAGACTGGCTCACTCCTTTGAGTTTTTAATGTTTATTATTTTCCTTTATAGAAATAATCAAGGCTTTATCTTGACTTGTTGTGCTCTCTTAAATAGTTCCTACTCCTTTTTTTTTCCCTTACAGAAAAAAATTTGCTTGCCCCATTTGAAAAAATAGACTTTTAAAAGTGTTTGTAATTCCAACATAGCAGCCGTGTACCTTGTAATGTGTTCCACTACCATATTTTTAATGATGGTTGGTTTAAACCACGTTAGAGTAGCATTAGATATTAGTGAGATGGTAGTAATTGCACTTTCTCTTTGTCCTTGGAGAATTGCTTTGGGCAGTCAGATACCATAGGTCGAACTCATCCAAGAGTATATGTTGGTTTGAGTTTCTATCATTTTCCTTTCTATGACTAACCTAGGAATTTTGATGTGTATCTTTGAATTTTTGAGAGCTAAACACTAGATATTAGGTAAAGATAAACAATTCTGATGTCATTTTTTTCTTCATTGCTATTTAAATAATGAAACATCTTTTGGCACTTAGTCTTCCTTTTGTTTATTTGACATCTCCTTTTAAAGCAAATCTATTTTCTTCCAGGTGTATGGTTTTCCTGTGAATCAACTTTTTGATATGCTTTTAGAAATCAGAGACCAGTACAGCGAGACTCTGTTGAAGAAGTGGGCAGGTGTTTTCAGGTTGGTGGCTGCTGTTGTCTTCCTGCTCCTGTCTTTCCCTGCCCTATGCATGTGCATCTTCTGAGGAGAGAAACAAGACTTTACAGATACAGTGAGCACCAAAAGCATGTGGGTTATATTTTTCTAAGTATTCCAATTTATGATTAATTGCAAAATGATCTTCCAGGGTATCCTGTGTCAATATGTTAGTACCTGCTGTGTTGGGAAAGGCCCATAGCCTGTTTGTTATGTTTGGTTCCTTGGATAAAGGCAGATATATTGGTTCACATCATCCAAATTATCTTGTCTTGTTACTCTATTTTATACCTCATATTTAGTTTGGTAGTGGTATTTAAGTCGTCATGAATTCTAGGGCCTTAGGAAAATGTGTCCCGTTGTCCCTCTGCCACCTTTTAAGTGCTGAAATTATTGGTGTGTCCTACTGCCTGGCTCACTTTTGAGCCATTCACATTATTTTTCATAAACAAAGAACTGGCTTATTGCAGTTCATATGTGAAGCATGTTATTTAAGTAGTTATTGCAACAGACATACAATAATGAGAAATTATTCTGGAACATTTCCTCCCAGCATAGGCCTCTTGGAACTATTTCTTTGGTATACATCTCTTGTTGCAGGACGTAAGTCAACATACAAAGTCACAGCTTTTCTATATTCTAAGATCAAGCATGCTGAGAAAGACCTCAGGATAACAATTCCCATACATCATCACTGTATCGTCAATTATACGTAACAAACAAAAAGAAACCTAGGGATAAACCTAACCGCCAAGGAGAAAGACCTCCACAATGGAATGTTAAGCGTCTGAAGAAGGTGAAGAAGACACTGTAGGTTAGATGGCCTCCGTGCTCCTGGGTCAGTGGGGCTAGTGTTATGGAAATGGCTCCACTGCCCAGAGAAACATGCAGGTTCAGTGCAACCCACTTTGGAATCCCAGTCTCTCCTTTACTTCAAGAGTTCTTCTTGCCAGTTGCTTGTATCTCCTTGTCAACTTATCTTGTTTTCAAGTTTACTTTTAAACCTTCAAGTTTACTTTTAAACCTTCACCGTCATCTTTTAATCTTACCCTTCATAACAGTTCATGAGCATACCATTATTTAATTAAATTCATCATATATTAATGTAAACCTATACACTTCTAGAACCCAGATGTATCTAATGCTGATAATTGCTTTTGTGATTTGGTTATCTCTGCAAGTAGCAGAGACAACATGGAATAGCCATAGAATTCTGTGCTTTCATGGGTTTCTTTTTTCAGAGGACTCTTAAGGAGAGAGAACATATTACTAGAAAAGATTTGTGATTAGCAAAAGATAGAGGAGAAGAAATATGGTTATTTTTCCAGCCAAGTGGTAGTGGCACACACCTTTAATCCCAGCCCTGGGAGGCAGAGGCAGGTGGATACCTGGGAATTTGAGGCCAGCCTGGTCTACAAAGCATGTTCCAGGACAAGCTAGGACTGTAAAATCAAGGGGGAAAAAGGTTATTTTTCCTCTCTGACAGTGTTTATTTGACATTGTGGCAAACACACAATCATTAAATTGTCTCGGAAAGTCTCTGTGTTAAGTAACCATTCTCTCTCCTTCCCTCCCCGCTCTCCTTTTCATTTTTCATAGAAACATACTTGATTCTGACAATTACAGTCCCATACCAGTAACGAGTGAAGAGACATATAAAAAGGTTGTAGGACAATTCCCATTTCAAGACATAGAACTGGAAAAGGTAAGGAGTACATTAAAGTAAGACTCTCTCTCTCTCTCTCTCTGTCTCTCTCTGTCTCTCTCTCTCTCTCCCTCCCTCCCTCCCTCTCCCTCTCTGTCTCTCTCTCTCCCTCTCCCCCTCTCTCTCCCTCTCTCTCCCTCTCTCTCTCTCTCTCTCTCTGTCTCTCTCTCTCTTCCTCCCTCCCTCCCCCCCTTCTCTCTCTCTCAGATGTACAGAATTACCTCATTGGGAATTACATATCTTTAAAGTTTGTCAGATCACTGGGGTAATGCGATTTGGCTAAAATTTGAAATTCTTAATTATTTTATACTGTTCAAATAGTTTCTTCTAAAACCAGACATTTAAATGTGCTCTCTTTGGTATAATTGTATTGTTTTGACTATGCATTGAGTGGTTTCTCCACACTAAATTAATGTGCAGTTTTCCTTAAGCAGCCCCTTTCTACCCAGGCACCTTGTTGCACTTAAGCTCTGCACTTGACAAATTTGAAAATACAGGCTCAAATATTGTCTCTTGCTGTTTACAAAGTCACAGACACTTGGAATCATGTGGTTCTGTGGCACATTTATCAGTGGGGGAAGTCAGGACAAGATCTCATATGGGGTAGGAACCTAGATGTAGGTGCTGGTACAGTGCAGCTTCTTGGCTTACTCATTCATGGTTTGCTGAGCCTGTTCTCTTACATCATGAAGCACCTTCCTAGGTGCGCTGGACTCTCCCACACCCATCATCAGTCCAGAAAATGCCCTATAGTCTTGCCTGTAGGCCAATCTTATGGATTCATTTTCTCTGTTAAATCTGGTTCTTTCTATTGGCCCTAGTTGGCATCAAGCTGACATAAAAATTAGCCAGCACAGTGGGCCCTTTTCAATTTGACACAAACACATTGCTTATTAAGGCATAATCTTTCCTTTCTTGTTTATCTCCCCAAATCACGTTAACACCAGTATCATAGTATAAAACTTTCCAACTTTCAAAACTTCTGCAATCTTTTAAAAAATTCAGACACTTTAAAATTCAGTCTCTAAAACATCTGAAGTCCCTTTCAAATTAAAAGTTTCTCTAGATTATACAATGTTTCTCTAAAATATCTGTAAAATTCCATTGTCTCTCAACTGTGGGTTTCTGTAAAATCGATTATAAGTTAAATACGTTTTTACTCTGAGTATGAAGAACCAGGGCACTGTCATAATCAAATCAAATCAAACCCAAAATTTAACAGTGTAAAAATGTCAACTATTGATGTCTGGGACTCATGACCCTCTGGGCTTCAAAGGCTCAGGGACACTTTTCTGGCTCTGCTCTTTGAGTATACACTGCTTGTTTCCTAGGCTCAGGCTAACTCTACCTACTCCACAGCTGCTGCTTTCCTTAATGGTTGTCCCTAAGGAAACATCGTAGTGGCATCTCTGAAATGTTGGTGTCTTTTCTGAAACTAGGTACTCTCCTACAACCAATATCTTCCCCTGGGCTCTCTTCGGGGGACTCCAACCCTGCCACATGCTGCCAAGCCTTAACATCTCTGCATGACCCCTTCAATCCTGTGTCTTCAACTGAGGCTTCACATTCACCATTGGCCTTTCCTAAACAGTGATGCCAAACCATCACTGTTCTCTATTAACCTTCATGCCTTAAAAATCAGTACCACCTGGAGGACTCTTACACATTACCAAGTTCAGCTGCCAGCATGTGATGCAGCCGAGGCTCCCACTGGACCACAATCTCTATGTGCTCTAGTGAGTCTTTCTCTGTCCTGCCAGTCAGCTCCCAAAAATGACCAGGAGTCTTACTATTAATTATGAAAGCTCAGTCTATAGCTTAGGCTTTTTCCTAACTAGCTCATAGGACTTCAATTACCCCATTTATATTAATCTACATTTTACCATGTGGCTTTTTACCTCTTTTTCATTCTGTATGTCCGACCCCCTCTGTGTCTGTTTGGTGCCTCCCCTCTCCATGTCTCCTGCACACTTAGATTCATCCCCTCTGTATTTTCTCTCTCCAGAAATCCCACCTATACCCCCTGCTCACTATTGGCGATTCAGCTTTTTGTTACACCAATCACAGCAATATACCTTCACACAGTGTACAGATATCCCACAACAATGTGCTGACCCTGAGAAAATACTCCCAGATTTATGTCCTCAAGGGTACTTCTGTTCTCTTCTTAGTCATCGCTAATTTCTAGGTTCTAACTAACCAGCATCAATTGTCCCGGTAAAGCAAAGGTTTTACTTAAGTCATTCTGGCCTCTTTTTTAAGTACAGCTGATTCTTCATCCCCAGCTGACTACAACCAGAAACTCTTAAAATTCAAGATACCAAATTGCCCTATTTGAGTCTTTAAGGGAATCCCAAATTTTCCTTTGAAACTTTTCAAGTCAGGACTCCATCTTCTGCATTGCTTTCAACATACTTAACTATCAAGCTCATACAATAGTTCATTAAGCCTCAAATAGTGAATGACTTTTCAAGTCCAACGTTCTACAGTCCTTCATGGTTCTCTGATTAAACACATGGTCAGGTCTGCTGCAGTCATACCCAAAACCTTGGTACCAGTTTTTGACTTAAGGTTCTGTTGTTATGATGAAACACCATGGCCAAAAGCAATTTGGGAGAGGAAAGACTTATTCTAGCTTAAAACTCTCAGGTCTCAGTGCATGCTCTTGAGAAGTGAGGGAAGGAACTGAAGGCCAGAATCTGTGGCGTAGACCTGAAGCAGATGCTGCTTGCCTACAGCTTGCTTAGCCTGTTTCCATGTGCCACCCAGAACTGCCTTCCCACAGCTAGCTAGGCCCCCCCACACTAATCATGAACCAAGAGATGCTTAGGCTTAGGGCTGGAAGATGGCTCTGGTTAAAAACACCGTGCCTGCTCTTGCACAGGACCAAGTTTGGTTCTAAGCACACGCATGGCAGCTCACAACCACCTTTAACTCCATTTTCAGGTATCTAACACCCTCTTGTAGCCACCCCAGGCACTGAATTTATATGGTGTGTATGCATACATATAGGAAAACACACTTGTACATAAACTAAAATAATAAGTGAATAAAAATCATTATAAAAGAAAATGTCCCACAGACTCACCTAGAGCCTAATCATATGGAGGCATTTTCTTGATTAAGATTCTTTGTTCCTACATTAACCTTGTTTGTATCAAATTGTCTTCTTCTTTTAAGTATCAGTAATCTCTTGGATTTTTTTTTTTTTAACATTTGATACTGTTGAGGCAATACCTCACAAAGTAGGATAATGTTGTTTTCTTTTTTTCATTTTAAATAATTTTCAAGTGTCTTCAATGGGTTTAGTGACTTGCTTCCATTAATTCTTGCATTTACAGCAACCATTTCCCAAAAAGTTCCCTTTCTCTGAATTTGTGCCAAAAGTTTACAACCAGATTAAAGAATTTATCTACGCCTGCCTGAAGTTTTCAGAAGATCTTCATCTAAGGTATAATAGAAGACACTGGGAACCAGTCCAGTTCTTAATTTGTTACTTTCTCTGAAATATATACTGTGTAAAATGTTTGCTGTTCCTTTAGCTATGATTTTGGAAGCCTTCTAGGCTTTCACTGTGGGACACTGCTTTTTATAGTTATGGTGGAAGGGAAAACCTTTTGAATAACCTGAAAAAAGTGTATATTACATTTTAGACAATATCAGCAGAAAATTACTGGAAATTGTAGTTTAATCTATCATTCTACTAGATAAAATTTTATAGTGAGATTGGAGTAGTAACACAATCTTTGGAAATAGTATTGTTGCTCTGCTAGTGTGTCTGTCCTAACCACAATCTTCTTTGTTTTTGGCTCATTTATTGATTTAGTCTGTATACCTTTTGGCAAATAACTAGTTAGCTAGGCACTGTTTATTAGTAAAGACATTAAGAACATAAAAGGAAGGCCTTTATCTCCAAAGAGGATTTTACCTACCTGAGGAGTGGAAAACTAATATTAATTGCTGCAGAAATTCAGGATTACACAGCAGCCACACTGTTCAGACCAAGAGTACCTGAAAAGGCTCAACACAACATCTGTACCTACACTTGGTAAATTTACAGAAATAATGAATGAACAGAGCATACCATATGGCAAGCTTTTCTGAAAATAAGTATAATTAGTAGTTGGGTTGAGTCACTACTTTGAGTTGAATATAGGTCTTCTGGTGTGCTAGGCAAGTTTTCTACCAATAATCTGGTCTCCAGCCTTTTTACTTTACGATGCTGAGACAAGATCTTATTAAGTTGCTCAGCACAGCTTTGACTCTCATCTGTAGCCCATGCCTTGAACATACTGTCTTCCTGCACCAGCCTCCTGTGTAGTGCCAAAAGCTCTGTTAATTATTGTTCTTACTATGAAAACAATGAAACAAGGGGATAGTACAGTTAAATTTTCATCTAAAACCAATGTTAATTTTATAGAACAGCTCCCTCTTGAAATCAGATTACCTTTGAAAGATAACCACCAAGACATGGCTTCCATTCTATGATTTTAGCTCTACAATACACCCCAGTGATTGTACAACCTCACATGAGAGGTCTCTAAGGTGAGATATATATGTTTGACAGGAAATTATTTTACATCAGTTACAAATTGGCCTATTTTCACTTATTTTGGGGGGAAAGGTAATATTGGGATAATGTAGATAAATTTTTTAAATGTTTTTCTTATTTAAATTCTAAGTTTTTTAATGTTATATTTTCTCAACTTAAATGAAATATTTCCTCAACTTAAAGGAATTCTGCACTTTTTCTTTAATACTGGGTTGACATTTGCCTTTTACCTCAGAATGTTTTCTTGTAAGTTTGAAGTCAGAGACCATTTCTTTAATTAGAGCTGTCTCAGAATAGACTTATTTGTCAGGTGGGAAACAGTCCTCTCAAAGTGTCACCACATCAGATAAATCTTATGCAGCTTTAAAATATAATTGTTAATTTTTTATGTATGAATATTTCCCTTCCATCAGACGATGTTGAAAATTGTTATATATTGTGAAAAGCTGTATTATCCATAAATTCTGGAGCTACGCAGCTATTTTAGGGTCAGTAACAGGGTCTCCTGTAATAAAGTGGTACTCTGACATTAATTAAAAGTACAATACACACATAGATTTTTTTTTCCTTAACACTATGAAAGTACATCTTTATAATGAATTTTGGGGTGTTTTGGCTTTCTAAACAGAGAAAGAAAGAGAGGGGGAGTTGGAGGCTCTGTCTGGGTAAGTAGCTCAGTTGCTGAGCATCTTTGGGTCCACTAAGAGAACAGGAGAGAAAAAGTATTTTAATAGAATATTAAAATTGCTTTGAAATACCATCTTACCTCAGCTATCATCAAGAAATCTAACAGCAAATATTGGAGAGAGAATGCAAAGAAAGAGGAACTCTTATTCCTTGCTGGTGGGATGCAAATTAATATAGCCATTATGGAAATCAGTTTGCAGGTGCCTCAAATCCCTGTCTGATAGCTGTGAAACCAGACCCCCTGAACATGGGTGTTAGTTAGGAGGACTGGGCAGTTTATGGGGTCTCTGGTAGTGGATCAGTATTTATCCCTATTACACAAATGGATTGGGGAGCCCATTCCACATAGAGGGATACTCTCTCAGCCTAGACACATGGGGAAGGGCCTACGCCCTGCTCCAAGTGATATGACAGACTTTAAAGATACCCATGGAAGGCCTCACCCTCCCTGGATGATAGTATGGCCTTTGTGGGGGAGACAGGGAAGGAGGAGAGGGTGAAGGAACTGGGATTGACATGTAAAATAAGCTTGCTGCAAATTTAAATTAAATTAAATTAAAAAAAATTATCAAAATAAAGAAAGGAGGCTAAAAAGGGTAGTTTAATTGATGAGGAAGATAAACCCAGTTAAAGAGGATGTAAAGTATGTTATTTTATTTTATTTTATTTTAACCCTGTCATAAGGGTGTGTGTATGTGTGTATTGGGTAAATTCATAAAAACATAATTGATACTGTTCTTCAGAATTGTTCCTTTTCTGACACTGTGAAAATTAACCTGCACCTTTTTTTTTAATCTTTTTAGTTTTTATTTGCATTGGTATTTTGCCTGCATGTATGTCTGTTATGAGGTTATCAGATCTCACAGCTGGAGATAGTTGTTAACTGCTGTATGGGTGTTAGGAGTTGAACTTGGGTCATCTGGAAGAGCAGTCAATGCTCCTAACCTCTTAATCTCTAGCCCCAGCCTGCACATCTTAATTATTCAAACGTGGCAATCCAATCTAGGCAGATTTCTGTAGATAAATTTTTTTCTTTAATTAAGCAAAGTAAATGTCTACTGGAACAGAATCTGAAGGTATTTGGTAAAGTACTGGGAATACTTTCTGGCACACAGTACATATTATATGTCACTGGTACCTTTACTACCACTGCTGCCTCTGCTTCTGCTAACCCAGCTACAACTCTTGCTACTGTAAGAACTTCTGGCACCTGCTCATTTGCCAAATCTAGTTACCCAGGCTACAACTGAGTTCATGATTTACATTTCAGCTCCACTGAAGTTGATGACATGATCCGTAAGTCTACAAACCTGTTGCTGACCAGGACTCTGAGCAACTCTCTGCAGAATGTCATTAAGAGAAAGAACATTGGCCTTACTGAGGTAAAGTAGCTCTGAGTGAAGGTGACCAAGCTGGGTACCCTGTGCATGCACTTTGCCCAGTTTATTATTGATGCCAGCAGTATTGGTACTTGGGTCTCTTGCTCCATGTTAGATTTCCCTGGCTTTTATTGTTTTGATGTCTTCTGGGTATGGTTGGTGATTACTTTATCACCATGTTACCTGTTTAGCAAAAGCCTGGTGATTTGTGATTGAGGCCCAAGAGAGGAAGTAATAGCTTGCAGTCTCTCCTAGTAAAGAGAGAAAGGTCCTTTCCCTCTTCTCTCCTAGTAAAGAGAGAAAGGTCCTTTCCCTCTTTTGTGGTAAAGGATAAACTGAAGGTTTGACTTACTGAAATCTAGTTATAAAACTAGAAAACTATGAGCTTTCCTTTCCTTTGGAAATTTAGGGTTTCATGGTCATGTCACGGAACATCATGTGTTGATGTTCCCTGAAGGTACTGTGCCCCAAGTGAGAGCTTAGGCTAAGGGAACTTTTTCTTTAGGAGTTAATAGACTGCAGAGCATCTGTTTCTTACAGATCTAGCACAGATCCAGTGTCAGTTCCTCTAGAAATAATGAAGGTTTCTAATTGCATAATGTCTAGAATGATGGTGGAATTCAGAAAATGATTAATGATACTATACTATGCTACATTACACTAAACTATACTGCTCTATACCTATTTTATGTATATATTATGGCAACCTATACCAAAGACAACAGCAAACCAGATAGATGAGCTCTGGCATGGAGTCTTTCTCTGCATTGAGATAAAGAACATCCTGAGGTATGACACTGGCTATGATGGGGCTATTCTTACCCCAGTTTTTAAAAGTTGGAGTCCATGTGGCCATGATTTAGGATCTTCTCATTCTCCTACATTTGTTTTCTATTGCTTGGAATAGAATTGTTATGGACAGACTTTCTGTGTCTGAAAATGGCCTAGCTGCTTTAAAAAAAACAAAAACAAAAACAAAAAACAGGGAAACTACAAACAAGGAAAAGTGGAGTCGGGGTCAGAAGCTCTTCTGATGTGATTAGATTGTATTGTTTCCTTTCTGAATGTCAGTTGGGAAAATCTGTACTTTGCCATCTCTATCTTCATAATGTTTCTTCTCCCAGAATCAACTGATTTAATTATCTTGTGCCAACAGAGGTAAAGATTTTATGTTCTAGTTAGAAATGTTTTGCTGCTACAGAGCACTCAAGTGACAGAAACGTGTTGAAAATATGTACTATAACATCCTCCTCAACATGCCAGGTCACTCAGAGTTTAAGACTCCTTATAAGCTTTCCCTGTCAATCTGCTTTTCTTTCTTTGGGGCTCCTCTCTCTTTCTCTGTGCTCTGCCCCTATTCTTTTTTCCCCAGCCTTGCTGCTTTTATGCTCTGTTGCTTCTGCTTGTTTCATACGACCTTCTAGTTCTAGATCCTGCTGGAACTTGCTGTCTCCAACCTTAATGTAGTTATCTACTTGAGTCAGCAGGTGCATCTTTTCATGAGCTGCTTTTCCCAGGTCTATAGAAAAAGCAGTTGGTGACTATGCATGTCTGCCTTTACCCAGGCTGTCTTGTTCTAGTGCTTCTCCTTTGCTCAGTCGTGTGTTCTTGGGAAAGTTCTGAGCTTTATGTTTAAATGAAGACAGTGGCATCACGTGTCATTGGATGATGTGAGCATTAAGTGAACATGCTAAGTATTTAGAGCAGTATTTTAGCCATAGAGAATACCAGTACTTTACTGATTGCTATTGCTAAGTATTTTGGGCATGGACTTGCAAACAGTGCTTGTCAGGTATAGTATAAAATGGATTTTTTTTTAATTGGGACAAACTAAAAGATGAGAACAAAATGTCCTATTATGACATATCAAGTGTCTATATCAAGATGTATTCTCAGGAACTGAGCACAGATTCTACCTGATGCTTTACTATATATCTTATCTAGAATGCATTCATTGTAAGACAGCTGACCTGAACAAGGGGGAGCTTATGGACCCCCAGACTGATAGCTGGGAAACCAATCTTATACCAACTCAGACCCCCTGAACATGGGTCTCAGTTAGAAGGTCTGGGCAGACTAAGGGACCTCTGGCAATGGAACAAGGATGTATCTATCCCTGGTGCACGAAAGGACTTTGGGAGCACATTCCCCATGGAGAAATACTCCCTTAGCCAGAAGCAGGAGGGAGGGCCTAGACCCTACCCCAAATGACTTGACAGATTTTGATGATCTCTCCTGGAAGGCATCATCCTCCTTGTGCTGTGGGGGATTAGATGGGAGGGGATCAGGGGACATGGGATGGAAGGAGGGAGGGAGGGAGGGAGGGGGGGAGAGGGACCTGGGTTTGATATGTAAAATAAGAAAAAATAATAATAAAAAAGAAACAAAAAATAGAATTCATTCACTGTATTTTTGTATCAATATTGATGTTAATATCTCTGTTTTAAGTTCAAAGATGGTGAACATGGGTAATTTTAAGTTCTATGTTGGTAATTACTCCAGCGTAGGCTTTGAGATAACTTTTGAAAAGGGTTTTCCTCTAAAAGAAAAAGTGAAATAAGCTTTGTTCTTTGCTTTGTCTGTAACTGAAACAATTAGAATCAAAAACTGGTCCTGACAGCCTTAGCAAGTGAAGCTCAGGTACACATCCTTATTGGGTTGGTCACAGGGACAGGTAATAGTGAAAAGCCGAGAAAAGAGATAGATTTAGTATCCACGTTGGAAAGAGGAGTGAATGGGTCCAGTGACCTCCATGTTCATCTTGGCATGAGGGTTATGCATATTTAAGAAGTCCTGATCTGCATGTGGTCCTGCTCATCACTGACCCAATATTGTCTGAGCTCCAGTCTCTGCTACAAGAAGTTCAAAGTTGTCTGGTTACATGACATCTCTTTCTAGGAGATAAGTTATTCCTCTGGCTGGCATCAGCCTTTTTCTTCTCTAGCATGTCATCACTGGGAAGTTCTAGTTCTCTGAGGCCCATTATCTCCGTAGTCTGATAGCCAAAAGCAAGATACAAGTGCCTCCCTTTAAAGTATCTTTCCTCCTTGCATAATGGGTACATTTCACAATAAATTAACTTAAAATACTGCCCGTGGCCTGGCAGAAATTATGGTAATATTAGGAAACAGACACAGAGGTGTCTGTAGGCCATAGCTAACATACAGACTTAGCGTTGTGAGTATGTTAGCCCCCGCAGATCTGAAGCAACAGCTGCTGCCTTTGTTGTTGTTGTAATTTAGACAAATGACCAGATTGCTGTGTCCTGTTGTGTCTCACATACCATATACCTCCTGCTCCAATCACACCATCGGGGCAGTGCTCATGTTAGTTATGTTAGGATACTGTATGCTTAAGTCAGAAATTTGAATGAAACTTTAGAAATTTGAATTAGCAGTTCACTTAATTTGGTATATTACTTGTTTCAGTCCTGGAGATGCATAAATTGAATAATGGATAAAGCTTTTTGAAGTGCGCAGAGATGAGAGGGAGATAAAATCCATTACAGTTTTAGGTTAATTCATTTTTGTGAATGAGACTAGTATTGCTATTGCTATTCAGTCTTTGTCTCCTTGCAGATCTATCAGTTGGGAGCCATTAAAAGTATGTGGCTTCTTACCTTCTCTGGAAGTTTTGGGGTGGTGAATTCTCTGCTTCTGGAAGCAAAACAAAGAAAGAGACATATATATTGTAGTTGAGAACTAAAACCTGCTAGGAACATATGGCTGACATTATTTAAGATGATGTCCACATTTCCTTTCTGGAGTTTTCCAGAATACAGTTCCTGATGTTCTGTCTTGGGTCCCATGAGGGGGTGTAGGAAGAGCTGGGACAGTGATCCCACAGGGCGCTCTGGGCTGCAGCTCTCTGACTGTGGTCTCCGCAGGGTCCTCCGTGTGTCTCATACCAGCAAGGACAGATGGAAAACTTGTTCTTAGTGGGATTTGTTAGTTTATTTTCTTTGTGTGAAGGGTGTTTTGTTTGTTTAAGTCCTCGCCATGTATCCCAGACTGGACTCAAACTCTGTTTTAGTGCTTTGTCCTCCTGAAGTATTGTGACTAAAGTGACTTCTGTCATTTGGTTATTAAGGTTGCTGCTTGCAATATTTTTTTTTCTTTGCTGGACTGCTCTCATAGGACTTTTATATGAGTCACAATTAACATGTATCTGTTCATAATTCTGTGATCTTGAAGCAATGTCAAGGACAGTTTGAAATGTGAGTTGGGTTTAATGATACCATGGAAGGTGCGCACACTTTGGTGATAGTCTGTATCTCAGGTTGCTTTATTTCACCCTTCAGTGTAGAGTTAGCCTCCAAAGCCTCTCCCTTGCGAGGGTTTGGAAAGCTGTCATTCAGGAGTGGAGATCATCAGACCTTACTAACAGACAGTGTTCCCTCTGAAAATGACATGAATGTGTTACAACCCTGGAATGTTTAAATAGTCTATTCTTTGCTTGGCAGTGAAACATAAGGGGTGACTGACAGCCTGCTGATGCAATTCATGGTGATCTCTTGTGTTGACAGATCTTTTTAAAGGCATGATAAATTACTACTGTGCCCAGCAGAGCCACCTCCTTTTTCTTTTTCTTTTTTTTTTTTTTAACTGCCAAAATCCTGCAAAACAGAACAATTTTCTTTTTGACTGCCACTGTTTTTTTTTTAATTTCTATAGCATGACATGATTCCTCTTATTATTAGAATCTCTTTTGATAGGCAAAATGAGTTTCTTATAGGTAATGCTGATTTTAAAATGGCAATCACTAGTTCTCCAGTTTAATTCTCTTCCATTTATGCCCCTTAAATCAGGACAATCTTGTCACTAGCCACCTTTCATCCTTCCTGGGAGACCATTGGAACCTAGTAGTTTTGGAGGGAGGGGCGCCGTTTTCTTTTAGTGGTATAGATACCAATAAGTTGCCCTTGCTCCAGTAAATTTCCTCCCACCTAAACTGGGTAAGCAGCTCTAATTAAACTCAGTGTGTCACAGGCAGACAGAGACATGGATGTAGGAGGGAGACTTGTTGGGAAAAAGGGCTCTGGTTACAGAAGGGGATGATGGGAATTGAAGGGCTGGAAATGCCTAAGATGTATTATATAATTGTGCAAAATTCAAATAATTTAAAGTTTTAAAAAGAGTGATTTGATTTAGATGATCTAAGTGTGATTTTTGCCCTTTGAAAGATCAACAGAATCAACAGAGTATAATGAATTGCTCATTTTAAGGGACATGCGTTTCTCCCAGAGTACTTTAATGTTAGGGTTTGGGAAGCAGATTGAGAATATTGGGGAAACGGTCACAATCAGGGTCCTTTTTCTTATAAACTAAGGTGGTTTGTTGGCTTCTCACAATCTAGACTAACATTCTGTGTGTGCTACTTTCGAAACTTCTGTTGCCTTTTCAGTTATGCTTATTGTTTTACTGGCTGTTTATTCATTTCATTCATTTTGGAAATTATATTACTTTTGTAGGGCCTATTATTAAGAATAGCAGCTTTTGTCTTAGTTTAACATTAAAAAATAAAAGAATATATTTACTACATAGTGGCAAGTGCCACTTTAAATCAGGAAGTACAAGATGCTCCAGAGGCCTGGGGAATTTTCTTGGAGGGCTTTACCTGTAAGGTGGCCTGTGGAGCACCCTGGCCCTGTTGATATCTCAGGTGAATGAGCATGCCATGTGCTTACTGTTTTCTAGCTTGTCCAGATTATCATCAATACAACACACTTGGAGAAGTCCTGTAAATACCTGGAGGAATTCATCACCAATATCACTAATGTACTTCCTGAGACGGTCCACACCACCAAGCTCTATGGCACCACAACTTTCAAGGTGAGAATTTGCATAGAGGGGATAGCTATGAGCAAAGTCTGTGGGCATAGTCTGGGGCATTTCACATGTGGTTTCATTTCTGCAAGATGATTTATGAGATGTCTTAGAATAAGGGAGAGTTTGGTTTGGTCTCCATTTTTCTAGACAATAAATTTAGGTACAAGGCTGGTGTGTGTGTATGTTCAGAACAACTACAAAATTTCAAGTACATCTTCTATATAGTGTGGTTATAGCTGACACGAATATCAACTCTAATTCTGTATTTGGTAACTCTCTCCTTTCTGTGTCTAACTTTTTAAATCTTAATTTTTAGTGACAAGTCCTTACCCCTAATAGTCATTTTCTAATTATTTTACAAAACTACAGCATTAGTTATCACCAGCCTTAGAGTAAACACCACCTGTGTAAAACAGAAGAAAATTTAGTGGTAAGTTTCTACAGCATAGACACCTTCTCTTAGAAGAATCCTATGAGTCTTAATAAAATCCTGTATATTACCATGTGAAATTTTTCATGGATATTAATCAGAAAAATGTTATAGTTTTAAACATTACAAAGAGTGAATTTGATATAAAGATGAATCTGAGTGGAGACCAGGCCTTGTAACATAGCTCTGGCTGGTGTAGACCTCTGTGTATACCAGGCTGGCTTTGAACTCCCAGAAATTCTCTTGTCTCTTCCTCCTGAGTAGCTGGGGTTAAAGGTTGACACCACCACGCTAGGCATGGTCTGAGTTTTATTGTTATATGGTTGTTGTAGTTTTAAAACTTGTTATGTAAAACTCAAAAATACAAAAATGGTGGCAATTAGATACATAGTAAAAGATTTTTAACTATGATCCATGTCCTCTGTTGTTTTCCTTGTCCTATCCTTTCTCTGTTTGTAGGCATCCTCTCTCAAAAGTAGGTACAGAGAAGAAGTCAAAATCAACCCATTTAGTGATTACAGTGTATGAGAGAGGGACTTTTGGAAGAACTTAACTATCCTCTATTATTAGAAAGACGTGCAATGTTGAACATGATTCAGTCCTTACATTTCTACGATAGCTACCAGACTGAGTGAGGTGTTCACACGATGACCCTGGCATTCTTCACATTACCAATAAGATTATTAAGACAGTTTCATTACCAATAATCCTAAGTTAATGCCATTCCTTCCCTATTGCTCAGTAATGTCTGATTATAGCAGAAATGATACCCATTTGGCAGTTTGTGTGACAGTCCTCACCACTAATCCATACAACATTCTCCCAAAACTTACATCATTTCTATACTACTCACGTTTTGACAAGTAAATGATAGTGTTGTTGCATATATTGTTTAGGTAACAATGGCATGATGGTAACTTTGTACAAATTCAGTACCAGCTCTGTTTTTTTTTATGTTGAATAGTTTCAGTCTGCTATTGGTTGAATTCAGAGATTAGGAACCTACAGATAGATACAATGCACTGATCACATATTAGTATTGATGCATTTTTAGTGAAGATTTATCTAATAAGGAGGCCCTCAGAATGGAATGAAAATGTGATATGAGCTCTCAGAGCTTCAGAGTTATCCAGGAATTTTAGTAGGAATCAAAATTATTTTTACATGGGAGTATTCTTAGAGTGTAGAGAGAGACTTTATTGTAAAAGTTCCTTTTTGTTTGACTATGAAAGCCAAAATGTTTCTTCAAAGAAAATATAGGAGTCACTATCATTCAGTGTTAGGCCGAGAATACAGTGTTACTGAATAACAATATAAGACTCAGTAGACCATCTTCCAGATGGAGAATATGCTGGATCTACTAATACTTTCCTCAGCCTGTCTCATTTATAAAATTTCAATGACTTTTCAAATTACATTTTGAAATCTGTTTAAAAGATGCTTGGTACCATGTTATCCTGGGTTTTAGAAAGAAAGTTTTTCATTTGTTTTTGAGATAAGAGTTTCACATACTAGCCCAGGTCTTCCACTGGGCTAGTATGTAGTAGTCCAGTGTAGTCACTGTGTAGTCCAGGCTGGCCTCAAACTGTAGGTAATTCTCCCATGTCAACCTTCTGACTGTTGGGAACACATATGTGAGTCCCCATGCCTAAATTGTACCAGTATTAGAATGTTGAGGGGAATGAAGAGAAGGTAGGAAGCTTTTGGAGCTGAGCAGCCAGTTAAATGCTGAGCTGAGGAGTAGTGCAGGGACTTTAAAGTCATACTACAGCACATTGATGAGAAACATTGATTGCTCAAAACATGCTGAAAGATTGTTTTTACTATAGCTGTTTCAGGCAAGCCAACCCAGAAGTCAGTGTAAACATGGCAGCGAAAGCTCCATGTTGTGCGTTTTCCTAAGCTACTGTTTCCTGAAACCTTTCCCTTGCAGATGGAAACTTTTATGCTGGAAAAGAGTCAGGCACACTCAGAAGGTTTTCAAGGTGTTTTCTGACAGATCTCCCTCTTGTTTCTTCTGCCATGAGTGACATAATCCAGCTGGCATGCTTGACTTTCCTCTGCTCATAAGGTTCTCCTGTCGGCTTTCAAACAGAGACAATAGCTATTTACTAATTCACTTTATCATAAATACTGTTTATATACTTATTGTGTGACAATCTGGTATATTTTATAGGAGAGAAAAAGTCTGTTGACTTGGAGCTTCTTTGAGGCACAGGGAACACAGATACTGTTGACTTCCTTAAAGAGATGTAGAAAGTACTAGAACAAACACATTAGATCCCTTCGATCTGTTGTCTATCTAACAGATTTTAATAAAGCATCTTGTGTGCTTCTGGTAGTATTATATGGCTGAACAAAATAAGTGTCTATTTTGTGGAACTTACATTCTAATGAACTGATAGCTGATAGTAGATTTATTTAGATAATGGCATGATATCAGCATGGGGCAAGGGGTGATGACCTGAAATCATATTTAAAACCAGAACCATTTAGATTTCTGTAGGTGTGCATTCCCTCTTCAGGGAATAGTAAGGCAGTGTGTTCTGGCATATTCTGGTATCTCAGTGTTGCTTTGATTTGTATTTCCCTGATGGCTAAGGATATTGAACACTTTCTTAAGTGTCTTTCAGCCATTTTAGATTCCTCTGTTTAATTGAGAATTCTCTGTTTAATTCTGTACCCCACTTATTAATTCATTTATTTGGTGTTTTGGTGACTAGCTTCTTGTGTTCTTTGTATATTTTGGAAATCAGCTCCCTGTCAGATGTGGGGTTGGTGAGTATATTTTCCCATTCTGTAGGGAACCATTTTGTCTTGTTGACTGTGTCTTTTGCCTTACAGAAGCTTTTCAGTTTCAGAAGATCCCATTTATTAACTGCCGATCTCAGTGTCTGTGCTCCTGTTCAGGAAGTGGTCTCCTGTGCCAGTTCATTCAAGGGTACCTCCCACTTTCTCTTCCAGGAAGTTCAGTGTGGCTGGATTTATGTTAAGGTCTTTGATTTGAACTTAAGTTTTGTGCACAGTGATTGATATGGATCTTTCTGGAGTCTTCTACAGATCAGTTATGTCAGTACCATTTGTTGAAGATGCTTTCTTTTTTCCATTGTATAAATTTAGCTTCTTTGTCAAAAATTAGGTGTTCATAGGTATATGAGTTAATATTAGAGTCTTCAGTTTGATTCAGTTGGTCTACCTGTCTGTTTTTATGCCAATACCAAGCTTTTTTCACTACTATAACTCCATAGTAGAGTTTGAAGACAGGGATAGTGATGCTTCCGGAAGTTCCTTTATTATACAGAGTTGTTTTGGCTTTCCTGTTTTGTTTATTTTTTTTCCATATAAAATTGAGTATTGTCCTTTCAAGGTCTGTGAAGAATTGTGCTGGGATTTTGATGGAGATTGCAAGTTCCCTTGTAGAATTCTTTGGGTCACATATGTAAACTACCATATCATCTGCAAATAGTGAAAGTTTTACTTTTTCCTTTCCAATTTGTATCCCTGTGTTCTCCTTTTGTTGCCTTATTACTCTAGCAAGAACTTCAAGTACAATATTGAAGAGATATGGAGAGAGTGGGTGACCTTGTCTTGTTCCTGATTTTAGAGGAATCACATTGAGTTTCTCTCCATTTAGTTTGATGTTGGCTGTTGGTTTAATGTATATTGCCTTTATTATGCTTAGGTATATTCCTGTTATGCCTGATCTCTCCAAGACCTTTATCTTGAAGGGTGTTGGATTCTGTGAAAGGCTTTTTTTTTTTTTTTTTTTTTTTTTAGCATCTAGTGAGATGATCATGTGGATTTTCTTTTTCAGTTTGTATATATGGTGGATTACATTGATGGATTTTCCTTGTTGAACCATCCCTGCCTCTCTGGGATGAAGCCTACTTGGTCATGATGGATGATTTTTCTGATGTGTTCTTGGATGTGACTTACCAATATTTCATTGAGTATATTTGCATCCATGTTCATGAGAGAGATTGATCTGTAGTTCTCTATTTTAGTTGTATGTTTGTGTTTTGGGTACCAAGGTAATTGTAGCCTTCTAAAAAGAGTTTGTCAGTGATCCTCTGCTTCTACATTGTGGAACAATGTGAGGAGTGGAGTGTTGGTATTAGTTCTTCTTTCTGCTAGAATTCTGCCCTGGGCTTTTTTTTTTTTTTTTTTTTTTTGGTTGGGGATTTTTGATGACTGCCTCTGTTTTGTTAGGGGTTATAGGTCTATTTAAATTGCTTTCCTGTTCTTGACTTAATTTTGTTAGGTGATACTTATCCAGGTAATTGTCCATTTCTTTTAAATTTTCCAATTCTGTGAAGTACAGGTTTTCAAAGTATAATCTGAAGAGTCTCTGGATTTCCTCAGTGTGTGTGGTTGTGTCCTCCTTTTCATTTCTGATCTTGTTGACTTGCATGTTTTCTATCTTCCTTTTGGTTAAGTTGGATAAAGGTTTGTATATCTTGTTGATTATTTCAAAGAACCGACTCTTTGTTCCAATGATTCTTTGTATTGTTCTCTTTGTCTCTACTTCATTGATTTCAGCCTTCAATTTGGTTATTTCCTGGCTTCTACTCCTCCTGGATGAGTTTGCTTCTTTTTGTTCTAGGGCTTGAGGTGTGCTGTTAATTGTCTGGTGTGGCTGTTCTCCAGTTTCTTCATGTGGGCACTTAGTGCTATGAAATTTTCTCTTAGCATTGCTTTCTGAGTGTCCCTTAGTTTTGGGTATGTTGTGCCTTCATTTTTATTGAATTCTAGGAAGTCTATGATATCTTTCTTTACCCAGGAGTGATGTAGTTAAGCATTGTTCAATTTCAATGAAATTCAAGGTCTTTGAACTGAGTGAACTCTCAAATGGTAGTAATATTCACTGAGAAGGGAAATGTCATTTTAAAATTTTAATTAAAAATACAATGAAATAATTTCCTCTTCACTTTCCTTCTTTCTGTATTTCTCATGTGCATCCCCTCTCAATTCATAGCCTTCTCTTCTTTAGCTATTGTTGTAGCACATATAAATGGTTATGTATATATATATGGATACATATATACATACATACATACATACATGCATATCTTGTTAATTCTGTTCAGTGTTACCTACATGTATATGACCACTTTGTTTTCCATAACCAGTCAGGAGGCTCAACCCAGGGAAGACTTAACTAATTCTCTCCTAGCAGTTACTAATTGCTTGTAGGTATTGAGCTAGAGCCTGAGATTTTTCCCATATGCACTATGAAGTCAGCTAGTGTTGGGATTGTAAACATCTTGTTTAGGCAGCCATTTTGTTGAGATTTTTGTGAGTATACCTTCCCTGCCATAGCATGAAGACATGTAACTCACAACAGACTTCCTGGTCTTCTGGTTCTTAGAATCTCTCTGCCTCCTCTATCTCAGTATTCCCTGAGCCTTAACAATGGGAATTTTGTTGTAGATATCTTAGTTAGGGCTGTTCTCTGCCTTTTGACTAGTTGTATCTTTCTGTATTGGTCCTCCTATTGTAAAACAGAAGCTTCTTTGATGATGGGTAAGAACTACATTTATCTATAGGTTAAAGAGTAAGTATTATAATGTAATTAGGAATTAATATTGGTTTAGTAAAGTGGTGGTAGTAGGTTCTCAGCTAAGATTTGTGACTTCACCAGTCATGTGTGGTTGGCTATGTTTACAGTTCCAGGCATGATTTTGCTCCTGTTTAGTGGGCCTTAAGTCCAATTAGACAGTTATTGGCTCCAGCCAATATTGCACCTTTAGGGATATCTTGTCATCCTAATCATTGTTTTGGTTCATAGGTGTCATAGCTGGGTAGGATTACTGGCTGCTTTCCTCTCCCAGCAGCCTGTATATAGCCTTCTGGTGCTATGAAAGCTCTAGTTCTCTAAGTGAGGGAAGATCTTTCATTCCCATGGAGAAGAGAATAAGAGATTTGAGGAATAGTAAGGTTAAAATACAAATATTACTAGTACCAGAAAATTAATTAAAATTATATGTTGCTTTCAAAGAGCAAATGAATGAAATATAAGTGCCTGGAGAGATTATAAAAGAGTATTTTCTTTTATAATAAAGAAATGTTATTTACTAGGAACAAATGTTCCTAGTAAATTCATATCTGTATATTACAAATTCAGGAAGCGGGAATAAGTAATTATATCACTGAACTAGGAGGCACCAGTCAATCAGCTGAGTAACTGACATTGATAGGGAATGTTGTCCTGCATGAACAGAACACACAGAACATTGATCAGGACAGACAGAGTTCAAGACCCTCAAACATCATCTTTTACCACTCTCTCCAGCATCTAACAACACAAGACAAGGAAGCTGTGTGGAGAACAAAGGAAGAAGTAAAAACCCTTTGTTTCTAAATAGCAGGAGCAGGTGCAGAAAGTCCTAAGGAAATAGCAGAATCGTGAAAAAACTGATTATATTACGGTTCAGGATACAGTTTGGAGTAAAAGGCAGTCTTTTTTGATATTAGTAGTGATCAATTTGAGTTTGAAATTTGAAAAACAACAACCACAAATTCTATTTATGTTAGTAACTGGAAGTAAAACAAAACTTCTTAATCTAATGTGCAATTCCTATATGATGGAAATTACAAAACTCTGATGAAAGAAACCAGAAATCTATTTTTTTTCTTTTTATGAGTGTAAGGACAATGTTATCAGTCTTGATTTTTCCTAACCAAGTGTCTGTTTACTGCACCAGCATTTCACCAAATTGTTTTGTGGATATTTAGAGTAATTTTGGAAAGGCAAAATACAGAGAATAGCAACAAATCTTAAAAAGTATAGGTAGAGCATTGAGTACTTGAGCTCCTGCCTTACTATAAATGAAGGCACAGGAATGAGGTGGTATAACATTGGCAAGGAAACAGTCAAATAGATGAATAAAGTGGACTGTTTTCCCTAAAACTTTGCATGTGCATAGGTATTCAACTGATCTTTTTAAAAGAGCAAAAGCAATGTAATAGAGAGTGGAGTGGAATTTCCTTTCAACAAAAGATACTGGGCATCTGTGAAAACAGCAAAAGTTACAAGAATCCCAGATGTATGCATACCTTACATCTGTCTAACATAAACTGATTTGTAAAATCAAAATAAAGTGCACAATAATACAACCCTTTCCAGATAGCTGAAGAAGAAAGGTAGGTCATCTTGAATCAACACAAAGGTAAAGTTTAGCCATTAGGGAAAGCAGTGTGGAAGGTCTTAAAAGGTCTTATTCTTTCAACATTTCTGAGGGTCAGAGGTGCCCATGAGGTAGAATATATTTAGGATATATTTGTGTTGAATACAGACCAGGAAACCATAGAAATTAGTTAAATCATCTAGAGAAATTGAGAACATTTGAGGCTAGAGTGAATACAATCTATGGGTGAGCCATACAGTGAACGTAATGGGAGGTAGACTGTTAGAATGTTTAACAGAAATGAAGCAACCTCATACTGAAAGATGAATATCAGATGTGATAGCAAGTTGTTGGCATTTTTCATATTATAATCCTGATTGTTCTGTCCATAATGCATTTTAATTTATCCTGATAATACCTTTCCTAGAAAAATAAGTCCAACAATATTTATTAGGTAGTGTGTAATGTAAATTGTTTACATAGCTTAAGACAAACTTATGGAGTCTAGGAACTCTTTGGTACTGTTTTAGCATCTTTTTAGGACTGTGCTACATAGACCAAATCTTATGGAACAAGTATGTAAGCCCTTGAAAGAGCCTATGATGCCGAACGTACAGGACTGTGACAGTAACCAATGAGAATAGATGAAGTTGTTCCATAGGCATATTTACAAGCAGCTGAAGGAACCAGAGCTTGTAGGCAACTTGGGACTGTAGAAGAGCTTTTCTTGGAGTCATAAAAAGAGTCAAAATGGAATCTATTTCTGAGAGTAAATTTACTTTTTGACAGAAATTAGGAAATAAAAGGAAATAGATTGTAGGGGGTGTGAGTACATTTTCCTCATTTAGTGAAGGAAAAGAATAGCTGTTCTCATAGACCATTTAATCCTCCCCTCAGAAAGAGGAAGGGAAGCAGTGAGTACATGCAAACATTGATAAGCAAAAGTTCCTTTGGGCTTTGTGGGAGAGAAGTGTCCTGAAAGCTCATGTTATTTAACACTCTAGGCGTGTTCCTAAGTGAGTATAGACATATGGTAGCTACATCGCATACACATTTTCCTTTTTCACCATAGGCATCTAAATGTGTTTTTACATTTAAATATTATTTCATAGGATGCTAGACATGCAGCTGAAGAAGAGATATATACAAACTTAAATCAGAAGATTGACCAGTTTCTGCAGCTAGCTGACTACGACTGGATGACGGGGGACTTAGACAACAAGGCTAGTGATTACCTCGTTGACCTCATTGCCTTCCTTCGGAGCACATTTGCTGTATTCACGCACCTTCCTGTAAGTGATAGTTGCTTCTATTTTGCCCCTCAAAACAGAAAATGGGTACCTTGAACCAACTTTGCAAAAGGGTTTCATTTCTCATTTGATTTGTCAGGGGCCTCTTTAATAACTAAGAGCTCCTAAGAGGTACAAAAATCCACAAAGCGCTTTTCAGGCCTACATGTAATTTCTTTTCAAAGATTACCTTTTGACTATAATCAGGTCTTCCAACTAAGTTAAGAGTCATTTGTATAGGACATGGCAAATACCTTGTAAAGAGTATCGAAGAGACTCGCTAGTTAACATTTAAGGACTGTTTCTTTTAATTTTAGGACATCCTTTGATTTTTTTTTAATAATTTGAAAATCTTGATTGAACCTCTATCTACTTCATAGTTGTCTTCTAGGTATATTAATCACAATCATTTAAAGTTATGTTTATTAACTTATTGTTTATATACATATTGGTGAGTTTGATTTTTAGTGATACGTTCATGACTCTTCCTAGTATTTTTTGTTTGTTGTTACACATCATATTTAAACTGCATAGACTCTGCTTTCTAATAATGTTCATTCTTTCCCTTATTGATTAAGTATGTGGGACGATCTGTTGTATTTAGGCTGATCTTAGTCATAGGCTTGGGTTGCAGTTGTCATGCTCCTCTAGTCATCTTTGTTGCTAGTTAATGTGCTATAATTTTAATGGTAAGTGCAGGCCAGTCATTGCCTTAAGCACTAAAGATAACTGCAGAAACTTCTGCAATTCGGCCTTCTGCCACTTTCAGGCAGATATTGAGAAAGAGTGTTACCAGTAGACTGACATACAGTTAAAAATAGTTTAAAAAAACTAAACAACAGCAACAACAACAAAAACCCCCAAAAAGACGATTTATAAACTGTTGGTGTATATGTACCATACCCTTTTGTTTTAGCTTTTCCTATAGTCGGAGTGTTTGTGTATGTCTAGAACTTATATGTTGGCCCTGATTACCCTTGTGATAGTAGCAAGTAAGTCCCTGGAGGTGATGGCCATGTACTAGGGCCTTCCAAAGAGTTCTAGAGAGATAGTTTTGTTATTTTCTATAATAACAGAATGTCTCAGGAATATACCTATTATGAAGTTGCAAACAGGTACTCACCAGGCATGGAATCTGTTGTCACCGGGATCTGACAGTTCCAAGGTCCAGTACTGGGAGAAATAAAGTTCTGTTGTTGATGAGTTACCTGTCACTGGTATTTTTGTTGTTTATAAACTACCTGGTTGGCAGTGGTTTGTTAATGCAGCACAAATGGATTTTAAAAACAGCCTACCTGAGATTCTTACACATTTGTCCTAAGCTATGTCCTATGTCTGAACCACTGTGAGATTTTGGAAAATCTCACTTTGCCTTTCTAAGGTTTTGGCATAAACCTTTATTTTCCAGAGCTGTTAAGCTCTAGAATTCAACAAATGTCACAATGGAAAATTTGGTTCTCAGAGCTGTAATTTTAGCACTCTAACATTGTGAAAGAAAGAAAAATCATTTTAAATCAGTAAAAACTATTTTATTCCTGGGACCTAATTCTGGTTCTCTGTTTATTGCCTACGTTGGAATTGGGCCAGCACCACCAAGGACAGCTTCTGATCCTCAGATCACATTAAAAAGTGTGCCTTTTCCATAGTTTTATTCTTTTTTAATCCTCCTTGTTCATAGCATTTTGATGTCTCTTCTTCTTCTTCTTCTTCTTCTTCTTCTTCTTCTTCTTCTTCTTCTTCTTCTTCTTCTTCTCTTTCTTCTTCTTCCTCCTCTTCCTCCTTCTCCTCCTCCTCCTCCTTCCTTCTTCTTCTTCCTCTTACTCTTCCTCCTCTTCCTCCTCCTCTTCTTCTTTCTTCTGACAGGGTTTCTCTGTGTAGTCCTGTTGTCCTGAACTAGATCTATAGACCACGCTGGCCTTGAACTTGCAGAGATCTGCCTGCCTCTGCCTCCCAAGTGATGGAATTAAAGGTGTGTGCCAGTATGCCACTACCCTGTTTGCATTCTGATATCTGTAAAGAAAAAAAAAATGGTTTTTGTTCTAGTTGTGCTTAGTAGAAAGATTGACTTGTAGGAAATTGTATTATTTTTTCTTACTTTACCCTACTAACAAGACAAAACAAATCTAGCACCAAAAATATTAAAAAAGAATTCATTAAGCTGGAGAGACAGCTCATTACTTAAGAGCACTTGCTGCTCTTGCAGAGGACCTGGGTTTTGTTGTCAGCACCCACATGGTAGATTACAGCCTTCTGTGTCAGCTTCTGTCCTCTGGGTACCCGGCACACACACAATGCACTTATATACATGTAGAGAAAATACTCATATACATATAATAAAAATGAGCAAATCTTTAAAAATACAAAACAAGCTTACAATTATAAGTAAAAATAATATGTTAAAAATCTCTTAACATTTGGTTTTCCCAAGTACTGTGTAAATGACAGAAACTATGTTGGTATATAATTATCACATAATTATAAAGTTATAAGGACATAATGTAATATCCAAATTCATTCTTGATTTAAAAAGAAAAATCACTAAAATGTGAGTAGAATAATGTTTTAATAATAGGAAATTCAGTAGGTTCTGTAAATTTAACAGGGTCATGCTAAACACATGGATTTACATTAGCATTATCAGGAGGCTAAAATTTCTTATCACCAGTGTTTTAGAGGTTCCTTTAAATAAACAAGATTTCTAAGATCAGATTATAATTGTAGTAATCAGACATGTAAACCTCTGTGTGGTTTTGCTGCTACAACATATCTGAATAAATTATGTCCAACAGAAATTTCTTTCTGTGTTATCTTAAGTAATTACTAGAAATAATGTGAATTATTCATCATAGAGTAACATACAAGTATATCAGGATGGGGCTATTTTGTGGTGCAGAGTTTTCCAAGACTAATCAAATTATTATGAGCATCTGGTGAACTCCATAAGGAAATATGTTATTTAAATGATTCTAAAATTGATAGTAAAGGAAAATTAGACACTACAAAAAATGTAAAAATTTAAGTGTGTTCTTTACCTTCTATATATGAAATGGTATTTATAAAGCAAAATATTCTTTCAAAATAGAATAGACTGACATAAAAAGAGTAGAATGCAAAATTTCTAAGTATTTCAGGATCTGTGAAAGAATTCCTATCTCAATTAAAAAAAACTTCATTAAAATATTGCCATTACTGCATGCCAGTTTGGATTAAGATATTAATAAATTCTTGCTTTCTATGTGACAGTGAATGTAGTATGTATGTTTTCCGCCAGCCCGCCTGCTGCCAGTCTGGTTCCACAGCTGCGCCATCCCCCAATAACACGCTGAGACTCTGTATTTGATACAATCCTGTTGGCCAGTTACAATTATTTTTTATGGGCTAGCTCTGTCTTAATTATTAACCCACTTCTACTTATCTAAGTATTTCCATGTGGTCATCTTACCGAAGAGCAGCGGCCCAGCATCTTGCCTCCCCTATGCTCTACATGCTGACTCCTCCTAACTACTTCCTCCTTCCTTCTTGTCTCCTAGCCCCGCCTATCTTGCTTTTCCATTGGCCCAACAGTGTTTTATTGTTTAACCAGTATGAAAAAAACGTATTTACAGAATAACATCTCCCATCATCTCCTCTTTTCTGTCTAAAATAAAAGAAGGGGTTTAACCTTAACATAGCAAAATATATCATACAACAGTTATCAAATAAGAATCATAGTTAACAATATTTAGTCCAGTAACATTTTGTAAGACTTAAAGAAAATATCATCTTTCCTATCTTTGTGAGTCTAAAGTCCTATATGTAACTTATCTTTAATCCTAACTAAGGAAAACTATAACCATAACTATCTGTCTTCAACTCCTTGAAAGACCACAGAAGGCTAACCTATAAACTCTAGAGATGACAGAGACAACTCATTGCCTGGTCAGTCACCCAGAGTTCTTCTGTAATGTTCCATCTTCAGCCCATAGGCCATAGTGTGTCTCCAGACTCTTCAGCAAAGCAGGAAACTTTAAACTGTCCACCTGTATTGGCAGTTTGTCAGTCATTTTTCTTTGTGTCCTGTAGACTGTCTGGCAGGCAGACTCTTCCATGAAGCAGCAATCCTGTAGCAATGTCCATCTTGCATCAGCAGTCACCTTTTTGTGGGTCCTGTATGTCCAGGTTCTACAACATAAAGTCAAACAGTCCAGAAGAGCAGCACCTTGTCCAAATGGCTAGTCTTGCCATATCAGAAGCAAACTCCATAATGTGTTTCTTCGATGACCATCTTCCTTTCTGACGCAGGTGGTGTTACAAGGAGCAGTTGTGTCTCATTGACAAGAAAAACCCTAAACCATGTTAAATGCCATATTCTGTAGGTCTTTGAAAGGTTTGAAGAATGCCTATTCATCTCAAATACATCTTTGCATATCTAGAAATCCTAACTAACTTAACTCCAAGTTTTGACTATCATGGTTAACTCTCTATTCTGTTCTAAATTATACATTTTCCAATGAGCTATATAAACATAGTACCTAAACAAGAGGAGAAATATAGACATCACAAAATTGACCTTAAATAGTGTCAATAAATGAAAATCCATTCCAAAGCAAAGTATTAATATCTATACCATAATTACCTTTTTACCTTTAAAAAGACTGTTTGTGGTCATTAGTCATTTATAACCAAGCCCATTTAAATGAAAACAAACATTTATAAACAATATTTGGGAATTTGGGCGTCGTTCTTTCCAAACTGCTTCCTGCTGGTAGGGGGTGCTGTCATGGGGGATCCTAAGAAGATGCAGAAATCTTGGCTGTAGTCTGTAAGGCTTTGTCTCAAATGCTTTGAATGTTGGATCACCTGGGGCGCTGTTTCAGGGGGTCTGACTTTATCAAACCACATTAGTTTGGAAGGAATCCACAACATCTCCCATCAAGTGAATTCTAGACTGAATGAATATTTGAATTTTTTTAAGGAAATACTCAAGAAACCAGATACTGGTATCCATCCCCCGACCCCTCCCATCTCCACCACCCCCACACCACAGAAAGGTAGATGCCTTCCAGGAGGGATCATCTAAATCTGTCAAGTCATTTGGAGTACGTACTAGGCCCTCCCTCCTGTCTCTAGGCTAAGAGAGTATCCCTCCATGAGGAATGTGTCCCAAAGTCCTTCTGTCCACCCCTTTACTGGCAATAGAGTCTACTTTGGGATTTCGAGTTTACAGTGAAGACCAGCTGAAACATTCATCTTTGTGGGCTGAATAACTACTGGATTCTTGGACTATCTTTCCATTGGTAGATAGACTTTGTTGAACTACCTGGACCACAGCCTATAACCATACACATTCACACATATATATTCTAACATACATATATATATATAATGTTTTGTTCCTCTAGCAAACCCCATTAAAGATTTTGTTAATATAGCACCAGGCTTTCCTTTAAACTTTTTAATCTCCCTAAGGACTGGACTTAGCTTCATTCTACTTCCTGTTATTCCTTTTTTCTTCAAACTGTACATTTTTGTATTTCTCTTTGACCAGCTTTCTCCTTTTCATTAGAGATCTGCATAAGAGTAATTACTAATAACCATACACAGTCAGTACTACACTGTTTTGAAATCTCAGCCAAACCCAGTAATCCTCCCAGGTTTTAGGATCATAGCTCCCTTGACAGTGCTCCCAATCATTTGGATTTTAATTACTTCCAGATAGAGTCAAGTTGACAACCAAGAATAGCCATCACATATATATTCCTAAGTATACTGTATTGAGTCCATATACTGTTACTTGTATGTGTTTTTATTTTTTAATGGCTGATCATTTGGTGCTGGACAACAAGTAATATTTTTTAGAATTTATCTTTGAAGCTGGGCAATAGTGGTGTATGCCTGTAATCCCAGCACTCTAGAGGCAGAGGCGGATCTCTGAGTTTGATGCTAGCCTGGTTTACAGAGTGAATTTCAGGACAGCCAGAGCTACATAGAGAACCCCTGTCTTGAAAAACCAGAAAAGGAAGAAAGTGAAAGGAAGGAAAGAAGTGAGAAAAAGGAAGGGAGGGAGGGAGGGAGAGAGGGAGGAAAAGATTATTCTGATCTTACAAGTGCTGGAGAAAGGTTGGGGTGGAGTAGTGTCTCAAGGTGCAGAGCTGATTTTGTTTTCTATCTTCTGTCAATGTGTATGTGTATGACTCGGGGAAAAATCTGATCCAACTGTAGTGTTTTCGTGTGTGTTTACATGCAGTGCTGCTTTCCCTGGCTTGTTCCTGCCTGGAAGATGCCTCTTAATAGAAAGTTAGTTTCTGTTCTTCCCATTGGAAGAAACTCTTCTCAAACTCACATTTCCCTTTTCATTCTGTTTAACTTTATGAACTACTGACATTTCCAGACTTACCAAATAATTATCCACTGAGGAATCATTGCTGCCTTTTGTTGAGAATCTTCTTTGTGACTTTTAAGTCTTTCCCAACTGGGAGTCAGGGAGATGGATCGGCAGGTAAAGCACTTGCTATGTAGGGTAAGGACCAAGTGTAAGCATTCCAGTCTCTAGAACCCATTAACCTATGTTGCTGATGACCCAGTTATAGAGACAGTGAATCTCTGAGGCGAGCTCGCTAATTAGAGTGGCCAAAATGGTAAATCCTGGCATTAGTGAGAGACACTGCTTCATATGTGGCATCAGCTTTCAACTTATACATGCATACTTACACATGTACACATGTGTCCACATATATTCAAATATACATACCACTCACACATACACATACACATACCCCGGTGGAGCTTCATACTTTCTTTTTGTTTAACCAAGATGCTCCTATCAAACCAAAGTAGTGTTGCTTGCCTACCATATCCAGAACTCTGCTATTCTGAGCCTTTGACCATGTCACTACCGTCTGCTTCTACTGATGCTGCCCTATAATATATATTTTATTTACATCCATCAAATCTCATTTCAAAGCTTATGCTTTGAGACATTTTCTACTTTTAACCATTACCCAGATGGGACATCTTCCTTTTTAGGCACTTCTTATTTGGGAAGAGCCCCGTTCTGTCTTGAATAGACGTGTTAGCCCTGTGTCTGAGTCAGGAAGAGAAAGGGTGGCAATTAGAAAATGGATGTTGTGCTTCCTCTGCTTTTCAGCTCTCAGTCATTCCAGGGCTTGAAGACAGAAGCCTCCCCACTAGAACATTGTGGCTAAATAGGTATAAGTGCCAATAGGTAAATAGGTGCCAGTTGTAAGAGGGAGTGTGCTTTGCAAGGGACATGGTCAGGATTTAAATAGCCTGATTTGATGGTAAATATTCCTCTATACCATCTTACTGATTATTAGTACCTGGGGATAAGACCTGGTGTTAATCATCAGTGTCTATGGATAGCAATACTTCACATTAATGGCACACATGTTTTTGTGAATTTTATTTGTGCTAAATTATAAATTATATGGCCTTTGCTCAGGGATTAAAAACAATTTTTAGGTCTTATGTATCATTAAAAGTAATTTGATTATTAAAAAGAAAAATCATAAGTTACTATGCTGAGATAAAGGAAAAAAAACCCAAAACATTGGATAAAAATTCTAATTTCTGCCTTTTATATTTTGTTGTGTTTCCACAAACAGGAAACATCTTTAAAATGGCAAACTTTTACTGGTAAAATGCCTTCCATTTAGATATTACTTTGTAATATTCAAACTCTGTGTCCCTTACATTATCTCATATGGCTTCTTAAATCAACCTGTGTGATAAATGGGCAGTAGATATTTTCTCTATTTGTCAAATGAGAAACTAACGCCTAAAGTGATTTTGCCTGGGTTCAAGAAGTAACCGATAACCTTGTATCTTGCATAATGGTAACTACCTACCATTTGAGAATATGCTAGATACCAAGTCTTCCATGAAGGTCCCCTTCGTATCTCTCTGTGTACAACCTTGCAGTTATCTATGAGGAACACTAAGCTACATTGAACAGAGCCATAATTTAAATACCTTGTCTCTGTAGGATTCCCTGGGAATCTATTTAATGTCAGTATATAAAATTTTAGTCATTATGACCCAAACATTTCCCAGTAGGGAAAATAAATTACAGTAATGCCACAATAAAGTAGAAAGATAATAGTAGAAAGTTAATCAGGCAATGGGAAGATTGTGTGTGTGTGTGTGTGTGTGTGTGTGTGTGTGTGTGTGTGTGTGTGTGAGAGTGTGTGTGTGTGAGTGTGTGTTGCTTGTTAGTGAGTTGCTTATTTCTAACTCTCTATCTGACACATAATGTAGAAAGTCATCTGGCAAGAATGATTGTCCAAGTGCATCCACTCCCTATGGCTTTTCATGGAACAAAATAGGAAAAGTTCCAGGGTTCTCATGAGACAGTCAGGCCTCACAGCCTTGAGGATACAATAACATTTTTCTTCAGATTAATTACATGGGTAGAACCAATGTCCAAAGAATTTTCTTTTCTTTGATGGGGAGAAATAACAGATTTGCTAATGATAGCTCTGCCTACCAAGAAATTGTTTTATGTTTCCTGTTTCTGCACTTTAACCTTTAAGTTATTTGAACTAACTAGAGTACCTAGAGCAATAGATTAGCTCCTTGTCAGTGTGATGCTAGGCTTCCAAGTTTAATCACTTAAGTCCCTTAGAGGATTTGTGTTTCTTTACAGAGGCTTATGTGTGTTGGTCTATTACTTAGCAGTTTTTTCCTGTTACCAGCAGTTGTTTCTGCTGTTTCTGGTAATATACATCCAGTAGACTTTGGCCTCCTTAATTAATATTACCAACTCTTGAATTATACTCTTTCCTTATAATTCATTTAAAAGAACTGTCTGATACGAAATAGAAAGTCTACTTTCTATCCTGATTTTGGAGATGGGGCAAAATGAGCAGAACATGGAGTTTTAAGGAGTAGGGCCCTGTCCTGTAGCTTAACTTTATTAGACGAGCAGGTCCACTGAGCAGGTGCAGGGGCTTTGCCAAGGGTGAGATAGGCTCAGTCACGTTAGAATCACTGCTGACTGGTTGCAGCACTGGGGTGTTCCTCATCATGCTAAGTGTTATTTGAGGACAAAACAATAGAGTCAACATTACTGATAAAAGCAAACCAATTAAAAACTTAACAGTTTAATTGTGCCTGTGAAGTAACAGGCACATAGGTCCATAAACTACAACACTGTTAATCTAAATAATATATATTTGTGAATATTCTTTTATGACTTTTACATTATATCCTTGGATATATTTATAATATGTCAAAAATAAGCAAAACAAGATTTTATAAATGGATTACAAGTATGTGAGATCACTCAATGTGTACTATAGTTGGAAAATCTGTATATGAAGCATAAAAAGGGTAAACAATTGTGTTTGTGGCATGTGTTTCTTATTTTCTCCAAAACTGTGTGTGCGTGCATGCCTGCGTGTGTGCATGCATGCATGCCTGCCTGCCTGTGTATATATGTAGGTGTATATACATACATACATACATACATACATACATACATACATACATACACATATACACACACACACACACACACACACACACACACATGCATACATACATATTTGTTTGTGTTTGTTTTGAGACAGGACCTCACTGTGTCATCCTGGCAAGTTCAACGTACAGATATCTACCTGCCTCTGTTGAAATGCACCACCATACCTGGTTTATATTATTTTCATTCTTGGAATTCAAATATTTACACATTCATATTTTTTAAAATTTACAGATTTTGATAGTCCCTCTTGTTTCCTATGCCCTTATATTCATACATTTTTTTTCAGTGAGAGGGAGAAAGTCCCTCCATTTTAGCTTTCCAGGTCCCAGGGTCCTTTACTTAGTCCATTACTGTCTACAAAGCAGATTGTTGTTGACGGAGAGACAGATAAAATATTGCTTATGATAATGTACACAATGTATGTGAAAATGGGATTTTTTCCAGTTTTTCCAGTTCCTATGGATGCAAAGGCCATTCTCTTTTCATATGGCAGACAAATTGCTTTTCACTAAAATTTAAATAGCCTGAAAGATGTGTGGTGATGTGGGTTGAGGTTTCTAGCAGATTCCTAGAGGAGGGGCTTAGTAACTGACAGCTGGGGTATGTGGCGATTGAGGTGATGCCTGGGAAGAGTTTTAATCATTGTCACTCTTCCACTGTAACTCCCATGGGTTCTTCATGGGTCTCTCACAACCTCTTCAGAAATCGGTGACTTCAGCAGAGTGTATCTGTTGGCCACTTGCAGAAATTCTATACATACATGGTGTGGGGCTGCTCTTTCTCCTTAGGGTTGCTTATCTCCTTTTATAATTTTCCTGTTTTTAAAATAGAATTCAAGTTCCATTTCCCATATAAAGTCTTCCCCAACCTCTCCTTCTTTTCTTTATAATCCATATATACTTCAGTGGGTGAGTCTAATGTTTTCTTCACTGCTGGAAACAACATATTATACTTTTTCTTCTAATAATTACCACAGTTATAAAATCTTTGAGAAAATGTGTTTAGACTTTTTAACTTAGCCAACATAGAGTAGGTGCCCAACAAATGTCATAAGATTGGATGTCTTTTTACTGGGAATATAGTTGACTTTCATCATTTGACATTTTCTGTTTTGGTTACATCATTATTATTATTACTATTACTATTACTATTTATTATTATTATTATTATTATTATTATTATTATTATTATTATTATTATTATTATTATTTTGCCCTGCAATTTCATTTCAATGAGAAGAGACTGGGAGAACACTGAAAGGTACTATAGGCTCTCATGGAATAAAACCTTGCAGCTGGGAATATTGCCATACTAAACCCATGTTTTTGCTTCTTTGACAAGAATGGGACTGATCGGATTGGCTCTAGGATGGCAGTGCACTTACATATGCTGCAGTTATGTAACAGATTTGACACATGGCACTGTTCACCAGTACTTCCAAGGTTCATAGTTTGTTGTAATGTGATTTAGTAAAAATTTTAACTAATCCAAACATGCAAGGTAGACCACTAGAAATAGCACAGTGCATACTTTCCCCCGAGTCTCCTTTCTTGAATGAGCAGGTGAGGGCTCTTTTACTTCAGCTCTTGTTTGTTCATAATGTTGAAACACTTTCTAAGGAGAAACTACCAAGAAAGGTAGATGAACAAGGCAATTTTTGCCCTGTGGTCATCCCTGAAGGTATGATGTCATATTTTAAGAAGAGTTTGTGTGAGGACATCTACTTGCTGTTTTTATGTAATGTAGGATTGCCTTTGTAGGATTCTTGTAATAGAATGATTTGTTATTTTTAACTGTTTTAAAATGGTGAGGGGAAAAAACCAAGAAAGTTTTATATCATGTTTATCTGCATGTGTTTTGTTGTACTGCAATACATTTTTTCAGTTTCCTCTAACTGTTGTGTATCTCGATAACTCCTATGGAATATATATAGTTTTGGGATCAAGAGGTGATAGGACTTTCACATGGGATGCAATCCTTGAACAGACAAGTAGACTCTAGTCCCACCTCTCACGAAATGTATTGTAAGCCCTTTAAAAGTGTGCCTCCTTTCATGCTTTTTTCCTAGGTATGAGCATAGATTCCCATTGGAATTGTGCACCATCCATGGGGTTTTTTTTTTTGTTTAGTTTTTATACCCTAGACAATATTGTTACTGCTATGTTGACCAACGGTGTAGAATTTTCTGTTTACATATCTTTTGTGACCCTTTCAGTTAGTTGTAGTTGAGCTCCCCTCCTCAAATATGGGGTCATTTTGTTTTTTGCTTTAACAAAAGCTTTTTTTTTTTGATTATTTGTGTGTATATGTACATGTGAGTGCAGCTGTGCATGGGGGTCAGAGGCATTGGATCTCTGGAACTGGAATGCCAGGTAGTCATAAGCCATCTTACATGGGTGCTGGGAACCAAACTTAGGTTCTTTTCCAAAGCAGTAAGTACTCTTGACCCCTGAACTACCCCCATACCAATATACTTTTGAATCAGTCTTTTCCTTATAAAAATAATCTTAAGAAATAACCTATGTCTTTCAAAAACTGGAAATGTGACTGAAAATTAACAAATTGTTAAGTGTATATTCTGGTAAGTTTTTACAGATAGATGGTGACCAGTGCCCCTGATCAAGGGCCAGAGCATCACTAGTTTCCTGGAAGACCCATCACAAGCTTCCTTAACCATCTCTTCCTGGAACACAAATATCCTGTTAAGATAAAACATGCCCACTTGGAAATCCTTTCTTTCCTGTCTATTTATAATTTAAGACATTAAATACAGTACAGTTGATAGCAATGAAATTCCTATAAACAGTGGGAGCTACCCTTTGAGGTACCTGAGAGTGTCTGCAGATGGATGAGCGTCTTACTATCAATTAATTATATACTAATAATCTTCTTTTTAAAAATTCAAACTATTTGTGGTGGTTTGAATGAGAATGACCCCATAGGTACATTTTGTATAGTTGTCCTACATTAGGTAGAAATGTTTTTTGGAGGAAATATGTCCCCGAGGGAAACCTTTGAGAGTTTCAAAGCTGCTAGCCATTCCCAGTGTTCTCTGGCTCCTACTTGCAAATCTAAATGTGAACTTTTAGCTCTTCTGAGTGCCATGTTTTTGCTCTGCCATTGTGGACTCTATCCCAGTGAAACTATAAGCCAAATTAATTGCTGTCATTATAAGCTTCCTTTATCACAGTGTTTTGTCACAGCAGTAGAAAAGTAACTGAGACACACTTCATGTTTCTATATGAGGTAATTGTGTATCACTGATACTTGATTTCTCCTAATGTGACTTACTTGCTTTTCAATAAAATTGATTTAGTTTTAAAATAATTTTCAACCCAAAAATGTTTTGGCACCAGAGAGATGATTAAGAGGACAAATGTAATTACCTTGCAATCCTGGAAATGTTAATTTGACCTCCAGAACCCAGGTAAAGGTCAAAGGAGAGAACCATCTCCATAAAGTTGTCTTCTGATCTCCATGTGCACACACACACACACACACACACACACACACACACACACACACACACACACACAAAATAAATAAAAATAAAAACATTTTATTCATCTCATATCTATGTCCTTTATCTGCTCTTACCTTTTGCATAAAGACAGAGATAATACATGCAAAACGATTTATAATCATTTGACAGAAAATGTCCATAATCTAACCATCAAATACAAATATCAGGATATGTGACCTCCATCCTATGTTTTAGAAACTTTATTGGAAATTAGCAGTCTCACAAAGAACCAAACAAATCATAAAGATAACTTATTTGCCTATGTCTCAAAGCAATTATATTAATACATTACAGTAAAACACTCTCAGTTCACCATAAAATAAAATATTACTACCACAAATTGCTAAGGTCTATTATTTATATCCTTTGGTTTCTTTTAATAAGTTTTATTTGAAAGCATCAGAAATTTAAATAAAAATAGAAATTTGAGTACTCCAGGAATGATATCTTACTGAGCTGGTCATGTTCCTGAAATGTCTTTGGAAAGAATGTGAAGACCCCAGAACACCTGTAACCTTCAGCCTCAATGTGACTCGAGGGTACCTGTCATTCCAGCCTATTCAACATGGATTGTTTCTATATATTGACATTCTTTGAACCAGACTAAAGTTGGATTTCAAAGTATTGATGTGTGTTGCATGTATGTTTTCCACCAGCCTGCCTGGTCCCACCGCCATGCCAGCCCCCCAATAACATGCAGGAACTCTGTATTTGATATAAGGCTGTTGGCCAGGTACTAGTTTGTTACCGGCTAGCTCTGTCTTAATGATTAACCCATTTCTACTATTCTAAGTATTTCCACATGGCTCATCTTACCGGCCAGAGTGACTGACTGGCGTTCTACCTCTCCGGGCTCTCCATGTTGACCCCTCCTTCCCACTTCCTTTTTCCTTTTTGTCTCCTAGCCCCACCTATCTTGCTTTCCCATTGGCCAACAATGCTTTATTCATTAACCAGTATGAGAAACATATTTACAGAATAACATTTTCCATCATCTCCTCTTTTCTGTCTAAAATGAAAGAAGGGTTTTAACCTTAACATAACAAAATATACCATACAACAGTTAACAAATAAGAATCACAGCAATATTTAGTCCATTAACATTTTGTAAGACTTAAAGAAAGTATCATCCTTCCTATCTTTGTAAGTCTAAAGTCCTATATGTAACTTATCTTTAATCCTAACTAAGAAAAACTATAACCATAACTATCTGTCTTCAACTCCATCAAAGACCATAGAAGGATTATACATAAACTTTAGAATGACAGAGACAACTCATCGCCTGGTCAGTCACCCGGAGTTCTTCTGTAATGTTCCATCTTCAGCCCATAGGCCATAGTGTGTCTGGCAGACTCTTTCATGAAGCAGGAACCCTGTAGCACTGTCCATCTTGTTTCAGCAGTCACTTTTCTGTGGGTCCTGCTTGTCCAGTTTATACAGCATAAAGTCAAACAGTCCAGACAAGAGCAGTATCTTGCCCATATGGCTAGTCTTGACATATTGAAAGCAAACTTTGTAACGAGTTTCTTCAATGTCCATCTTCCTTTCTGATGCAGGTGGTGTTGGCCAAGAGCAGTTATGTCTCACTGTCAAGAAAATCCCTAAACCATTTTAAATGCCATATTCTGTAGGTCTTTGAAAGGTTTGAGGAACTATTCATCTCAAATACATCTCTGCATATCTAGAAATCCTAACTAACTTAACTCCAAGTTTTGACTATCTTGGTAACTCTCTATAATATGTACTAAATTATACATTACATTTTCCAATGAGCTATATAAACACAATACCTAAACAAGAGGAGAAATATACATATCACAAAATTGATCTTAAATTTGTATGAATAAATGGAAATCCATTCCAAGGCAAAGTATTCATATCTATACCATAATTCCCTTTTTTACCTTTAAAAAGATTGCTTATGGTCATTAACCATTTATAACCAAGCTCACTTAAATGAAAAACTACATTTATAAACAACATTTGGGAATTTGGGCGTCATTCTTTCCAAACTTCTTCCTGCGGGTAGGGGGCGCTGTCATGGGGAATCCTAAGAAGACGCAGAAATCCTGGCTATAGTCTGCAAGGCTGCTTTGTCCCAACTGCTTTGAGTGTTGGATCATCTAGCTACTGTTTCAGGGGGTCTGGCTTGATCAAACCATGTTAGTCTGGAAGGAATCCACAGCTTTTCATTTTCTATGGAAACAAAATTAGAAATCCTTTCCCCCAGTAACTTGTCCTTGAACTTAAATTTTGGAGTCAAAGCATTTTTAAAATTTATAAATTGGATTAGTCCAGCAGCATTTCTTTTATCAGTAGTTGTTATTTCCTCAGTAATCAAACAATTTAAAGATAACAGAACAGCATACAATATCCAAAGTTTCTCTGTGCTTTCCATCTTTACTTGGCTCTTTTATTACTCTATTTCTTCTACTTCTATTTTTACATATTTTGAGACAGGGTTTCTCTGTGTAACTTTTATCTGTCCTGGAATTTACTCTATATACCAGGTTCACTTTGAAATCACAGAGATCTGTTTGTCTCTACCTCCCGAGTGTTGGGATTAAAGGCGTGTGCCACCACACCCAGCCAGTATTTTTATTTTTAAAATAAAAATAAAAATTTTTAAAACCATTTTATTCTTTGTCTTTTTTTTCTCCCAAGCCAATGTATATTTTTAAACACACTGTAAACCTTCATTGCCAACCCTCGTACATACCAATGAATTGTTAGCAGAGCTCTTTAAAAGCAATGCGGTTTTGCCGCTTATGTAAATTTTGGAAACCTCCATTAAAGGAGCCATGCAAATATTTACTTGTCTCTCACAAAACAGAGTCCAACCCAGAAAAATGTTGCTACCAAGAAGCCTTGCTTGTCTTTGTTCCTTTGTTTCTAAAACATTTCTTAAGCTTTTCTTAGTTTTAAGTGAAAGTTCTTATTAGCCACATTGGGCTCCAATTGTAGTGGGTATGTTTCCCACCAGCCTGCCTGGTCCCGCCGCCATGCCAGCACTGAATAACACCCAGAGACTCTGTATTTGATATAAGGCTGTTGGCCAGGTACTAGTTTGTTACAGGCTAGCTCTGTCTTAATGATTAACCCATTTCTACTATTCTAAGTATTTCCACGTGGTTCATCTTACTGGCCAGAGCAGCTGGCTGACGTTCTACCTCTCCCATGCTCTCCACATTGACCCCTCCTAAATACTTCCTCTTTCCTCCTTGTCTCCTAGCCCTGCCTATCTTGATTTCCCATTGGCAACAGTGCTTTATTCATTAACCAATATGAGAAACATTTACAAAATAACATCGCCCATCAGATGTGTATATGCCCACTTTTAAGAACCTTTAAGATTTTCAAATTAAGTGAAAAAATTCAGAAAGGCATAGAATTTACATTTAACCTGGAAATAGTTTTAGAAGTGTGAGTGTTAAATAACAAATTGTGTCTAGTTTTCATACTTCAGGCACAGAGGAACAAAGTAATGGATATCATGGATGTTCATGTTGTACCATTTTTAGCATCCAACCTAAGTATAGCACCTGGCCCCTTTTCCCAATAGAAATGATCAGGAATCATACTTGCCTTATAATCCACAGTGATTTGGGAGTTGTTCATTATTATAGTTGCAGTAAAGCTGAACCTGACCTCAGAATGGTGTATACTATGGTAATAAACACACATGTAATAGATACCTAAGATATGGCATGGACTTTGTTGTTTGCCCACAGCAGGTGGTTCCTAAGGTGAACCTTTCCATCTGGGTTAACTAGAATTCAGGTCATAGGTATGTGGTTTCAGGCAAAGAATTTTGGAAATCAATTATTACCAGTGTTATTTATTTTATTGCTGTCTGTTTCATTTGATTAGGTATTACAGAACAAAAATGAGCCTAGAAAAAGAATTTGCTGGATTGAACTAGGATGTAAAAGCCATTTTCTTTTGGGATATCTTAAGAAATTCAAGACATGAAGGGTTAAATTATGCAGCTGTCAGTTTCAGCTGGATAGATACATAATTGAAAATCTATTTGAATGTACAAAAGCCCGTGTATACCAGCCATCTATCAAAGATGACATAACCAACGGCAACAGACTTTATTTAAAATTTTATAATCAATTGAAGTTCATACTCAGTAAATCTTTTCATTTGTTTGAAATGTATCAGGAAGGGGTGTGTAGGTAAACTGAGAGTAAAGCTCCCCCACACCCAGGAGCTTGCAGCTAAATCTAAAGTAGATCATGTCTCAAGTGAGTTCATGGATACAGTTATTGGAATAAAAAGTGGCTGCAACCAAATAAATAAAAATGGAAAGATGGTGACGGCTGTACTACCAGTAACGATGCAGTGTGATTAATGGGGATATGGCTGGGGAGCATTTGTTTATTTTCAGCCTCCTGAGGACAGTACACAGTTTGAGTGAAGCTTTGCTAGACCATGACTTCCTTTGGAAGCTTAGGGATCATGTCTCTTTGTGTTTACTCTCCTCTTTAATGTACACTGATTAGATTCTGCCTGATAGGGTCTTCGTCACATCTCTGAACAAGATCACAGGAGACTTCACAGAGTTATAGGGCTTTTTTGAGAGATGTCTGATAGTTTGGTACCTAGTTGTCTTTGTAGAACAAGAGGCAAACTATTGTCCTGTTTTGGCCTCTGACCACAGTAGTACAGGATTCCAAGTAAGGCTGTTGAACACCTGGAAGGTCAGTTACACCAGTCTTGTACTTTTAACTTTTATATACTATTTAGATAAAGGTAAGACAAAAATCAAATAGTTTTGAATAAACCTTGGATAGATGTACTTTTTGTTTTTTTAAGCTGTTATTTGTAAATACTACCAAAGCAGTTCAGTAACATTAGAGAACTCCATTTAGGTATGAAAACGTTAAGAGAACTTTGTGAATGTAGAAGTCTATTTCAGCTTTGAGTGTATAAATTTTTGTATCATAAATATGTCAACTTTAAGTCTCATCATTAAATATCTTATAATAGCTTACTCAGATCTTTATGTCTTGTCTGTGCTTTTTTAGCTTTGTATCTATCTTTCCCATTGTGGAAACCGGCCATTTTAGGACAATCACTTACTAAAATCACCTTCATTCTTATATCCTTCTTTTACTTCCTTTTATTTAATGGTTTTCTTTTCTTTCTTAATACTGCAAGACATAATAATATTAGCAAATAAGTTTACCATTTTATTAAAATAAACTTGGATCTAAATGACATAAACAACATATTATATATCTAAGTATTATTCAACTGAGCTTTCGTAAGTTCTCAAGAAAATATCATAAAAGCACAATAAAAAATCTTTTGTTCTTTTTTTCAACCTATAGAATTATCTACTATAACTGTACTTTTGGTTTTGAATTAGTGCAAGAAGCAAATAGGAGCAAAACATCATCAGATTGATGTTCATAACATCTAGCAGAAATCAACTAAGGAAGCTGTGATGCTGGACTCATTTGTTGAGGTTTTGATGCAGAGAGTCAAGTTCATGGATAGATCTCCAGCTAGCTGTTTCCACCAAAGGGATAACCCACAGCATTGCTGTTTGAGACTGCTTACCTTCAGCTGTTCCCAAAAGTACAATGCTGTCACTTTGCTCTGTTTTCTTGTTCCCTTTTCTTCTTGTTACAGAGTCACAGTTCAGACTCAAAACAGGGAAGCATAGAGAACATATTGAGATACATTTACTGAGGTCTGATATGGGAGGGTCAAAGCCTAGTGCCTGAGTCAGCTTCTCCATGAGTTTAAAAGCTACATAGTAATTTACCAATATAATATACCTATAGAAAAGTCATCTATTTCCCTTTAACAGAAAATAAGCAAGTGATTACTCTTCTCCTAAAGAATTAGAGGAGAGCAGGGATCCAGTGGTGTTGTCTAGAAAGAGATATTCTTGTATACAGTGATGGACCCAGGATACGTAGCAGAAGCAAAAAATAAATAAATAAAAGTAAAAAAAAAAAAAAGTGTGGAGCAAAAGAGCCTTGGAGTGCGGTGGGGTAGAAATCATCTGTGTTAGCCAGACAATAAGGCCTGGAGATGCTGGGCAGAGAGAGCAGGCATTTGACCTGGTGGAACTGCCATTTCCAGTGACCCACCTGAGTAGGCCACAATGACTGGGTTACTTCTATGGGTCTTGTAGAATTCAGTAGACACATTTTGGGAAACAGCAGGGATCAAATCATTCATGGAGGTCTTGTCTGATATAAGACATGTGTTGGCCTTGTTACATGGTGTCTTAGTGTTCTGATGCTGTGAAGAGACACTGTGACCATGGCAACTGTTAAAAAGGAAAACACTTAATTGGATCCTGCTTACAGTTTTAGAGGTTCAGTCTATCATCTTTGGTTGGAGATTTTTCTCTGTCTTCAGGTCCCATTGGTCCAGTTTCTCTCTTTCCTGTTGGTCCATACAGCCAATTATTAAGTAATCATGCTGAGGCTTAGTATTCATTTTAACTGTTTGGCCAATGGCTCAGGCACATTACTGACTACCTCTCACAATTTAATGAACCCATTCCCATTATTCTATATTTTACCACAAGGCTAATGGCTTGTTACCTCACATCTTGCTTTCTGGAGGCTATATGGTATCTCCCTAGCTCTGCCTTCTTTTACTCTATATCTTTGTTTGTATTTCTCACCTGGTTTTATTTTTATTTCTTTTTCTTTCCTATTGGCCAAGTCAGCTTTAATTATAAACCAATAAAAGGCAACATATACTTAAAACATACAGAAGGACATCTTACATAACTCCCCATTTCTGTCTAATTAAAAAGGTTTTAACTTTAACACAGTAAAATTATATATAACAAAACAGTTATCAATCAAGAATTATAGTTATAATATTTAGTTTATTTGTATTTGGCAAAATTAAAGAAAATGCTCTATCATCTATCCTGTCTTTGTGCTTCTAAAGTTTTATATCTAATTTATCTTTTATCATAACTAAGGAAAACTATTATTAGTATCTAGTCTTCAACTCCATCAAAGACCCCAAAGGGATATAATATTACCTGAGTAAACAGAAAATACATTGTAAGCATCTTCCAGAACTCTAGAAATGATGGAGATATCTGGCTGTCTGTACAGTCACCCAAAGTTCTCTGTAACTTTGGGGGCTCCATCTTTAGCATATTGTCCTAGAGTGTGTGGCAGAATTCTTAGTGAAGCTGGAAATTTTAAATTGTCCTTCCTGTATTGACAGTTTGTCAGTCATTTTTTTCTCTATATCCTGTAGAATGTCTGGAAGACTCTTTCATAAAGAGGAATCCTGAAGGACTGTTCCACCTTGATTTGGCAAGTTCAGCAGTAATTTTCCTATGGTCCTGCATGATCAGTTTATACAGCACACAGTCAAGCAGTTCTGGCAAGAATAGTTTCTTGCCCAAATGGCTAGTCTTGCTACATTGAGGACAAACTCCATAAGGAGCTTCTTCCATGCCCATCATCTTCTTGAAGCAATTGGTGCTGCCAGGAGCAGACTTGTCTCACTGTTGAGAAAAATCTAAGTTCTTAAAGCATTTTAAATGTCATATTCTGTATGTTATTGAAGTGTTTAAAATTAAAGATTGTAATATATAGCTAAGAAATACAAATTAATAGTCATTTATGATGGACAAGCTTATAGTCATATTAGGTTTTCTAGTATACATACAATATAACAAAATTGACCTTAATTTTGTAATAGTAAACCAAAATCCACAGCAGTGTAAAGTATTCATTTCTGTATCTATTGTCAGCACGGCAGAAGCATAGCTATATCCAGGGAAATATACATACAATATAGCAAAATTGACCTTCTTCTCTCAGCTTGTTCCTTTTCATTAATGATCTGCATGAGAACGACTACTAATAACTACACAACATAGTCAACATTGGGCTGTTTTGAAATCTCCCCTGCCAGTGACATTAACCCAAAAGTCTTCAGTTTAGCTTCAGCCAGACTTTTTGGACAAGAACAAAAAGGAGCCACATTATTTGCCAACATATCGCAAGAATGGTCTCTAGGCTACATACTAACATTTTTCCCTGTGCAACTTTTTGAGCTGGGCCCCCACAGTTCAAATCACCCTCAGCCCCACTGTCTTCCATGTTCCTACAGGATTACCAAGTAAACCCCACTTGAAATGTTCAAATATTTTCCTAACCCATTGTTCAATGTCCACATTCCACCAACAAGAAGCATGGTCAAGCTTGACACAGCAATATCCCACTTTTGGTAACAACTTCTGTTTTAGTCTGTTTTATATTGCTATAAAGAAACACTATGACCATGGTAACTCTTATAAAGGAAAGCATTTAATTGTGGCATGCTTATAGTTTCAGAGGTTTAGACCATAATCCAGATGATGGGAAGCATGATGGCATGAAGGGTTGACCTGGTAGTGAAGGAGCTGAGAGGCTAAAGGAAGAAGGAGAGTATTGTTGTTTTTTGTTTGTTTGTTTTTTGTTTGTTTTTCCACTCTTACTCTACTCTTTGGGGGCAGATTACTACCCAGCATCCAAATAAATCACATGGAGTCTTATTCTTTCTTATAAATGCCTGGCCTTAGCTTGGCTTTTTTTTCTAGCCAACTTTTCTTAACTTAAATTATCTCATCTACCTTTTTGCCTCTGGGCTTTTATCTTTGTCTGTCTTTAGATATCTTAATGGGGGATGTCCTTCTGTATGCTGTGAATTTATGTTTCTCTTATTGGTTGATGAATAAAGCTGTCTCAGCCAATGGACAGCAAGGATGTAGCCAGGGTAGAAGCACAGGCAGGATGACCACACTAGGAGAATCTAGGAGGAGGAATGCAGGAGTGAATCTACAGAGAAGTCATATAGCTAATGAGGAAGAAAGAGGCCCGGGCATCACCAGTAAGCCAAGGCTATGTGAAAATACATAGATGATAGAGGTGGGATAATAATTAAGAGAGAGCTAGATAATAAGAAGCTAAAGCCATTGGCTAAACAGTTTATAATTAATATAAGCCTCTGTGCATTTATTTGGGACTAAAGGGCTGTGGGACCAGGCAGGACAGAAAGTCGCATCTACAATATCTTTCTTTAATTCTACTCCATCGTTTGCTGTGTAGCTGGGTGGCTAGCCCCTGATAGCCTCCTTTCCTTGCTCCTTTTTTTCATTCCACAATCCTCTCTTCCTCGATTTCTCCTATTTATTCTCTCTACCTGCCAGCCGTGTCTGTCCTTTCTTCTATCTTATTGGGCATTCAGCTCTTCATTAGACCAATCAGGTGTTTTAGACAGGCAAAGTAACACAGCTTCACAGAGTTAAATGAGTGTAACATAAAAGAATGCAATGCATCTTTGCATGATTGAATAAATATTTTACAACATAAACAAATGTAACACATCTTAAAATAATACTCCATAATAAGAAAGAGCCACTAGATCTGACTTAGTCTTCTGAAACCCTGAAGCCCACCCGAGTGACACAATTCCTCCAATAAGGCCATACCTACTCTAATAAAGCCACACCTTTCAGTCCCTATAACCTGCCATTTTCTAATATCCAAGCATTCAAATATTTGAGCTGATGGAAGCCATTCCCTTTCAAACCATTACACTTGGCAATAGCAACACCTAGAAAACATCACATAAGTGTAGAAGAAGACTACCAAGAAAGGTCTTTGGATGGGTAAGACTAAGTGGTACCCATTGGGGAGGTAGTGCTTTTTTGGTAAGTTAAGTTGGTTCAGAAAAGTTGGACAGATCAGACAAATATCTTTTGCAATTCCTACTTTACCTCTTGGAAATGGGTGGACTCAGACAGCAGAACAGTCAACAGTGAATAGGACTCCAAAAGAACTCAGAAGCTTATCAAGTCCATGGAGGGAAAGGATAGGATTTCTAGTCAGTGTAAGAGCCCAAGGAAGAGGGCATCAGAGTCCTGAGTTCAGGGTTAAAAGCCCAGTAAAGAGGAAGGGCATCAGAACCCCAACAGTAGGGCAGAATTCCAGTCGGTCCCCAGAACCCAGCACTGCTCTTTCCTCTCCCTGTCTTTTCCTGCTGTCAAGGCATCATGCCCCAGATCACTTCCTCCTTCAAGCATGACTGGTGGTTGATGGGTAATGTATGAAGCAAATGTTGAATTCTCTGGAACACTGGCTTGGGGCTGTTTGTTATTCAGCATGACTACAGAATCATTGTAGGTTAAATTTTGCATTTCTTTTAATAATCTACAAAGATGAGTCTCCAGAGTTTCTTTCGTACTTGCACCTCACTAATGGAAGATGCAAAGCAAGAGCACTGTGATTTCGCTCTCTTGGCAAAGGTACCATGTGGACAACACACACAAAAATCTGAATTGATTTTTTTATAAACTCAAAGCCAGTGTGAAGTTTCCACTTTTGCTATTATTCTGTATTGGTGAAGGAAAACAGTGTTTTGGTAATGTCCTTGTCAACTGGCATTTGTATTGACAAGGTAAAATCTATGAGTTTGAGTCTTATTCTGTTTCTCAGTTTCTATACACAGTTTTACGTATTTTTGATTGATTTCAGTGTCAAAAATCCATAAAATGGCTTCCAAATATTCTATAATGCTGTGATGATTTTTGTTAAGTTTCAGGATGATGTTCAAATAGAAGTTTCTGCATTTTGTATTCTCAGCATGATTTCCCTTGATTTTAGGACTTGAGTTCTGTTTGGTAGGTTTGGCTTTTTGCTCTTATTGTTTGACTTAAAGTAGACCTCTAATTCTTGTTATCTTTATTGATTTGAAACTGCAGATGAGTGTCTGGGTTGTAAGGATCCATTGGGGTTCTCCTAACATAATTTTTAAAAGAATGATATGTCAATCCAGTCTGTAACATAATAATACTTAGCTATGGCAGTGCACATGCTCTTAAGTCAGTTAAGAGAACAGAGAGGATTACACTGGAATCCAATGGTTGTCTTTCCCTGATGCTCTGCTACCAAAGCACCTTGAGCTGCAGTGAGTGTGAGCACAGTTACAAGTTTTCACTTGGGGTGTGTCTTCAGTTTGTCTAGCTGGCTTAGATTGAACTTTGGTACCCAAGAAGTTGGCAAAAAAAAAAAAAAAAAAAAAAAGGAAATAAAAAAGAAAGGAAGGAAGGAAGGGAAAGAAGAAACAACTCGGCAAAGCTTTCAAAGGCCATTAATTTCTAATGTTTGGTTGATTGAAACTGAGTGTGTCTATCTCCTGAAAAGCTGCTTCCTCAGCATATTAATATCTTCACATAGATTGCCTCTGTGCACACTCTGTAGAGATGGCAAGGATCTTTGTTGTCTTGTGACTTTAGCTAGCTGGAGTCAAATTCTCGGACTTGATACTAATTCCTGTCTGCTTGTGAATATGTATTTATAAACTTTTTGTGGAGCTTTATTAATGGGACAGTTAACAGAAAGTCTTCCTATAGATGAGAGGAACTTGTTGTTTGTCAAGTGTGGCTTTGGAAAGCATCATGTTGCTGATTCACTGTTTTGTTTTTCTTCAGCTTTGTGTTGTTAAGAGTTTTTAGCAGATAATTTGCAGACTACTTCATGCAGAGCCTTTGAGTTCTCTTAGTGTCAGTGCAAGTATACCAAGGGATCTCAGGAAGTAGCTGATGTATTAAAAAGGGGCAGTGGAGGGTTAGAATTCCTTTTATCTTATGAATTGAAGCTAAAATATGAATAAAATATAATATACTCTATTTTATATATGACTATTTGATTAATGATTTACCCACTTTTTTGTTGCTATTCTTGATGTGTTCAGAAAAGATAAATGAAAATGTTAAAAAGGTCATTAAAATCCATAGTTCCATAGTTCATATATATATATATATATATATATATATATACACACACATATATATATATATATATATATATATATATATATGAGAATTTGAATTGACTAGGTTTAAGTTTAATCAAAGAGATTGTGTGTCTCTCAGAAAGCTAAGTCATCTTAATCAAGCTAATTAAAAATGAAATTGTGTTACAGAAAAATACTGTCTACCAGCTTCCTAAATGCAGCTTAGGAAGAATAGTGGAGCTTTCAAAGCCAGAAGCTCAGGCTTTGGTGTACAGCGCTGTCTATGTTTTCATGTAAGAGCTGGGAGTAGTGATACAACTTGGAAGCTCACCACTATTCAGGAGTTCAAAGCCAGCCTGAGCTACTCCTGATCAAGAACAAGATCTTCTCTTCCTCTGGGCTAGTTGGAGCTTCTCAGAACATTTACTCCTATTGCTTAGTGTGAAATGAAGTGCAGAACTACAAAGGAAAATTCTATACACAGAAGTTTCTAGGAACTAAATAGACTATAAAACGAGTTTATGATATTTGGAAGAAAATTTGCTTGATGAGTATAGGAAGAAATAACAGCACCTACCTTAAGGACTTGAATGCTCTCTTTGCTCCCATGTGACAAGAGGATTGTGTGCTGTGATTCAGTGTCATTCCTTGCTGGTGTCTGTGTCAAGCTGTTGGTGTCCTCTTTGTAGAAAGTGCTGAGGTTACTCATGTTAGATCACAAAGGCTGCTATCTAAGGGCTCTTCAAAATTTGTGTCAGGAACACTGTTCTAGAGCTATGTGGCCCTTCCTTCCTGTCTGCAAATGTTTAAATTACATCTCTGCTCACTTCTCATTAGCAGTAAGAGTTCTGACTCTTACTCAGTTTCCTTTAGTTTAACATACTATTTTATTATCTCCAGCCATTTGCATTTTCCTGTTAGTCTTACTGGCTGTACCTTTGTAAGCAATGTTTTATTTTCTTTCTTGCTACTTATATGTTTTTATATTTCTGATTCATATTCTAGAATTCTCCAGCTCGTTCTCTCTCTCTCTCTCTCTCTCTCTCTCTCTCTCTCTCTCTCTCTCTCTCTCTCTCTCTCTCTCTCTGCTTAGTCTATTGTATATGACCCATTGGTATATTTTATTTTCTTTCATTATTTTTTAAGTTTCTTTTTCTTTATTCTTTGTGTCTTTTACATCATGCCTCTTGATCCTACCCATCTCCCCCCCCCCAAAAAAAAAGAAAAGAAAAGAAAATTTAAGAGAAAAAAGGAAGAAAAAAATAATACAAAGGAATAAGGGGAAATTTTCCTTATGGAAGCTACAGTGTGTGTGTAACACAGTGAGTCACGCAGTAAACCCCTTTCTCCATACATTTTTACATGCATGTGTTCATCACAAAGAATCATTGGTCTGATTCGAGGCCTCTGGTCTCTGCTATACCATTGACACTGGGCCCTCACTGCAACTCTTCCTGGACATCCTGTTGCTGCCCTGTGTTATTGAGTTCTGCAGCCCTGGGTCCACAGGACCTACCTTTCCCTCCTCCCATTCCCACCCCAAGACAATTCTGCTCTTGTGTCCTTAGGTCCAGCTCTTTGGCCTGCCTCAGGCATTGATGGGTGGGATTGGTGGGGGAAGGGGCTTCTCTCTCTTGTTCATGCCACCTCAAGACAGATAAGTAATGAGAACAGCTCTCCCATGTTCACATCAGGACTAGCTCACCTCTGCCCGCATGGTTGGCTCTACTGTGCTGCCCAAACAAGATGAAGGGTCCACTTTCCAAGAGATACAGATGATAATGGGGAAGGTCAGCCCCCTTGCTCCCTGTTGTGCCCAAATTCTTAACCTCAAAATCACCAAAAGTCCCAATGCAATTCAAAAGCAAAGAAAGTCTTTAACTAATAAATTAGCTTACTGTATTAACTCAGGTATTCCATCTGTTCAACACAGCAGTGGAATGATAAGGACCCAGAGGGACCATGGGACATGGAATTTATTGGGGTAGAGCAAGGGGAGTGTCTGGGGTCCACAACAGTCTCGGCATTGGTGCACTTCCAAGTTTGGACAACCTGTATTGGGTTGATTGACCAGCTGCAGCTGTAGGAATGGTTGCTATGCTCTGTACTCCACTGTTACCATAAAGCAGATCCAGAGTCCACCAGCTATCTTCTGATTGGTTCCTTGCCACTTGTAGGGTATCTGGCTTTTTATTGTCTGGAAGGTCAGACAAGGTCAGGAACTCAGCACATGTTGCTCAGTCAGGGGCCTTTGTCTTGCTGGGCCTTTTCTGAAGCCTGTAATGACTGTCAAAGAAGGAGCCTGGATGAGGGTCTCTTCCCTTCACTCAACTCAAGTGGCAAGGGCACAGTGGGGGCATCTTTCATCCACCCTCACCACCACATGGCAGATGAGGGGGAGTGTTATGTGTTTTATTTGTTTGTTTTTAATGCAGGCTCTTATTCTGCAGCCCAGGCTAGCCTGGAACTCTGTAGCTCAGCCTTTTCTCAAACCTGTACTGGTTTTCCTGCCTCAGCCTTAGGGTTGGTTTGAACAAGCATTCTCAGTGCTGTCACCTTTTCATTTTCATTTTCAGCAACCGCTGCAGTGGTTTATTATTTCACTATATTTAAAGTACCTTTTGTGTTCTTATATAAAAATGTATTCATTGAATCTTTAAAATTTCTTTATGTCAGGTTACTGTGTTCCTTGTTTTTTTATTTAATATTTTTTCTTATTTTACATGTCAATCCCAGTTCCATCTCCCTCTCATCCTCTCAAACCCCCCACCAGTCCCCCATCCCTTCCCCCTTCTGCTCCCCAGGGAGGGTGAGGCCTTCCATGAGGGATCATCAAAGTCTGTCAAGTCATTTGGAGTAAGGCCTAGGCCTTCCCCTGTGTTTCTAGGCTAAGGGAGTATCCCTCCATGGGGGATGGGCTCCCAAAGTCCTTTTATGCACTAGGGATACATTCTGGTTCCATTGTCAGAGGTACCATAGCCTTCCCAGGCCTCCTAACATCCACATTCAGGAGGTCTGGCTCAGTCCTATGCTGGTTTCCCAGGTATCAGTCTTTGTTCAGGTCAGCTGTTTCTGGGGGTTTCTCCAGCCTGGTCTTGACTCCTTTGCTCATCACTTCTCCCTTTCTGCAACTGGATTCCAGGAGTGTAGCTCAGTGTTTAGTTGTGGGTGTCTGCTTCTGCTTCCATCAGCTACTTGATGAAGGCTCTAGGATGGCATATAAGGTAGTCATCAATCTCATTATCTGGAAGAGCATTTAAGGTAGCCTCCCCACTGTTGCTTAGATTGTTAGTTGGGGTCATTCTTGTAGACCTCTGGATATTTCCATAGTGTCAGATTTCTCTTTAAACCGATAATGTCTCTCTCTATTATGTTATCTCTTTTCTTGTTTTCCTCTATTCTTCCCTCAACTCAACTCAATCTTTCTGCTCCCTCATGTTCTCATCTCCCCTCCTCTTCTCCCCTTCTGGTTCTCCTAACTCCCTCTCTCCTTACCCCCTGCTCCCAATTTGTTCATGAGATATTGTCCCTTTCTTTAGTGGACCATGTATGTCTCTCTTAGAGTCCTCCTTGTTTCCTAGCTTCTCTGGTAGTGTGAATTGTAGGCTGGTGATCCTTTGCTCTATGTCTAAAATCAACATATGAGTGAGTACAAATCATGTTCATCTTTTTGTGACTGGGTTACCTCAGTCAGAATGCTTTCTTCTAGTTCTGTTCATTTGCCTTAGAATTTCAAGATTCCATTGCCCCCCCCCCCCCGAATAGTACTCTATTGTGTAAATGTACCACATTTTCTTTATTCATTCCTGAGGAGCATCTAGGTTGCTTCCAAGTAAAGATTTTTCCTATTATCTTTGGAAATTCATAATTGTAACTTTTGTGTTCAGTTCTGTGATCACATACATATTTTCTTTGGTGTACTATGCCAGAATACTGAGGCTCATGTTTACCCCTGTGGGTATCTACTTGGTTGCCTGCCTTTGTTGAGGGGAAGGACATATGTCAAGCTAAAGTGTAGTGAAGCACACATGTGAAAATGCTATAATGGAACCCACTGCATACTCAATTACAACAGAAGAAATGGTGATAACAGAGAGTCCTTATGGCTTCAAAGCATTGTCGTTTGCTATTCCTAGGGTGTTTATCCTAACCAACCATTGCATAGCATCTAGTGGGTATCTCTGTGTTCACAGTACTACAGTATTATTCCACCCAGCTGACCATTTTTTTTTCCTGGCTTGAAGTGTCAATCTTAGTATATTCTGTGATGGCCTCTTGCTCTAAATATGCCTTCTTGTGTTTTGGTATTCACTGTAAGACCTTGCCTAATGGAACTTATGTATTTTAGAGTATTTATAGGAAGTGACCCTCTGTGTTAGCTGTGAAGATAGTAACACATGACCATTCTCCTATGACATTCACTTTCTTCTTCTATGTTTTTATCCATTATTTTACGTGTTAGTTTTACCACTTAGCTTTGTGATTTGCCTTTGTCTTTGGTCAAGGTTATTTAAACAACATGCTGCTAGCTGCTTGGCTTTATCTGTGCTATGTGTTTTCAGATTATCACTTTTTTCAATTTTCTGTATATATTTGCTACATATGACATATCTGCTTAATTTTTGCATATACTTGAAGCTTTGAAAAGTATAAACCTTGCATTTCACCCCAAATATTCTTTAACCTAGGAGTTTATAAATTTTGGATTTAAATATCAAATGCATTATTTGTGTATTTTAATGGAAATGTCTTAGCTTCCATTTTCATTTGGATTTACTTCATCTATGTTCTAGTATTTTAGATCAAGAATGCTGTTATTAAAGCATTATTTTCTTAGTTTATGTGTTTTTCAGCAATAGTTACTAACATCTGCATTCATTTTAGGCAGTTGTTAAAGATGACCTTGGGTTTCAGTAGGTCCTGTGCTCTTTTGAAATGGCTTTTACAAAGTGTGTCTTCAAATGATGAATTCTAAAACTGAGGAACTGGTGGTCCAGGAGAGCTCATTTGTATTTTCATGTTGGGTCTGAAGACCTGTTTTTCTCCCTGCAGTAATTTTTCCTATGCCCTGGGTAACCCTTCTGTGTTAGTTTTTCCCAGCTGTGACAGACTACCTAAACAACACAACTTATAAAAGATTATTTTGTGTATGATATCAGATGTTCCAGTCCATCCTCCCAGAGAGAATGCCAGGAAGCAAAGGAAGAGGACGCTTTGCTCTCAAGCTTGCTTCCTTCCCTTCCTCCTTTATTCTTTCAATTTCATCCTAGTCCTTAGCCTCTGGGATGTGCCTTCCACATTCTTGTAATGCCCCCAGAGTTACTCTCTAGAAACGTGATTGTGGACATACCCAGAGCTTTGCTTCATTAACATCCTGGGCACTTCTGAGTCCGGTCAAGTTGGCAGTCTAGATCATGTAGCACATCCCGTCCCTGACCTCAAACATGCGAGATCTTTACTGACTTTGTCCTAGCAGAATATCTTAGCAATAACACATAACTTGTTTGCCCTTTACCTCTCAAATCCACATTTTTGGATAAGAAAGAAGCCTAGTAGAAGAAGGGAATTAATGAAACAGTCCTTTGATGAAAGAGGAGAAACAGCAAAATATAGTGCTTTAATCAGGGTCATGGGCCAGAACTGTGTATGAGTAGTAGTGGGTTTTTAGAGCATGGCTTTTGTTCCATGAATATGGATTCTGAATAGAATCCAAGGTGAATTTTCTTCCAGTGACATGCTGACTTTGTTTCATTGATCTTCATTTTAACTTTTTGAAACTTTTCATCTTTTTCTGGTTCTCTGCTCTGGAAGTACTAGAGAGCTGCATTGAAGGGGCCATTAGCTGGATAGATTGTATTTATTTCACTAGCTATTGGCTTCATTATACTTAATGAGTTATATAATATTAAATTTCTAGTGAACAAGGCTTTTGGGTCTCCTACTCTCTGTCAACATTTTTTGGAGCCATTGTACAGTGTCTAAATGAGTTTCCTCTTTATACTTTTCTTCTCAGGCCATTCAGAAGGGAAAAGAAAAAAATGGAGGGAATGTGCCCATTTTCTCGAGATAGGAATTATTATGAATATTTTTCTTTTTTCTTCCCAAACAGTGATTTCTTTTCTTTTCTTTTCTTTTCTTTTTTTCTTGCATTTATCTGTTTCCTACAATCAAATGAAATCACAGTGAATCAGTGAATTTCTTGATGTCAGAAGATTGATTATTGCTGAGTGTAGTTCATGTTAACACTGTATGTTGAACTTTTCAGTAGCTACTTTTTATGAAATGTAGAGTATTTAAATCTACCAGGGAAACTCAAGCAATTTCATTTTAAAATTTCCCTTAAATCGTGGGCAATCATATTTAAGTTGTAAGAGTGTTTTGTAACAAAGCAGCTATGCCCGCCTCCTGGGGCAGGCGGAACAGCTCTGATTCCATTTTCATTCTTTGCACACAGTTAAAACTGACATTGGTAGTAAGCATTACCCCAAGATACTTTATGTTGTTTGTGGCTATTGTAAAGGGTGATGTTCCTCTGATTTCTCTCTCAGCCTCTTTGTCGTCTGAATAAAGTAGGGCTACTGATTTTTTTTTTTTTTTTTTAAGTTTATCTTGTGTCCTGCTAGTCTGCTGAAGGTGTTTATCAGCTATAGGAGTTCTCTGGAAGAGTTTTTTTTTTGGGTTGCTTATGTAAACTATCATATCATCTGCAAATAGAGACAGTTTGACTTCTTCCTTTACAATTTGGATTCCTTTGATCTCCTTTTGTTGTCTTATAGCTTTAGCTACAATATTGAAGAGATATGGAGAGAGAGGACAGCCTTGTCTTGTTCCTGATTTTAGAAGAATCACCTTAAGCTTCTTTCCATTCAGTTTAATGTTGGCTGTTGGTTTACTGTATATTGCTCTTATTATGTTTAGGTATGTTCCTGTTATCCCTGATCTCTACAAGACCTTTATCATGAAAGGGTGTTGAATTTTGTTGAAGGCTTTTTCAGCTTCTAGGGAGATGATCATTTGGTCTTTCTTTTTCAGTTTGTTTATATAGTGGATCAGGTTGACAAAAAAAAAAAAAAGACTGACATCGTTATCCCTGTTTAATTGTTAGGAAGCTGTGCCCAGCCAAGATTAACTACTGCTGTTAAAGTCACAAGAATGGAAGGCCAAGATTCAATTGAAATTAGATGGAAGCCAGAGCCTTTCTCCTCTTCAGACCTGTCTTGTTTTACTGTAGTGTCATAAATGGACTTGCTGTTCATGTACTGTCCTCCCAGAGTGAGATTAATTAAAGATCTGGTTAAATTCACATCAGGAAGCTTTTAAATGAGTTTCCTCTGAGAAGCACCTCTGGGTTTTAAGTATTCTGAAATGAAGCATTTGTTACTGGCAGAGCATAAAGCAGCAGAACACCTACAGGATGCATTAGCTCAAGAAAGCAAGAAGGAAAGGCAGCTAATGAGGTGTTTGGGAGGAGAGTACTCTGAAGTAGGGACTGACCAGTTAGGAACTGAGTAATAAGTCCTACACTGGAGTTAAAGGGACTGGCTGGCAGACAGGCAGGCGTCGGCACCATTGTGTTTTGTAAACTTTCTCCTATGGCTGTGGTGTGTTTTTTCCAAACCCACTTAATTTTTATGAGTTTTGTAAAGGTCTTGAATAAACAATTGAGATTATGCAGGTTTTCCTGGAAGCTTTGGTTAATATTTTAATGTGCTCTGCTTTGTCACTTTATTAAATAGCTTATTGGAAAGTTTGAAAGAGGGGTTTCTTTTTTCCTCCCTTTACCCATATTATACTAGTTAAAAATCAAATTTGAAAATCAGATTTGGGTTTTTAGTGGGTTTTCCTCTTCCATATTATTGGGAACTCTTGTGTCCACTGGTCACCCTTGGGTTGCTAGCTGACATCTGGGAATCCTCCACTTAAAACACATTTCAAGTGAAATTACAGTCCAGAGGGTGTCTCTTGAAAATGAGCCCATGATTGTAAATGTATGTAGAAAAGAGGCCTGGAGAAAGGGCAGAGGGAATTGGATAGGGTCAGAGAACAGGAACCAGTAGAACCTTGGAGATTACCTCATCATGACCTTTTCCTCATTAATATTTGAGTCTGATTTGTTGGCATCTAGGTTGCCATCTGGTAAAATGGCAAACTGGACAGAGACTGAGTACCTTCAAAAACATTTCTGTGTTAATGGCAGGCTGAATGAAATTGACCTGTAACCTGAAAAGGAGTTATAGAGAAAAAGGAAGTTTTGTGCTTTGCTGGGAGGATTCTCTCTGTGGACGCCCAGAGTACAGGAGTTGCTCTTTTTAGAACACTTTATGTTACTTTCATGTTGACTTGTAAGCCAGTTGAGGAAATGTCCAGTTGCTGTGCTTGGAATGTGATGGGCTCACCCAGCCGTCCCCACCACTCTCGTGAAGCTTCTGCAACTGTTTTGGCCTAGTAACCTTTTCTTCTAAAATCAGATAGGGCTTAGCATTTACTCTGCTCAATTTAGCATTTAATTGCTCGCTTCCCTTGATTTGCTTCAGAAGGAAGTGCACTTTAACTTTTTTCTGTAGACAGAATTACTTGGTTTAAAGGAGAAGTTCATGTGATTCTGTAGAAGATGTGAGCAATAAAATATTCTGTATTCATAAAACACATTTTAAGAGCATATACCCAATGGCTTTCTCGCCACTTTACCATATTTAGCTCTGCAGGAATAAAATTTTTAAGTGTATTGCACTTGCTGAACACTTAGTGCAAGCCAGGAACTGTACTGCATAACACTGATTTTTTTTTAACTCAGTCATTAAAATAATCTTAGTTTGCACACATGGTAAATGGGGGAAAAGGTTAAAGTCAGTGTTCTAGGGTGTTTATATATGTGCACTTATTAATTGTTTCACTCCTCATCCTTTTTGTCAATTTTAATTCAAAAGACACAGATTTTTTATGAAGCAAAAATGTTTGCCAAGTAGTAATGGAAAGTACTGAGTGCTTAGTACTCAGACACAGGAAACTATTAACTATGAAGACTTTCTTTAAGTGACTTTTACAGGATGTCTTCCTGCCCCACACCCAGCCCTGGTTTGATATATATTAGTTAATTTAAAAGATTTCTGAGCCAGGTGTGGTGGCACATACTGTGGTAATAACAACCAGGAGATTGATGTAGAAGGCTGACAAGTTGGAGGCTGGTCTTGCCTTGTTGTACTTGGGGTTTCTAGACACAATGACCATGGCAACTCTTATAAAGAAAACACGTAATTGATGTGGCATGGCTACAGTTTTAAGAGGGTCAGTCCAGTGTGATCATGAAGGGAAGCATGGCAGCATGCAGGAAGTTATGGTGCTGGAGTAGTAGCTGAGAGTCCTTTATCTTGCAGGCAACAGGAAATCAACTGAGACATTACACAGTATCCTGAGCATAGAAAACCCCAAAGCCTGTCCCCACAGTAACACACTTCCTCCAAGAAGTCTATACCCACTCCAACATGGCTATAATGCCAAATAGTGCCACTCCCTATGAGATTATGAGGGCCAACTACATCCATACTACCTCAGGGCTATATAGTAAGACCCTGCAATTGCTGGGTATAATGCTCAAAAGGCTCAGGCCAAAGTATTTGTGTAAGTTTGAGGACAGCCTTAGCTACATAGTAAAAAAAAAATAAATAAAATAAAATAAAACAAAAAAAGATTAAAACGAAATTTCTAAAAAAAAGGGGGGGGAAACAATTTACAATTTTCCTAGGGACAGATTTCTCTTTAAACATATAATGGCTCCCTCTATTAAAGTATCTCTTTTCTTGCTCTCCTCTATTCTTCCACTGACCCAGTCTTCCTGATCCCTCATGTTCTTCTCCCCCACTCCTTTGCCCCTTCTTTTTTTTCCTACCTCCCTCTCCCCCATGGGAAATATGGATCTAGGGAAATGTTCAGAGATCCACAAGGATGACCCCCAACTAATAACCTCAGCAATAGTGGAGAGGCTGCCTTTGATGCCCTTCCCCTGTAATGAGATTGATGACTACCTTAAATGCCACCCTAGAGCCCTCATCCAGTAGCTGATGGAAACAGAAGCAGACACAGCTAAGCACTGAGCCGAACTCCTGGAATCCAGTTGTAGAGAGGGAAGAGGGGTTACAAAGGGGTTAAGGCTTGTTAGAGAATCTCAAAGAAACAGCTGACCTGACCAAGTGAGAGCACATGGACCCCAGTTGTAAAACTGGGGAACCAGCATTGGACTGACCCAAGCCTTCGGAATGAAACTAAACCCAGAGATTCAAAGAGTGATTGAGAAGTGACTGAGGGCAGAGATAGCAAGCACATTCAGTCAGCATACCAGTTGCTAAGCTGTACTCAAGGCTGTGGAGGTAATGCTTTAAGTGGGTATATGTATATGGGTAGCATTAGCCATCTGCCAGAACCTGGAAGCAACCTAGATGCCCCTCAACTGAAGAATGGATGAAGAAAATATGGTACATTTACACAATGGAGTACTATTCAGCCATAAAAAAAAAATCAATGACATCCTAAAATTTGCAGGCAAATGGATGGATGGAACTAGAAAAAGCCATCCTGAGTGAGGTAACCCAGACACAGAAAGACAAATATGAGCCTTCATCCAGTAGCTGAAGGAAGCTAAACACTTAGCCTAAATCCTGGAATCCAGTTGTGGAGAGGGAGGAGTGATGAGCAAAGGGGTCAAGACCATGCTGGGGAGACCCACAGAAATAGCTGACAGGAGCAAGTAGGAGCTCAAGGACTCCAGAATGACATCTGGTGAACCTGCACAAGACTGAACTACACCCCCTGAATGTGGGTGTCAGGTGGGAGACTTGGGCAGTCTAGGGGTTTCTAGTGGTGGGTGAAACTAGTGCATAAACTGGGTTTTGGAGCCTATTCCCTATGGAGGGATACTCTCTCGGCCTAGATACAGGGGGAAGGGCCTGGATCCTGCCCCAAATGAAGTGACAGACTTTGATGATCCCCCATGAGAGACCTCACCCTCTCTGAGGAGTGGATGGAGGGGTGTGATGGGGAGAAATTGAGGGAGCAGGAGAGCAGGAGGGAGAGGGAACTGGGATTGGTATATAAAATAAGACTTTTAAATAGAATTTTTTAAAAAAAAAAAAAAGGGGGGGGGAAACAATGATTCTTTAAGGTACTGTCTGTGTAGCACTAATGTTGGACTTAACTTCTGTAGTCACAAAATACTATAAATTTTGGAGAAAATATGAAATCATAGCATTACCTAGTGAAGGAGGTGCTTCAGTCGATGTTTGAGCTATCAGTGGGACTATAATTAAATAATTAGAGAAGTGAGAAAAGAGAAAGAACTCTCAAAAAAAATGTTCTTTAAGTTACTCTTGATTTTTGGCTAGTTGTTAAGATGCACAGGTGGAGAGACACTATGAAGGATTGGAAGACAATTGTTGCTGGACTATGAACTGAGCAGACATTCCAGCAGTTGCCCAACACAGATACATAGAGGATTCTGTCCCTGGAGAGAGCTGGTGAAAACTGTGCTATTTAGCTGAAATGTCAGGAGGGCCATGCATAGGAACTAACAAGAAGGCCCCAAGAGTAAAGGCAAGACAAGCATAGATCCATAATAATAAAGTTAAAAACAAGATGAACAAAACCAAGACAATCAACCTGTCTAGCTACTTACTAGAACAAAATTCCAAACTCTACTGAGGCTGAGAAGTTAGTCTGAAGACTGTATACATCTCATGTGCAAGGCATGCATACAAAACAGGACTTTCTAAAATGCTGATAGTAGGGAAAAACTGACTTACAATAAAAGTTCACATAGTCCCTAGGTGCAAGTCCTGAGATGATCCACATGTTGATGTTAACATAAAAAAAAAAAAACAAAAACAAAAAGCAAGCAAAATAACCAAAGAAACAAACCTTTAGGTGTCTTAGGGTTTCTATTGCTGTGAAAAGACACCATGACCATGACAATCTAATAAAGAAAACATTTACTTAAGGTGGCAGATTACAGTTTTATAGGTTTAGCCCATTAATTATGGGAGGGGTGGTTGGAAGTATACCAATGTTCAGGTCGACATGGTTCTGGAGAAGCAACTGAGAATCCTACGTCTTGCAGGCAACAGGAAATGGTCAGTGCGGCACACTCAGCAAAGCTTGAGCATATATGAGTCCTCAAAGCCTGCTCACACACACTTCCTCCAACAATGCCACAACTTCCAGTAGTGCTTTTCCCTTTGGGGGTCATTTTCCTTCAAATTATAGTTAGGGAAAGTGGACAAAATACCAAAACAAAAAAGATGGGGTATTCGAACAGCATTAAGATTCGTTGTTCATTCTAAAATTGCAAAGTCTGAGATTAAAGGTTCATATGGGAGTGGGAAATACAGGATGTCTTACACCAGGTTGGCTTCAAACCCTAGTCTTCTGCCCTTTGAGTGTTAGGATTACAGATATACATCACTGCAACTAGTTTTATTGCATGCGTTGTAAAAAGCACTTTAAATACATCGAACATAGATACATAGATATCCTTAGTTAGGATATCTATTGCTGCAACAAAACACCATGACCAAAAAGCAAGTTGGAGAGGAAAGGGTTTATTTGACTTAGTTCATCACTGAAGGAAACCAGCCGCCAGGAACTCAAAATAGGGTGGAAATCTAGAGACAGAAGCTGATGCAAAGGACATGCAGGAGTGCTATGAATGCATTTGCTTTCCCAGGCTGCTCTTATAAAACCCAGGAACACCAGCTCAGGGATGGCACCACCCTCTGTGGGCTGGGACCTCCGCCATTGGTCACTAATTGAGAAAATGCCTTACAGGTGGATCTCATGGAGGTGTTTCCTCAACAGAGGCTCCTGCCTCTCTAAGGACTCTGTCTTGATGTCAAGTTGACACACAAAATCAGCCAGTACAGTAATAGACTCAAAGCTGAGTTCAAGTTGAATAAAACCTAGATCAGATCAGTAGAAAGCACCTAGATTAGCTAAATGTGGTAGTGCTACTTGGTAGGTGAGATGGGAATGCAATTTTGAGCTAGACTTGATTATATTGAAAGATCTTGTCTAAAAATAGGAAAAAAAAAAAAAAGGGAGGAAAAAGAACCAGAACATGTCTCTTCCCTCCCACCCCGCCAATTTGTGGAGAATAGTTGAAAGCTCTAAGATGCATTTTATTCGCCTGATTTGAATAAATCCTAACAAACCTATCCTAAGTAAGTAAGATGTTGACAATGCATCTAAGACATTGAACACCAGCTAGCATAGCGTGCTGTTGGCTTATGATATTCTGTGTCTGTGAATAGTCATTGCCTTGCTGTCCAGCATCACAGGAGGACCATATCATATATCATTAGCTGTCAAAAAGATTGAGATTTCAGTGATGGTTTCTACTGGGTGTATTATATGGAAGGGAAAAAAATGCAACTAACTGAGTGTCTTAGTTAGGATTTCTATTGCTTTGAAAAGACACCATGACAACTCTTAGAAAGTAAAACGTTTAATTGCTTACAGTTTCAGAGGGTTCAGTTCATTGTCATCGTGATGGGGAGCATGGCAGGGTGTAGACGGATGTGGTGGTGGAGTAGTAGCTGGGAGTTCATATTTTGCAGGCAACAGGAAATCAGCTGAGACATTAGGCAATATCCTGAGCATAGGAAATCTCAAAGTGCATCCCTATAGTAATACACTTCCCCTAACAAGACCATACCACCCCTACAAAGCCACACCTCCTAATAGTGCCACTCCCAATGAGATTATGGGGACCAAGTATATTCAAACCACCACACCAGGTTTATGTGTACAGTGTGACCTACCTACTTTCAGTGTTCTGAGAGAAGAAAGAATAGATAGGAACACAGAAACATCATTCAAGGAAATAGTGTGTTGTTGAATTTTCTTTTACTCTAGCCCCATTTTGGTCCATCAAAACATTGTTTTTTCTACTCTTTCTGCCCTTTGGTCTTTACTCTTTTGGGGGGTCTGATACCCAGCTCCCAAATAAATCACACATGGAGGCTTATTCTTAATTTAAAAAGTAACAGGCGTTAGCTCGGCTTGTTTCTTGCCAGCTTTTCTTAAATTACCCCAACCACCTTTTGCCTGTGGGCTTTTTCCTTTTCTTACTTCTTTATATCTTATTTTAACTTGTAGTCCATGGCTGCTTGGGTAACAGGCCCCTGGAGGAGTACTCCTCATTTCTCCATCTATTTCTGCTCTCTGCCTGCCAGCCCTGCCGGGCCTTTCTCCTGCCTCACTATTGGTCATTCAGCTCTTTATTAGGCTATCAGGTGTTTTAGATAGTCAAAGAATCAGAGCTTCACAGAGTTAAACAAATGCAGCATAAATAAAAGGCATATATCTTTACATCATTAAACAAATGTTCCAGAGTATAAATGTGACACACCTTAAAATAATATTCTAGAACAGTAGTGCTCAAGATACCTTACTTCAGATTCCTCAACCTCATAGAAATATGTGTTGTACATTGAAAGAGTATTTTTGTTGATAAATAATGATGATATTGCTAATGTTAAATGTAGAAAAAAGAACTAATGGAGCTGTGATGTAGTTCATTTGGTAGAATGCACAGGCATCAAGGCCTGGGTTCATTCCCAGCACTGCCTAAATTGTATATGGTATTACATGCCTGTAATCCCAGTACTTGTGTAGAGAGATATGAGGATCAGGAATCAAGACCGAGTTTGAGGTCAGCATAGTCTACTTGAAATCCTGTGTTTAAAAAAATAAAAATAATCTTTTAAAAGCTGATAGAGAACAAAGGCACATTGGGGGGGTAGTAAGAATAATAGTGGAAATCTTATAGGTGCCATGAGGCCAGCTGAAGCTGTAGAAGGTTTGGAAGAAAAATAAGATTATCTCTATATATTTATCAATATATACTTAGTATAATTATATTACAGGAAAAAAGGGATGAGATATCATTGCTAACCATGATACAGTAACTAGTACCAGCCTTGACCTTGAGTCCTGGACTAGATGCTTTATGTTGGGCAGTGGGCAGTGCAGGGTGGTGATCCCAGAGAAGGATGATAATCAGAGCCTCACAATCACCTGCTGTTGAACCCTGAAGAATGGTAGTGCTCTTGTCCCACCTTGACCAGAGCGTGGGACAAAGTGCTGTGTTCAAGGAAGTAGTTTAATGTTGAAGAAGCCATCCTGAGGAATAGAGAGAAACACCCATTGAGATTCCTGGAATTGATGGCTAATTTTTGTACATGTGAAATGAAATCTATGAGATCAGGCCAACAAAATAATAATAAACAGATGACACAAAAGTGCCAGTGTGTAGGAAGTGAGCAGTTACTACCAGTATCTACACAAAGAGGGGAATATTCAGAATCCACTCCCCCAAAACCTTCAGTAAAGACACCAAAAGAGCAGCAGGTCAGGGCCTAAGTTGATCATTGGCCTGAGGTATCGCTATCAAAGAGATGGTTCCAGCCTCCACAGTTATGTGTTGGAGTAAAAGGGACAGGATCCTTAATAAGGAAAGTGTGGTGCAGGTGTGACTACAGTTGGCATGGGTGTGGCTACTGATTTGTCTATAGAACAGCCTATTGTTTCTGGGTATTTATTTGTCATAACAGCATTTCTTTTTCTTTTTTCCTATTTGTGGCCCTAGAGATGAATCCCAAGGCTTTAGGCACCATTAGACAAGTGGAGCTCTATCATTGAGCTCCCCAGCCCTTCAGAATAGTACTTACACTGGGTGTACAAAAGGGTAACCTTACACCAAGAATGACCACTTCTGATGCAAAATAGGACAGTATTTAATGGTGTCATCCAGGAGCATAAGCTGTGTTTGTAATATTAGTGAATATATACATGCATTGAATGCTTTCATAAAGATAGTTAAATTAACTTTATGTCTGTTTTTAAAATTAGCTTAGAATTCATTTGTAAATCCCAAAGTTTTCTAAGTAAACAAAATTCACCCTTTTACATTTTGGAGGCCATTTTTGCTTTGAGTTTACTGACAAGTCATAGAGCAGTAGATACTAGTTTATATCTAGATACTATTGCTAGAATTTGTAAAGAATTTTTTGTAAGATACTTTTTCAAGTTTATTTTCTCTGTAACACTCTCAGTTTACTTCCCATTGTTTGAATATTGCTTGTCTATTGTTAATCTTTAAAGTATAGCGCTTGGTTCCATAGCTGGGTTTTGTGTTCTTATTACCATGACTGGCAGAATTGGAGTCACTATTTAAAATAACTGCTGTTAATATGCTTAGTTCCAAGGCTATTAGATATATGAGTGTCATGATAGGGAAAACCTTAAAGAAATTCCTAACTGAAAAATAGAACAAGTTATTTAAACTTTCATATCTGGGGATATTCACAGTTGATAGAGTGCTTGCCTAGAATACACAAAGACCTCAGTTTGACTCCAGCACCATATAACCTAGGCATGGTAGTACCCACCTAAAACCTCATCACTGGGTGGTCAACACAGTAAGATTACAAATTCAAGCTTATCTTTGGATACACAGCAAGTACAAAGCCATCCTGGGATAAGTGAGACACTGTCTTAAATAAACAAATGAATAAATAGATTTAGTTGGCATTTCATTTTAATCCAACAACTTTCTGGTTTACATGTTTGTATTTCAGGGAAAGGTGGCCCAGACAGCCTGTATGTCAGCTTGCAAGCATTTAGCCACATCCTTGATGCAACTATTGTTGGAAGCAGAAGTAAGGCAACTCACTTTGGGAGCATTACAGCAGTTCAACCTGGATGTCAGAGAATGTGAACGTAAGTCAGTGAACCCTTTTTGCTTACTTGTTTTATAAGCTTACATTGTCACTGATGTAAAAGGAAAATTTTAGGTCTATTAAGTCAATGTTTCTCATGGTGTCAAATAATATCTGGATGGTAAAGGTGTCATATAGGACCTTTCGTTTTTATTTTTTGTTGTCGGCTTTTTAAAATATGTTTTTAATTGAAATATACTTATATCTCTCCCCCCTTTCTCATGTCAGCCCCTCCTAGCTACCCTCTTTTGAACCCCTTCCATGATCCCTACAACTAAGAAGTTGATAGCCCCTTTTACTTAAATTATTATTGTTATGTACATATGTGTCTATGTAATTGAAAGTTTCTGTTCTGCTTTTTATTTTTAATTATTAAACTGTTAGCCAATGGCTAGGGCTTCTTACTGGCTAGCTCATTCTTAATTATTAACCTATAACTACTAAGATATATGTATTTTTACATGGCCTTATCTTGCCAGAGAATGCTGGGTGTGACCGTCTTCCCAGTTTCTACATGGCATCTCTCAGCAGCCTCTCTCTGCCTTCTTCTCCCAGACTTCTTCTCTGGTAGCCTCGCCTGTTCCTGCCTCTACTGGCCAATAAGTGTTTTATTTATCAACCAATAAGAGAAACATATATACAAAAGAACATCTCCCATCTTGTCTGTATTTAAACATATATAAATATCATCTGCTGACTATGTTTTTGTTAATGGTATGTATGTGGTTTCAAGGCTTCCCACTCTTTACTGGCTGACCAATAAGGGAGCTCATCCTGAGGAGAGGCTAATTCTCCCAACAATCATTAGTTGTCTGTAGTTCATTGTGAGACCTGTAAGGTTTTCCCCATTCCTTGTTAACATGAGCATTTGATACTACCGTCGTTTTGGTCTTGTTTTGCAGCGGTATCTGGGAGAGATTTTCACAGCAGATTCCATCATATTCTGTCTCTCACAGTCTTTCTGCCCCTTTTCCTGCCATGTTCCTTGTACCATAGATCTGTGACCTGTGTTGTAGGTGTATCCCTTTAGGCTGGGCTCTCCATGGCATCAGTGCCGTTTCATTTCCTTCATCCTCTTTCTAATGCTTACCTGTTGCCATTTTTAAATTAATGTATGTGAATGTTTTTCCTGCATGTGTGTGTGTGTGTGTGTGTGTGTGTGTGCATGAATGCCTGCATGCGTGGGTGCGTGTGTGTGCCTGGTGCCCACTGAGGCAAGAAGAGATCATTGGATCCCCTGGATCTGAAGTTACAGATGGTTTTGAGTCACTGTGTGGGTCCTGGGAAATGAACCTGTATCCTCTGGAAGAAAAGCCAGTCAAACTGCTGAGCTAATCCTCAGAGTGTGTTGTCTTTTTGTAATAGCTAGTTCTACCAATGTGTAGTAATACTCCATGTGGCTTTGTGTGTCTCCAGCCATTTTAGTATATCCATTAATCATTTATCATTCATATCATCCTTTGGTATGATATCTATTCAGATGCCTTGTCTGTTTAAAAACAACAAAAACAAACAAAACAAAACAAAAAACCAAAAAACCAAACTCACGGTTGTTCATTACAGAGTTATCTGAGCTTCTTACATACTTTTTAAACTAAGCCAGGCGCAGTCTTTCCCCACTCTAATTAAGCTTAGCAGTAAGACTTGGTGTGAAGCTACTCTGCAAGTAAAATAAACATTCTCTGGGAAACTCCATCATTTATTGAAGGAAGAAGACACATAACACACTCACCACCATGTAGCAGCCATAGTTTTATACTAAAAACAAACAAACAAAGAACAACTTGAGTCACATGTAAGGAACTGCAAAGTAACAGTAATGACAAGTAGCAGAATCTGCAATATACAGGAAGTAAAAATGAGCCTATTAAAGATACAGATGTGGAAATGTGTATTAAAAAAGTTTTAGAAAACACAGTGTAATAAACTGAATAATTTAAAAAGTTAGATGGTACGATCCCAGCTATCAGGAGGTTAGAGGCAGGAGCATTATGAGTTCAACTTTAGCCTGATGTGGGTTACATAGTGAACTCCTGGGTAATCTGGGCTATTAGGAAAGACTTGTCTCAAAAAAATACAATAATAAAGGCTACAATACATGACTGATGGGGAAAAAATTCTACATTTAGGAAAAGGTACTGACCTAAATTTCTCATGAAACTTAAAAGAATATCAAGTTAAGCGTGCACACACACACACACATGCGCACACCCACACACATAGGTAAAAGCATACTCAGATTACTAACTAAACAGTATAAAGTTTAAAAACAAATCAGCTAAAGGGGGAAAAAGGCATGTGAGTTATTATTAGAAACATGCAGATCAGAACACGATGGAGTGACATCTTCAGAGTGCTATAAGAAAAGAGGACAGTCTAAGTAAAATTCTGAGTCTCTCCAAAGTAGACCTGAAAAATAAAAATTAAATAAAGGTATTTCAGATACGCCAATTGAAAGAATCTGTAGTCAGATCCATGCCACAACAAATACAAAAAGTTTTTCCAGGTTAAAGGAATATGATGCCATGCATCATGTCAGCTCCATTAAGTAGATTGATTGTTTAACATAACTCCAGCAGTGCTTCTGCCATACCTTTTCCTATAGCTTTGAAGCTGTGTCTGAGATATGCCATATCATTTTCTTTCTCTGAACTGAGGCAGGTTTCTAATTTCATTATAAGCAATAGAATATGGAAGCAGCAGCCCTCCCTGACTTGTGAGCCTAGACCTGGAGAGAACACAGAACATCCCTATTCTCAGTTATGTGCTACTTATAGTCTAAGACATAATATTTGGAGTCCTAAACCAGTACATGTAGAGGAACCATATGAAGGCTCAAATGTGGTGTTCAGAGAGTGAGCCTGTTCTCAGCTTTCTTACTGATTTCTGCCTTCATGATTTTCTTGCCTGTCAGGTTATCTAATTTGTTATTATTTTAAAACTAAGGTAGGAACTTAGATACTTTGTGGTTTTATTCTTTTCTAGTATGTACATTTTAATATTAGGAATTTCTCTTGTGGAGATTTGAGTGAAAATGCCTTCCATAGGCTCATAGGACGTGGCACTATTAGGAGGTATGGCTTTGTTGGAGTTGGTGTGGTCTTCTTGAAAGAAGTGTGTCACTTGGATAGGCTGTGAGGTTTCAGATGCTCAAGCTAGCCCAGTGTCATTCTCTCTTGTTGCATTTGGATGTGGATATAGAACTCTCAGCTACCTCTCTGGTACCATACCTGCCTACATACCACCAGGTTCCTTCCCTGCTCTGATGATAATGAACTAAACCTCCAAGCTATAAGGACAGCCCAAGGTAGGGTGAATGGATTTCCCTTGGAAGGGGAAATAGAAGAGATCTCCTAGGTGGGCTAGGGGTGGGTGGGGATGAGAACATGAAGGACTGGATTTGGGTTTGGGTGGAGGGGAGAGTGGTAAGAGAGATGACTAGAAAGTGGGGCTTTTGGTGTCAAGTAGAAGTTTGATACAAGGGAAAACTCCCATGAATCTTCAAGAATGACCCCAGCTAAGACCCCTGACAATAGGGGATATGTAGCTAGAACATCTCCTGGCATCATCTTGGTGAGTACCCCAAATTGTTACCAGATAGCCTTTATCTAGTAACTGATGGAAGCAGATGCAGAGATCCACAGCCAAACATTAGACCAAGATGATAGAATCCTGTTGAAGAGAGGGAGGAAAGATTGTAGGAGCCAGAGGGATCAAGGACATGTCAAGATACCTACAGAAACAACTAACCTAGCTCATAGAACTTGTAGATTCTGAACCAACAACCAGGAAGCCTTCATGGGACTGACCTAGGCCCACTACATATATGTGACAGTTAGGTAGCTTGGTCTACTTGTGTCAAGAGTGGTTTTGCTGGGCCGTGGTTTATAGAATGACCTAGAATCTGACCCTAGTATTTTCTTGTAGATAATTTTCTTTCTCTCAGAACAATAGTTCTGCAGGAAAGTGGCCTTGCTTTTTGTCTTCTCTGGTGTCTAACTCTACTCTTATAGATGTTTATCTTTTTAATAGATATTTGCAAACTCATATAAATATCTTTCTAAGACATTGTAGAAGTTATTTTTAATTATAGAAATAATACCTCTTCATTTGTCAAAAACATTTGGGGAGATGGCTTAGTGGCCAAAGGACTTAGCATGCAAGTGTGAGGCCTTGAGTTTGATCTTGCAGCCTGAGTCAAAGCCAGGCACAGCAGCATACATCTGTAATTCCTGCACCAAAATGGAAATTAGAGGCAGGAGAATTTGGCATATGCATTGATCAAGAGACCCTGTGTCAGTAAAGAAGTGGAGGTAAGGACCAATACCTGAGCTTGTCTTCTGACTTCCACACATGCACCAAGAACACACGTGACTACACTCACACATGAATATACATATTACATACACACACGTACATAATACAAATTTTAAAAAATAAAGCCACTGCACTCTTACAATTCAGAAATGGGTATAATTCTGGAGATTTCACTCAGGTATGGTAATATTTAGTAGTAAAAATCTCTTTCTAGAGGTACCCACAAGATTTGTGACATCTAATTAGCCAAAATTTATTCACATAATTCTTTCTGAACCAATTATTTGCTAGAAGGATAGATGCATACTTATTGGCTAGATAACTGTAACTGATTGCTGGAGCCAATTACAAAGCCATCTTCTTGAGTTGAAGAAAGTGAGTAGAAGCTCATTGTGTTAGGAAGAGGCTTAAGTTAGATGCCTGTCAGTTCCACTGGGAAGGAAAGCACAATGAATGACAGGAAATGACCTATTGACTCTGTCACTGTGTTTTCATAAAGCCAAGAGACACGGGGGGTGGGGGAGGAGGGTATTGGGAGATACAGTGAAGCTTAAGTTCTAAGAGGAGAACTGTACTTGGAAGAGCAGAATGACAAAAAAAATGTTACTCTTAGAGCCTGATCCTCAAGTGTATTGTACTTAGACAAATGAACAACTTCTTTTTTGTGGGACTTTTAGGTGTGCTCATGTCCTCAGTGCAGAGGTAACTCTCCGTTAAGAGTTCAGAGATCATCCACTTAAGAGCTGGGAGCACAATAGTTTGCTTACTATTTCAAAGATGTTTCAAGTTCCCAAGAGCCAGGGTTTTGGGTGGAAGGCCATGTAGTATTGAGATTGCTTCAGACTTAGTTCGTATGCAGGGAAACCACTCAAGGGCCTGACAGTCTTACCAATAAAACTAGTATCAGCATTCAACTTGAGACTACCTGTGGCCCTTTGAATGAGAATGGTCTCCATAGGATCAGACATTTGAATATATTTGTCCTCAGTTGGTGGAACTGTTTGAGAATATTTAGGATGTGTGTCCTTGTTGGAACAGAAGTGTGTGACTGGGGATAGCTTTTGAAGTTTCAAAAGCTCATGCCATTCCCATTTAGCCCTTCCTGCCTGGTGCTTATGAATCAAGATATAAGCTCTCAGCTACTGGCCTAGCATTATGCCTGTCTCACTGTCTGGCATGTTCTTAGCCATGATGATTGTGGATTCTAGCTAACTTCTGTAAACTTCTTTCTTCTGTAAGTTGTCTTGGTTATGATGTCTTATCACAGAAATAGAAAAGTAACCCTGAAGGGGCCTGATAGTTTTACTAAAACTTAGTGTGAGCATTCAACTTGAGACTAACCGTGGAGTGGCCTGACACCCCCACTACTAAACCTAGCATCAGCAGTAAAAATTCTTTTCTATATATTGAAGAGCCACCAAGCTTCATTGACTTAGGATTTAACATTTCATTTCTGACTGGCAGTAATTTATCTGTCAAGAAACTTTGCATGGACATTTATTTCACTTGAAAAGAAAGAAATTCTATTCTATGCCTTTCCCTATACCACCCCTTCATTTTTTTTTTTTTTTTACTTCAGATGCTCAATCATCTATAAAAAAAATCTTAAAGAATTGATACATAAAATTCAAATAGTTAGACAGAGGCGTATAAAAGGAACCCAATGACAAGTTAATTAGTACTTGCACCTTCCTACCCACTGGTGTATGTGAAAGTTATTTTCTCCTTTTTGTCTGTAAGTCCTTAGAGGAAGTGTCTAAGTCCTGAAATAAAACTGTGGACAAGATGGAATGTGGTGTGCACTGAAATGTCTTACTCTTAAGTCCTGTGCTGCCATTTTCATAGATCCAGAGTACAGAAAGGAGTCAGGCATACTAGTATGAGCTGAGATACTCTGCTAGGATAGTATCATCTTGGTCAACTTGACAGAATAGAATTCATCTTTCTTTTAGATCGACCATACTGGCAAATTATTTAGTACTTTACAATCTTATTTACAAAATGGGAATAATTCCTAATATTGTAGAAATGAATTTAAGGTTAAATAAACTAATACATGGTAGGCTTATATGACTGGATACTAAATGCTTTGTTACCTTAACTATCATCTTCAGAACACCAGTAGCAGTAAGCCTAGATCCTGTCATTTGAAAAGTCTTCTGCAGATGGTTTGAACATTGGCTAGAGTTTGTGACTCAGCTAAGTGTAAAGGTGCTATTTAGTTTAATATAAAAATTAACTTGTGATTCTTCACAACTTCTTGGGTTGTTCTGGAAGATATGATCTAAAACGGATAGCTTGATGGTTTTATAAGATGTCACCCAGTAGTGTCTTGTTCTCTAAGAGTAGTAACTGTTGCCTCGGTTATCATCCTCTGAAAGATGTGATACTAATAGGTAATTCTTACTGCAAGGCCATCAAACCAAGTACCTATAAGGTGTAATTGTTAATGAGGTACAAGAAAATTGTTCCTATACTTTTAAGTTACCAGTGAAATCTGGGTTTTCTGACATGTATAGATTTCATCTTGCACTTATGTATTAATTACTTTCTATTTGGCTATCATCAAATACCTGATCTTAAAGGTAGTAAGGGTTTATTTTGGCTAACAGACTGAAGAGATATAGTCCATTATAGCAGGGAAAGGTGTGGCAGCAGGAGTCTGAGGCTTCTGGTCACATTGTACCTGTACCTACAGTAAGGAAGCAGAGAATAGACGGGGTGGGGGGGTAATCAGACCTCAAGCTTCCTCCCATCCCCAGCAACTCACTTCCTCCAGCAAGGCTCCACAGCCTTCCTAATCAGTGCTTAAATACAGCAGCCATCATAATCTGAGCTTTGGTGTTAGAAGTTTATTCAGTAATCAGTCCATTTATTCAACAAAATGTATATGGAGTCAGTGTTCTGCAAAGTACTGTGCTGAACACTGAGGAAGAACAGATGCAGAACACTTGAGATAAGAGAGTAAATTGTTTAGATTTGTGTTTCCAGAAGGAACTTTGATTTTCTGTGAGGTTGAGGGCAGTTCAAAGGCTGTTATAACTCATGATGGAGATGATTTGGGTATGAACCGACAACTTATTTATAACCTCCCTAGGCAGTAACCTGAAATTTTGAATTAATTCCTGCATGTTCTCATACAAAGTCAATTAGATGGTAGATATAAAACTATTGAAATTGATTTTTTAACAATGATTATTTACCTATATATGTCTATATATTTTACTTTTCCACTTTTACTATTGTGTATTCAGCTTCCTGGATATTTAAAAGATTTAAAATCTCAAACAAAAACAAAAACAAAAAACACCAAATAATGAAACCAAGTGCATGTCACATTACTACCAATTTACTATAACCTACTATTTCCCATGAATTTTTGCATAATGAGTATCCAAACAAGAAGCCAACAGAATAAATATCCTGAATCAGCTTGGTTTTTGTTTGTTGTTTTAGTTTTTGATGAGTGGTTAAACTGGGGCTTTGCTTACTGCTGTAGAATAATTCTGCTGTATACTGTGAAAATGTATTGGTCTCATTGTTAATAAAAAGCGAATTGGCCAATGGCCTGGCAGGATTTTCAGGACAGAGAGAGTGCTGGGAATACGAAGGGTGGAGTCTTGGGAACTTCAGGCCAGACACAGAAGCAGCAGTATGGGAGTTCATAGATTCTCAGGCTAGACACAGAAGCAGCAGTATGGGAGTTCATAGATGAGGCAAATGAGCTTTGGGTACCACACAGATGAATAGAAATGGGTTAATTTGAGTTGTACAATCTGGCTGGAGACAAGCCTAAGCTGTTGACTGGGCATTTATAATTAAGACTCTGAGTGGTTATTTGGGAGTGGCTGTCGAGACTCAGAAAAACTCTGCCAACAGCTTACTATTTTGCAAGCCAGGGAATCAATGTGGATACTCTTCTTAACCTCAAGAGACGACATCAAAACAAATTTAAGATCTCAGTGAACCCACAATGATATGAAAGTGTAACAGAAAGCTATGTGTCCTTTATGCACTCACACAGAAAGATGAAGTTTCTTTGTAACATCCTAAATAATTCATTTGAGTCAGTATCAGTCACCAGGAGATCCTACAGAGTTTTGACTATTTCCATCTCTTCATATACACTCACTAAAATTAATGTGTTTAAGTATCTTTGTTTCAGGTGGAATAGTCACTGTGTGCTAATCAGGCAAGCTTTAAAAGACCCACTTGTTTGTTAATCATTCTACTGGATGTTAGAGATAAGGATCCTTTCTATAGACAGCCCCATGAACTGCAGCTACTTTACCCAAATCTAAACTGGTTGCTGTAACTGCACCCTTTATAAATTTTCTCTGCTACATGTATACAGCTACCCTGGACTTGTATCTCTTCACTCACTCTCCCCAGGAGACTCTAGACTTGACTGTTTATAACCTATCCAGTATGTTCCTAATGAGGAAATAGGGGGAAGGAGAGCCCCAGAGACCCTGGTAGTAGCAAGGAAAGTATGTGTTCTGTCCATGCTGCCTTCTTCCTCTGCAGCCTCTGATGCTTGCATTATGTGAAGGGAGCTCTTGCCCTTAAATAACAGCTGTGCCAGAGTGAGGACCAAAGCTGCCTTAACCAACCAAGCAAACCATAAAGGTAACTATACGCTTGCACCATAAATCAAGCCTATGCAGTTGGATGCTCTACAGTAATTAAGTTGTCAGTCAAAATTATGTTAAGTCATGCAGAATGCATAACCACCTAGTTTCCTGTTTCTGTTCTGTTTCCCCCAGACAAGTCTGTGAAGGTAGCTCTACCTGATCCTCCTCTTCATGCACTTGGCTTTCAGGCTACGAGCTGGCCAGCTGCAGGCCAGAGTGAGGCTCTGTAAATTTGCTGCCATAGTTCTGTTTAGGTCCCTGATGGAGACATTTCTGGAAAGACCTAAGATTTTTTGTTCTTATCATAAGCTGTACCATGATGTTAAAAACAACCACGTGACTTATATTCCTCTACCATTTACAATTCGTAAGTGGCAGCAGAATCTCTGTGATTCGCTGCTCCTTCCTCTGTGGAAACGTGTCCATGTGACTGAAGATAATACCTTGGAGTATAAGCTCGGCTACCACATTTCACAATTTAGTGTTCATTAGAAGCTTACTCTGCCATCACCTGCTAGCCAACTGCATACCCTATTTTCTCTTTTTTTGGGGGGGGTACCTCATTCCCCATAATAATCTCTTCATTATATTATTAGAGTGTGCTTATTAATAGGTGTTACTAATCACTATGCTGTGATACCTAAAGACCTGGATGGTTTACAAACAACAGGAATGTGTTTCTTAAGATTCCTTAGGATCGAAGGTCAAGAACAAAGTGCGGAAAGGTTTGATTCTGTTTCCAGTATGGCAAGGATGATCCTCCCCAGTGTTCTCTGGTCCTTTTGTAAAGTCACTGATCTCATGCTTAAGGATTAATCCCTTAGCTTCATGCTGTTGCTCTATGGCTTACACTCGGTGAATGTGCAGACACACAACAGGGATCTGTACAGCAAGGAACACATCTGAATTTGGGGCAAGGGGATGTGTGTTTTAACATATAAATTTCACAGAACCCAGGAAAGCAGCAGGCTGTACATTATTTAGGCCAACTATCAGGTTTGCCATCTCCATTTTGACCCATGGATACATAGAATTTGCATGATAAATGATACAGCTAACAACCACTTCAGTTTCCAGTTCGCTTCTTCCTGCTCTGAGGTTGGGAGTGAACAGAGTATGTAGCCCCTCTGAGGAGATGTCATGTGGCGTGTGTCTAGAATCCCAAATGACATAAATTGGTGAATGCTGCTTCAGTGCTCATGCCCTGCCATACTCCTCTGTGGGTTAAAAGACATTCGTCGCTCTCACAGGCAGCTCTCCATGTGCAGCAGCTACATAGCACTAAAGAATTAGAACTCAACAGGACAAAGCAGAGTGTCCTTTCATTCTTAGGTGTGCAACTTCGTGGGCTGGTCATACTCAGTTCCTGTAGGCCCCATTGTGCTGCTTTGTGAAAGTGACCGATTCCCATAGGAAATTATAGCAGCCGTCATGTTCTTTCTGCCTCCACCCTCATTGCAGAGGCCTGGACTAGAACTGTATAACTTCAGTTTTGCCACTTTGGTATTCATTACTTGTCCTTGGACTTTGGATTTATATTTACTTTTAAAATAGATTTATTATGAGGAGAGGATATGTGAGTATTTTTAATACCTAAGGAGAATTATAAGGAATATAGAAGATAATCTGTGTGAAGTATTTTGTAGATAAAGTACATAAATAAGTGTAATTGCTAAATACATATTGAATATATTGGTAGAATTATTATAATGGATACATATGGTACCCTGCCCCATAGAGGATTTCTAACCTAAAATATAAAGTTAGAAAGCAAGCTCTGGATGAGCCCAGGAGCTGTTTTAAGTTCAGTGGCAGTGGAACAAGTCATTTTTTCTTTTGTCAAAAGAAAACTTCCATATAATTCTTTAAGAAAGGAAAATCTGCTTTATATTGCGTTCGGTAATGCTGGTTCGAAGCAGTTGGTCATGATCACTGTTCTTTATACCCTACTGGAGATGTCTGTGTTGTGGGTGAGATCAGAGTTGTTACATGGACATGTTGACTAAGTAGTCCCGTGTCTCAGAGGACACTACAGAGCAGATTTCCTTTGGACACTTAGGGTCCTGTACATGCATAGAGAGTCAGACTTAAAAATAAGAAGTTTGCTCTCTGTGAAATTATGTAAATCATGGAAATGTTCATTTCCTCTACCTGACAATGTCACTTCATGCTATGAAGTTAGCTACATTCGCCGCCTTTCTAGTCTGTTTCAACACCTCATCCAGAAGATGCTTTTGAAATCACAGCCAAAGTATGTGTTCCTTCTTTACCTTTTAAAAAATAAAGTAAGGGTTGTAGAGAGCCAGGTAGCTGAAGCTTGAGCCCAGTTTAAATTTAAACCTCATTTGCCAGGTTTATAAATATTAGGAGAGGACACTTTTATTAAAGAGAAGGCAGAGCTTGGAGATACAAATTCCCTTCAATAGCCTGCTGGGACATCCACTGTGTTTCAGTACCATTAATTCCAATCCCTTAGCTGCTGGCGCCGGCCTCACCATGCAAATTGCAATTCAGAAACACTTTCACTTTTTGCCCTCCTCCATCAAAGAAATATGAAGGCCAAGAGGATTGATGATGGTTTTCAAGTTTGTATGCAGAGAAATAAACTTGATTTTTATAATTTGCAATGCTCTGCACATGTGAAAATCTAAGGGTAATTAGTTGTTATTGCTTTAACATGATGAGGACAATAACTTCTCCATAAGAAAAGCACCATGGTTAATAAATTTTGTCTTCTGGTTGATTGACTGGTTAATGGAATCAGAAAAGTATTTTATGTCTGTGCTTTACAATACTGCTTCACTCCCTGCTAGAAAGGTTTATAGCTGGCATTTGTTTTGTTTTGTTTTTTATCATTTGTTTTGCCTCTCCTTTAGTTTTATTCTGTATTCTTATTTCTATTTCTTTTTTTAATTACTATATATGTTGAAACTTAAGATATTGCAGGGGAGAATCATGATGATGTGTCATCTCTGTCGGGGTTGCACTTTGGATATTTCATGTAAAAATCCAGATCTATAATTTAAGCGCAGTGGAAATGCACAGTAGGATGAAAACAGGTCTAACATTATCTAACATCAGCTTTCTTAGGTATGTAACTCGTTATCAGCTGATGCAGCAAACACTCCTTTGGAAACCTGGGCTGTTTGGCTTTTGCCTGCCTTGTGAGCCCCTGCCTTAAGCCTTTGTTTGCTGTTGTCCTTCCAGGTCTTCATCGCTTGTTCCAGCAAGAGTTTTATGGTTTGTCTTTCTCAGCCATGTGAGCCCAAATAGAAGGCCCCTTGCCATTAAAATGGCTATGTCACATCTCTTTGACGGTGGGTGATGGACCCTGTGCCCTCTGGCAAGGCCTGACTCAGACATGGGTCAGTGAGTAGTGCCCACTCAGCAGTTATTTTGGTTTTGGGCTGAAGTTCCTTGAATTCCAGGAGATAAGGCCCTCTTTGTTTCTCTGAGTCCACTGCCAGACACCCAGCCACTTGATAGTAGATGCTGCCAACCTGAGCAGTGGGGGCAGGCAGCCTGCTCTCCCTCAGCATGGCCTGAGATGCCATCCTGTCAAGAAAATGGAGATGGATCGTCCTGCTCTAACCTCATCATACATCACTGTCAAGCAAGCTACTGCCTTCCAAAGATGGGCCAGCACAGACAAAGTACCTTTTCTGGTGGCAGATGTTACCTTGGATTGTTTGTGGGGATATTAGTGATGAGGGAGTACAAAAGGCTCACTGGATGAAGGGTCTTAAGTCCCCAGTAAGCTTTTTATGTGCAGGCTTTAATTGGACCTGCACATTCTGGCTTGTTGTTGGACCTTTGTGGTCAACATAACACCTCTGAAGATAGAGTGACTGATTCCTATATGAAACTGTTTAGATATTTTCTTCCTTGCCTTATTGAAAGGGTTCCTGAGGCAAACAGATAGTGGCAGTGCAGATCCACTTACTCTACTGAAAGTTGCCAGAAGGCCATCTACCTGCTCCATGATTTGAAGAGGATGGGCGGGATTTTAAAAAGTTGTTCCAGTCTTGATAGTCCTCCTTTCATTCTCCATACTTTCCCATCAAGCTCTCTTAGTTTTCATTTTTCATTTTTTCTCAAGTTTGAGACTTCCCATACTTTGGAAGTATCAGATACTGTGAAGTTTACAAAACGTCATTTCAAAGAAAAGGAGATATTAGGCATATTATGATTGTGGCCACTTTCCTATACTTAATTGTGGTCCTGCATTGGCTAAAGTCCATTTTCTTGTAGTTTGGAAAATATATATTGATAATCAATCTCCTAACACTTTTCACTGTTTTTTATTTAATAAATTTAAAGTAATTACTTGAAAAATTGCAAATCTCATAAGTACCTTAAAAGCAGCCAAGAGTTTTCACTAAAATGCCAGTAAACAGTAGTGCATCTGAGCCATCTTAGCCAGGGTGCTTAGCACTGGCCCGAAGTAGAACACAGCCACTCTTGTGCAGACTTTCTCTCTGCTGAAACTATGTCCTTTCCTCAGTGCTTCTGCCCATCCGCAGAGTGGTCTTGTGTTGGTCATGCCAATTTCCCAAGAATGTCTGATGTGTCCCTGTTTTTATTGTCTCCTGGTGGTTATGTGGCCACAGTTTATGCTGTGTGTATTTTCTTTGGTTTGACCTGATGTTGTTAGGGCTAATAGCAATCATTACTTATTTTAACTGGGCTGTTATATAAGGCATTAACTAGGATACTGTATTAAATACCTTGATTTAAAACATTCATTTTAATTGTTAAAACTTGACAGTCTTGCTCATATATAAAAAGACTTCTGTAGCATTTTCTTGGTGTTTGTCTGTTTGTAGCTAGGGATCTAATGTAGGGTCTAGGTTTGCCAGGCAAATGCTACAGTAATATTGCAATCCATCTACAACTTTTCAAGGAGCTAATACTATATCTTGCAGCAATGTATCCATGTATAAGATATATGGATATAAAATTTTATAAGAGATTTTAAAATAATTAAACACTGAGACCTAAAACAGGTAACAATGTTTTAGGTCTCAGTGTTTAATTATCTCATTTCAGGTCTGCTATGTCATTACATCATCTGGTTAGTCTGCTGTTGCCATTAGAAATACTTCCCTTCTCATTTTTCTTAAACTATCCCCCTCTGCCCTCCCCTGTATGTATAGTAAACCACCTTAGCATTTTCATTCTCATATTCCTGAGAGTAGAAGTTATAAAATGTTAAGAAAATATCATTAACAGTTTTTCTATTAGAAAAGTAAAATTTCCATCATGTTTCATAGTAGTGGTGGCCTGTATTTTGCCACTGTTTTCTACTGCTTTCCTGGTCCGATGTATAGTAGGATCACTGGTTAGATCAGTATGCCTTAGCCTGTGTCTGTCGTTCATTTTATCAGTGTGTCCATGTATATTTTTAAGAGTCAATCTCTCTCTTAGTCCTTCTGTCCATTGGATACTCTGAATGGGCTAGAATAGAATGTTCATCTGTACTAGATGACTGGAAAGAAGTCATTTGAGGAATAGGTTCCTATGGGCAGCGGTATGAACAAACCAACAGGAGCTAAAAAGGCTTACTGTATTAGACAAGTTCATTGAAACCACAAGACGGCTAAAGTGAAGTCAGGTAGCTGGGATCAGTGAATCAACCTTGGTCACTGCTAAATCTTGTAAGACTTAGTAAGAACTGGGTACAGGATTCTGAGACACTAAGTATTTCCTATGAGAGACCAAGAGAAACAGAGAAATAATGAAATAATTCTTAATATTGTGTAGCATCAATAAAATTTGTGTAATGATCTGACTTTCTGTCTTTCTTTCCATTTTCTTTTTGAATAATGTACTTTTTTCTGGGAAGTTCAGTTCCCCTTAGTGCTGTGTTGTGTTTTACCCAATCCCAATAGTCAAGACTGCCTGAGGCCTGCCCTTCCCTCTGACTCACTGGAATCTCTGTCAGATGACTCCTGTCAATGGATGGAAACAAGATGTAGTATAATTCCCTATTCTGGCAACTAACCAGGAAGATGGTAGAGTGAGGTTTTCCACTCTACCCTACAAAAGCATTTTTGAGAGCTTTTTCAACAAGGACCATTTTAAAGGCAGTAGTGCCTTTAATGCTTGAAATACTCATTCATCTCCTCCTATGCCTCCTATGACTTAAGGATCAGTCTGTTGTGGGAAGAAATTGCTTGTGTACCTTTCCCTTCAACTCTAAATGTTCCCTAAGTGCCTTTGCCTCTCTTCCAGTAGTGTCTGTAGTGCTAATGCCTCCCACCTCTCCAGCGCACCTGCACTGTTGAGCCACCTCTGGCCGCCCACTAAAAGCTTCCAGCCAGAGCATTTGGATCACTGGCAGAGATTCTTATCTTTTTATCTGCTTTTGTATGTTGTTCTTTGTTTATTTGTTTTTATTTGTCTGATATAGGAAGAAAAGAAGAGGAAAAATGAAACACCATCCCAGATGGAACCCTGTGCCAGTTGTGTATTCTAATGCTAGCACTGGATTTCTGAAAATAAATGTATTAACCATGGATGCATGACAGTGCTGATGCTGATATTGCCCACTTGGAGCATTTAACATGCATGTTGAGTCACTGTAGTGATACCTGACATTAAAATTCTCTAGCAAGTGTAATTCCGAGCTAATCCTAAAACAATGCAATGATGCAAAGAAAGAAAACTAGAAAGCATAAGAAAAGCTTACGTTCTTGTAGGAAAAATAAGAACCTCCTCCTATATAGCATCTCAAAACTTATCTCTGTCAGCAAAACTTTTAAGCGTTTTGATTCGTGGGAGGAAATGCTATTACCTGATTGTTTCCAAGTCCATATGTTTTCACAATGCTTTTGCTGGAGCGAGTGTGGCTACAATCTCAATGTTAAACGTGAACACAGTATCCAAATGTGCTGCACTTAATCTGGGTCAAACTTGTGTTCTGACTAGAGTGCTCTTAATGATCCTGGGTGGCTCATGATACAGTGCATTTCAGAGGTTCAGCAGCAGGTACTAAGGCAGATCCCACAGACTGACAGCAATTCTTACAGGAAGGCCCAGCCTCAGACTATAGTCAGTACTCTCTCACCCACCTGGGCTTCTTCTAATTGCAATTTCAAGACTACCTTGAAATTCTCCCAGATTAATTAGCTCCCAGAACTTCCTGGATGCCCTGTGCAACTTAGAATACAGCTTCCTCATAGAGGCTACAATTTAAGAATAGTCCAACAGAAGAGACACAAAGGACTGGTTAGGTGAGGAGTGTGTGGCTCTTCCGTCTACTTTGTGGATCGAGTTCTTCCTCCGGCATATCAACAGTTTTTACCAGCCAGGAGCTATACTGAGCCTCCATGTCCAGAGTTTCTGTGTGAGGGTCACTGAAGTGAGAACAATGACCTACATAATTGGACTCAATCTATGATTCCTTTTCTCACTAGAGCTCTGGGGAAGTGCAAAAAGCACATTGGGAAGTCAGGTGGTCTTTTGACACAGTCAGCCCTCCACTTAAAACTCACCAAGAGCACAGCATGGTCACTTGTGGTTTTTTTAGCATAAGCTCAATCACTGTCAAAAGGAACTCATTATGAATGACAGAAGACACTACTATCTCTAGAAAAATTACAGAGCTTTGAAACTCTATTCTAGAAGCTAGGGTCAAAGGCCAAATATATTCTTTATTAGGTCACAAATCTCAAGGCCATATTTGATTCCCATAATATTTAAGCAAGTTTGCTGTTTGATATTTGGAACCAAGAATTTACATGATTGACCATCAAGGACTGAAATCTCATTTACATTTAATGATAAGTTCAATTTGAGGTGGCATCAATTAGAGTATATAGTTCATTGACTTGCACATTGTTCTCCCTTAAGTCTCTCCTCATCTTACATCCTATTCCTCTCCCTGAAACCTCCTTCTCTCCTAGTCCCTCTGATCTTACTTTCCTATTGGCCAACAGTGCTTTATTCATTAACCAGTAAGAGAAGCATATTTACAGAATGACATCTCCCATCATCTCCTCTTTTCTGTCTAAAATAAAAAGAAGGATTTTAACTTTAGCATAGTAAAGTATATAACAAAACAGTTATCAAATAAGAACCACAGTTAACAATATTTAGTTCATTAACATTTACTAAGATTTAAAGAAAATATTTCATCATCTATCCTATCTTTGTGAGCCTAAAGTCCTATATGTAACTTATCTTTAATCCTAACTAAGGAAAATTATAACCATAACTATCTGTCTTCAACTCCATCAAAGGCCACAGAAGAATAGTATATAAACTCCAATATTGACAGAGACAGCTCACCTGGTCAGTCAGCCAAAGTTCTTCTGTAAAATTCCATCTTCAGCCTACATTTTAAAGACATGAAATATAAACCAAAGAAGTTTTATCTGCTTTTAGTTTTGAAGGGGCTGTGCTAATATCCTTATCTTCTTGAACACAGACAGCAACCAAAGTAGAGCCCACCTTAGTCATTTCTCTTAGCTTATTTTCCCATGAGATGAGTTTGCTCCGCCCCCCCATTGTCTTTTTATTACTGTTCTCTCATATCCCAAAGTTTCCCTTCCCTCAACTCCTCCTGGCTCCTCCTCTAACTCCCCTGTTTCCCAGATCCACTCCTCTGTTTTCCTTCAGGAAAAACTAGGCCTACCAGGCATATCAACTGAACATGGTATAACAAGAAACAATAAGACTAGGCACAGACTATCAAGACTGGCCAGGGCAACTCGGTAGGAGGAAAAGGGTATCAGGAGCAGGTGAAAGCGTCTGAAACACCCCCTTCCCACTGTTGGGAGTCCCACAAAAACACCAAGCTAACAAACAAAGTATATGCCTATGACCTAGTGCTGATCCATGCAGGCCCCATGATTGTGGTTTATTCCACATTGATCATAAACGCTTAAGTGTTTTTTCTTTTGTTATTTTGTTTTGTCACTGTTAAGTTGCCTTGGGAAATCACCTTAAAGGAAAAGAAAGGTTTATGTTGGCTCATAGTTTTAGAAGTTCAAGACCGTGTCCATTTGATTCCATTGCATCTAGATCTGTGATATGCCAGGAACATCATGGGAATTATATGGTGAAGGAAAGCTGCTCCCCCAATAGCAGCCAGGAAGAAGGCAAGAGAAAAGAGAATGGGCCTGGGACAAAACATACTTTTAAAGTCCCCAGTAATGCACTCCCTTCAACTATTAGGCCCTACATTCTAATAGCCATTTCAACTATGAACTGATCAATAAGAAATCAACTGAAGAGGTCAGTGCCCTCAGGATATAATCATCTCTTAGTAGTACCACCTGCTGGAATCAGATTCTGACATGTGAACCTTTATGGCTAGTCACTTCTTACTCAAACCATACTATTTTTCATACTTTTCCCCCTTTCCTTTACTTACCACACGATCTTACTATATACCCCATACTAAACTCTCTATGTTGCCTTGGCTGCTCTGAAACTGATATTTCTCCTTCTGTAGCCTCACAAATATTGGGATTGCAGGCATTAGGCACCAGGCCCAGCTTGAGATTCTCAGTAGTCATCAATTATTTTATACTATTCACCTATGGGATACTTTGCAATTGTAGCTCAAAGTTGTGACTTGGTTTGAAAACTATAAGGCTAAGAGCTTTGTCTACAAGCATGTGTGATGAACAACAATTATTCAAAAATCATCACTGTTGTTTTCCAAAAGAAATTTGTGATCATTTTCAGTGTTTTCATGGAAAAGTAAATTAGGTACAGAAAGGCAAACTTTCTGTAGGATGGAGAGAAAAAAAACCTTGGGAAACATACAGAGGAAGGTCTGGGGAGAGATGACAAGTTTCCCCACAAGCACATAGAAGAATAAACTGTATGCCTCTGACCTGACAGGGCAACTTTACAGTTACATCTTCTGAGAGAAAATTCTTCTATTGGGAACTAAACAGAGCTTCCAGCCATGCTGTGAATGTTTGCCATCTCCAAACTGATACATAAACATCCTAACTCAATGGGATTAGCAGGTAGGGCCTCAAGCATGCAATTGAAACATGAGGACAGAGGTGGACACGCTAGGATTCAAGTCTTTGCAAAAGTTTCTCCAGAGAGCTCCTCTGCTCTTGCATCTTGAGTGCATGGTGAGAAGGCTCTGTCTGTGCAGCACAGAGTAGGCCGCTGTTGGACTCTGAGTGTGTCAGGGCATTGTGTTGAACTAGCCAGCTTCCAGAACTGTAGGAGTAAGTTTTTGCCATCCTGTCTCCACGCTTTACCAACTTTGTCACATAGGCATGAGTGGAATTTGGCCAGAAGCAGCAGTGAGCTATCACAAGGCATTCACCTGAGCTATGGAGCCCCAGCCAGCACAGAAACTGTTCCTGCTGCTTTCACATTTGGTTGGGTTACTTTCTTGCTTTGCTTTCTGGTCTGGTTATTGTTCACATACTCCATTTTGGTCTGTGTTTGTCACAACTAGGGTTCAGAGCTGTGTTGCCCAATTTTGTAGCTCCTAGCATCAGTGGCTATCAAGCATCAAAATATGTCTAGTCAGAGTTGATAAGTACTAACAGTATAAAATACCAAAGTTTGAAAAACATAAAAATCTCAAGTTTAAAATATTAATTTCATTTTAAAATGTATTATATACATTGAGTTAGACAAGATCCATTCTTTATTTTAAAAATCAGTTTTCATTTGCTCTTTTTCTTAGGTATCTACTAGACATAATTAATAGGAGCTCAGATTTCTATTTGGTGCTTTTCTGTAGAATCAGTGTTTACTACTGTGTTAAATGGCCTACACAAACCCTCTTAATGTTAAATTTTAGAGGGTTGTAGGTTTGGGAATGTGTTCATACAGCAAAATAATCAGCACTGAACAAACACATGGATAAGATTAAGTCCTTAAGAGCACAGTAAGGAAATATCAAGGATATAAAGTTACGACTTGAACGCAGTCTCTCTCATCTCTCAGGAAGCCCACCCTTTTCATGGCCGACCTTCAGCTTTCCTAAGATTATACACAGAAGCACTGTTGATTACTAATTTAGAAAGGCCTCCTTCCAGCCTAATTTAGAAAGGTCTATCATGAAATTTGCCCATATTTTATTAAATTATGAAACATTTAGGAACTACATTAGAAAATTGACATATTTGTGTATTTTTATGATTTTCATTGTTGCCTTAATAAATAGGGAAGAATGTACAGTATGTATACAAAGGAAAAGGTAAAGTGAGCATTTGTCTTTAGATTTTCCAGGATGGGAGATACATGCTGAAATAATAGAGGGGTTAGATTTTAATGGTTTCATTGACTTAACCTTCTTGGCCTCAGTTTTTCATCTATTGGAAGTTCTCAGCAATTACAAGCTCTCCTTTCATCTTTTTTGTTTCCAGGGTTGTAAGTTTAAGACCTAGGACATTGCCAGTAACCTTGGCTATTATTTGTTTATGGAATATTATGGGTAAACCCAGCACCATGTAATGAGACATGCATGATCATAGCTTTTCTTACTTCATCTTCCTTTATAAGAAATTATCCAAGGCATTAAGTTAACTTTAGTGATGTTTCCTAAGGCACTTAGACTGTCTTGGAGACATTAAGATGCCCAAGTCCTGGATTCCATGACCTGGGAAGAACTTACATTTTCTTCCTTTATATCTTGAAGCAAACATTGTTTTCTAGTTACTTTATGAGAGCTAATCTACTTATTTGCATAAATTTTTACTGATTATTCTATATTGCATAAGACATGAAGTTGTTCAGAATTGGTTCCTGTTGAGATGGTTTTTGTTCCAGAGTGAAGGTGTTGTTTGGTAACAGCAGTCACTGAGATAGCTGGCCTCTTGCTTCTTTAGCATACTGCATGCAGCTTGGCCAGATGAAGCCTGTTGACTGAACACTCGCGTACACGAAAAACCCTTCATGCTGTGGCTATGTCTGGTTTATAGAGTTAAATTGCTAATTAACTAAAAGGCCATGTCTGTCTATCTTAGTTCTCAGTTATTGTTTAGAACAAAAGAAGTTGAGAAAATTGATCTTAATTTTTAAATCCATTTAGGGCACTAGCTTGGCATTTCCTATGGATTTTAATCATATATTTCCTGTAAAGAAACACTTAGGATAAGTTCTAGTTAATCTTTCACTTTCCTCTATTGTTAAAGAAAGAGTAGACTTTATTGTTTCAAGCAGGTTTAGATTAACAGTAAAATTATTGGGCAGCACAGAATGTTTCACCGTGCTTCCTGCCCCACCACACAGAGCTTCCTCCACTATTAATATTTTACAGCATATTAGTGCTTGCTGTAATCAGTGCACCCACCCATCTTTACCATCTGAAGTCAAGGTCATTTTCATGTTACAAATTCTGTGAGCGGGGATAAATGCATAACAACACGAATCTACCATTGTCGTATCATAGCAAATAGTTTGCCTTCTGGAGGTTCTCTATCTTTCACCTGTGATACCCTCCCATCTTCCTGTCTGGCTTAATTGGCTATTTACTGTTTTCATAATTATCTCTTGTCAAGAATGTCATAGAGTTGGAACCATTCAGCACATGGCCTTTGAAGAGTTACTTATTCAGTAGTAGGCATATAGGGTTCTACCATGTTTTTTCATGGCTTGGTAGCCCATTTCTTTTTACCACTAAAAAGAAATGTTGTTTGAATATAACAGTTTATCCATTTACCCACCAAAAGGCATTGTGGTTATTGCCAAATTTGGTATTGCTAACTCATAAACTATGCTGCCATACCGCCTGATTTTTGTGTAACAGCTTTCAGCTCACTTGATAAAATACTAATTAACTTAGAGATCTTAGTTTCATTTCTTTTGTGTGATAAAATACTATGGACCAAAGCAACATAAGGAAGCGTTTATTCACCGGGTTAGGTGTCCTTAGTGGTGAAGAAGGTATGAATGCAGGAATAGGGTGCTGAGAGATCACATCCTTATCCACACACAGGAAGCAAGAACTAGAAGTTGAGTGAGGCTATAAACTCAAAGCCTGTCCTCCATGACAGGCTGCACCAAGGCTGCATTTCCTAAAGGTTCCCCAGCCTCCCCAAAAACAGTGCCATTAATTGGAAACCAGTTGTTAAAACACATGTGTCTTTGGAGATGTTTCATTTTCAGGCCACCACAGCATACACGTTCTGGGTAATGTTACATTTAGATGGTGTAGAAAGCAACAACAATCTGTCTCCTTACTTAAAAAGAGTTGCTCCAGGAAAATCTGTCTGGTATGTTTTTGAGTTCTGGAGTCTGTTTGAGTCTTATAGGTTCCAGCTGAACACTTTAGTTAATTTTGATCAATTTCTTCTTAGTATAATAGCAATCTCCAGCTCTAGTTCACAGCCACTGACAACAGCTGTGAGGTGAGCATGTTCTCATAGCAGTTCAGAGGCAGAGCAGACAGAAAGGCCCTGTTATCATAATGCCAGTTGTTGTGTTTTGATGCAGCACTTCAAAGAAAACGGCTGTGGCCGTTGTTATAAGCTGCTCTGCATCTTGTGCAGTGATGTCTCCATGAACTTTAATAGATTGGTATTTTTCTTCAGTTCATTTTTTACCCTCTTTGGGAACAAACATTAAAAAAGACCACATTTGTGATCACATTTTTATTCATATGCAGGAAGCAAGAACTAGAAGGTGGATGAGACTATAAGCTAAAAAAAAAAACTTTGATACTGAAATCAAACATTGGGGAAAAATAGAAAGTAACCAGGTAGTCCAGAAAAACACAGATTCAGAAAGAAAAAGGTCTGAAATCTATATATCAGGTAACATGACCCCAAAATTAATAAAACAAAAACAATAATCAAGAATAATAATGAAAGTTTGCCAACATTAGTAATGTGAAAAACCAGCCTCCTACGTTTACCACATTGTGAGGTTCAAATGTCTAATTTCAGAAACTGTAAGGTATGAAAATCAAGGGGCGGGAGCTCAGTGCAAGAGTCAGACTCAACGGAAGCTGCTTCTGAAGGCCTGCTACCAATTGCATGTGGTCAAGCTTTGAAAGTACTGCTCCAGAACTGTTCAGAGAACCATGGGGAGGTGTTGAAAACATAAAAGACAACAGTGTGTGAGCAAAATCTATATACCAATGCACAGAGAGAAAGGTCGGGGAAAAGTTTTCTAGACCTAAAAAAAAAAAAAAAAACAGTAACTAAAACAGAAAATTCACTGGAAGGAAGCTGAAACAGAAGTATGTGGCCATGAAGATAAAATAGAAAGAAAAATAAAGAAGAGTGGGCAGAACCCCAGAAGTCCACAGAAGTCTCCCTGAGAGGGACTGTGTCCACAGAAGTCTCCCTGAGAGGGGCTGTGTCCACAGAAGTCTCCCTGAGAGGGGCTGTGTCCACAGAAGTCTCCCTGAGAGGGGCTGTGTCCACAGAAGTCTCCCTGAGAGGGGCTGTGTCCACAGAAGTTTTGTGGCTCTTTTTGTCTATTGGTGTCCTCTGTACTGTCTGTTCTTTTGTTAATGATTTTTTTTCTATTTTAACCCTCTCCCTTCAAATTTCGCTGAGGGTTTTAATTTTCTTCGTAAACAAAACAAAACAACTACGTTTTATTGATCTTTTTTATTATCTCTTCTTTTTTCCCTATTGTTGTCATTTTTCTAGTTTCTCTAGGTGCAACTTGTTTGGTGAGATGACTCTTTTCAGATAGCACACTTCCCTTCATGGTCACCAGCTGCATGGATTGTTGTTTTTGCCTCTTTCATCTATTTATATCCTTAAAACTAAAATGAATCTAATACTCAACATGTTGGTTGTTTTGTGTCTTTGAATGCAGAGTTTAATCTATTTATGTATAAAGCAGTCCTTGACATATAAGTACTTATTTTAGTGTTGTCCTGGGGTCTATTGCTTTACTCTTCATAGGTTCCTTTCTTTTTATTTTACAGTGATCCTTGGTGACTTGTTCTGATACTATGTTTTGAGTGCATGATTCTTCTTCTTACTGATTTCAGTTTTTTGAGACACGGTCTCTTGTAACTGAAGTTGGCCTTGAACCATGTTGGCCATGTAGTGGAGAGCAACTTTGAAGTTGAACAGCTGAAGCATCTACTTCTGCCTGAGTGTTGTGCTGGCATTAAAGGCTACACATGCACCACTGGTTTCAAGTGGAATCTGCTACTTGGTTTTACTTTAAGGTTTCCATGGGACTTACATGAAACATTTTATAGTTATAATGTTCTGTTTCAGAGTGGTAATAACTTCAATATCATATAAATACACGTTTACACCTTTCCTTGTTTTTTTGCTGTGAGTCACTCTTATTTTTATAGTTCTGGACTCACTGACAGATTACTGAAGGTATAATAATTTCCAATGGTTCTGTAACTTTTACACAGACTTTGAAACACTTTGCATACTGGTCTCGGGGTCTGAACTTGTGTGCTCTACCTTTGCTAGTGAGCTCCACATGATTGTATTCTTCATGCTGTTTGTCAGTGCTTCTCATTTCTATTGAGCACTCCGCAACCTTTTTACTAGGCAGATCTGTGCGGGGATGTCTTTACCTCCTTTTTATTTCTGAAGAACTCCTTTGCACGTTTTTTGGTCTCCTCTTTGGTGAGGTTTTGTTCTTTTGTTTTTGTTTTGTTTTTGTTTGTTTGTTTGTTTGTTTTTCTTTTGTTTTCTCTTTGAGCACAATGAATAGTATATCACCTTACTTATTCGTGGCTTGTAAAGTTTTTGTTGAAGAAGTCCAGTGTGGCTGCAGGCATTGCATTTTGTGTGGCCAGTCTCTCAAATCTGATTTTGTCTTTTTAAATTTACTTTTAAAAATTATTTTATGTGCATGAGTGTTTACCTTTGTGTATATTTACGAACCAGGTGTATGTAATGCCTGTGGAGGCCAGAAAAGTTCATCATATCCTCTGGAACTGAAGTTATAGACAGTTGTGAGCTGCCCTGTAGGCTCTGGCAGTAGAACCCGGGTCCTCTGAAAGAGCAGCCGGTGCTTTTAACCACTGAGCCACCTCTTCAGTCTCTGATCTTGCCTGTTACTCCTCCTCTTGAGCTGGTATGAGGTAGAGGGTTTTGTGTTCCACAGTTTCTGGATATCCAAATGCTTCCTAAGATTTAAAAGGATTTGGACAGTTTTTATTTAACCTTTTTGACAATTTCCACTTCTTTATTGTAACTCTTATACTTTGCTCATTTTTCTTATTCTTTCTTTCTAGCCCCCATCTTACCAGTTGTAAATGTTTTGCCTTCCCGTTTACTCACCTTGCTCTTGCATATCCATCCTGCAGATGATGCTTATTAAATGTTTCCTTTCTGTCCCATTGTTCTCCACTGTCCACACTCTTATTTAGTTCTTTTTTGTTTTCTTTATGTTTTCAATTTATTCGTTACATTTCTCATTTTCCTGGTGTATTGTTTTCCTAATTCTGTTTAGTTTTATATCTGTGTTTTCTGTCTACAATTGAACTTTTTAAAGATGATTTTTTTTTTATTCTTTTTCAGGCAGTTTGAAGACCTCCTTTGTTTGTTATGAACAATGATTTTGTTTCCTTTGATAGAGTGTATTGTCTCTTGTTATCTGGGTAGCACTGCATTGGTGTCTGTACGTTTGAAGGAGCATACATTTCTTTTGGTCTCTACAGACTTTTTCAGACAGATAAGTCTTTTCTATTTGTACTACTATAACAATATATCTGAGATTGGTAACTCATAAACAAGAGATTTATTTTCACCATTTTGGGGTGTGAGAAGCACAGGATTGAGACAGCAGTGATTGTTTTGTCTGGAGGAACTGCCCTCTGCTTTGGAGGTGGTGCCTTGCTTCTACATGCTCTGGAGGGAGGAATCCTGTTCCCATGTTGAAGAAAGCAGGACAGTTTCTTAGGCTCTGTTGCAAGGGCACTTAGTCTCATTCATAAGAGCATTAAATGGCTCTAACAGTCACCTTTATTTATTTCCTTAGACTCTGGGCATTGAGTTCAAGGTACTAAGCACATACTCTTCCAATGAGCTACTCTCTCATTTCATTCCTTTGTTGGAAGTCACGTTTCTATATACATTGTATATATTCTATATACATTGCATATATTCTGTATATACATTGTATACATCTGTTTTGGAGGGAGAAGAAAGCTTGTAGCTAGGGAAGTGATTGAGTGGGCTGGAGGCTTAGATCCTTGTGGTCACTGGGTGGCCTTAACTGATGTGTTTCAGAGTCTAGGTAGCAAGCCTATCCTAAGTGTATTGCTGGCTCTTCTTAAGTTAATGACTGGGTCTCTGAATTGTCAAGACTAGCCTCTGACTGTGACCCAGCCACAAACTTGCTTCAGGGTCCACTTCTACCACCAAAGTCTTTAATGCACCTTTAAAGCACAGCTGACCACAGCTCCTTCTGGTTGTTTTTACAGTTGGGACTGCTGTCTGCCACTATCTAAGAGGGTCTGTCCTCCTTGTCAGAGCATCTACAGGGCCTGCTGTAGAATTGTGCTCCCTGTGCCTGCCCCACATTCTAGATCACTGTTTCCCACTGCACACTCCCAAACTCCCCATTTCTCTGTGGGAGGAATTCTGAGCATGACTGCTTCAGGCCATTGATGAGAAGACCAGAGTTAACTGTCAGGGGTGGCTCCAGAACCACACACAGGAATAAGGTCAGCAGTCACATCACTAAGACCTACATGGTCATGGCTTCTCCAGGTTTCTCTGGTTCATGGTTTTGGCAGAAGAATCTTCTAAAGCCAAGTAGGTCTGTAGCCACATCCACAGGAGTTTAGGGTCATTTCTAGGTCTAGAGCTGGAAACAGCGCTGGCAAGTTTGTCCCTGACATACAGGGCTGTCCTCTCAGTGTACCCTGCTCCTTTATGAGCTCTTCCAGGCCTTCACAAATTCCTTGTGAATGCCATTACTCTAACTTCTATTCGTAGATGGTTGTATACTTGTTGTGTGGGTGCAAATAGAAAACTGCCTATCCCACCATCATGGGGTTGACTTTTGTTTGATGAGGTGTCTACTCTGTGTATGACTAATATCTACTACTACTACTACTACTACTACTACTACTACTATTGAGTTAATGCTTTATTATATGTTTAAATACAAGTTATGTTTTAAATACAAAATATGATTTGGGGACATTTTATCTAAGTCTTTGCTTTGTATTGTTTTCTATTAGTTTATGGTGTGGTGAAACACATGCATGCACACATTTCAGGTGTACTGGTAACGGTGAGCATAGTGATACATACACACACACACACACACACACACACACACACACACACACACACTTGGAGTAGGAGATCTAATGAACTAAGTCTCTAGGAGCCTCTTCCTTCCCTTTTGACCCCTCCTTTTGTTTCTTCTTGACATGATTCTTTCATGGAGCTCCCTTTATATTTTGGACAGCTTCTTTCTGACCAACAGGACCTGGAGTGGATTCCCCAGAGAGTCTATCAACTCCTTTGCAATTAGCCTCCTGAAGCTACCTTGAAGTGATGCAAGAGGGCCTGGCTTCCCCAGAGCCATCCTCTAGCCTAACACTCCCCTTATCTACTGCTCCAGGGAGCCAGATACCAGGAAACCATTATGTTAATACAGCAACAACAGCTTCTATTTTTTCAATCCCACAAAAAAAACACTTGTGACCTGATATGATCTTAAGATGCAAACAAGCACCAACACACTTTATGTGGTGCTGAGAATCTTATTACCACTGGCCTAAACTATAATCCTCAAACCAGTCAGGCAAGGGTATTTTTTCCTGCCGTCTGAAGTAGATGCTCCCTGGAGCAGTGGTATACTAGAAGCCTTTTCTAGTTTGTCTTTTGGCTTTCCTCTTGTCCAGACAAAATCTGTTTTCCTCCCACAGTTGCTGTTTCACCCATTTGTTGGATGCTCTTGAGTTTGCTTTTTGGAAATGCATTGTTTCCATTGCTCATCTTTCTTTAAAAACTGTTCTTGTTTTATGAACAATATGTGAAAATTCAGTTTTATGTTGAGTTTTCCAGACTTGCTTTAGATCAATTTCTGAATGCCCTTTCTAGCTTATTTAGCTTTACCCACATTTATGCGCATGCCACCTGCGCAATGCATGTGTGCAAACACACACACACACACACATGCGCGCACACACACACACACACACACACACACACACACACACTCACACTCATGCACACAAGCACACGCCCAGAAAGCATGCAGCTCAGGAAGTGGTTAAATGACCTGGAGCTGGCTACCTGGTCTGCAGTGGGGTTCGTTGCTGGGGGTTTGGATCCTTGTGGTCACTGGGTGGGCTCATTTAATAATACTTTTCAGAGACAGGGAGAAAGTAGAAAGAGGTACTGAGGAAGGAGGCAGAGCAAAAGGACACATGAGACATAAAAGCAGAAAGGGGGAGGTTACAGGGAGAAAATGGGGAGACAGAGGAGTGTCATTATGGTATATTTGGTTTGGGACTGCTGTATTAGTATCTAATACCTTATATGCTGATTTTAAACAAGTTTTAATTTTGGGGTGTCCCTTTGTAGTCACTAGATGATAATAGGCAAATTATATTAACCTCTCATTAATTAAAAAAAAAATGGAAAAATGGAAAAATTCCAGGCAGGTAAGCTGTGGATCTTGGCACCTGCTCAGAGGAGAATGAAGAAGAGATGGGTGACAAATACCTTGCCATTTGAATGAAGCCTGCATGCAGGTCAGCCACATGGGGACAGCGTCCCATAAAGCAAGGAGGAGAACTTTAGAGAAAGAGCAGAGCCCAAAGCTTTAGAGAGTGCATGCTTTAAGAACTAGAAGAAAGGGGAAAATACTTTTCTGAATATTTCAGAATTCCAGCATACTTACAAAGTACATGACTGTGGCACTGCAGGCTATTGGGGGATTGGAATCTGGCAAGGGAAGTGCATCATCCCATTAAAAGGATAGTTACTCTCTATTTCTTTAGAACAGTTCAAGGTGAGCCTGCCTTCCTATCAGATGGTCCTTAACCCCGCTCAATTGGATTGGGGGGTCTACCCTAGCCAGAGATTTCATCCTTTTGGTGAAAAGGAAATAGTTTTTCCTTCAGGGGTCTTACTGCTGCCCTGTCACCTGGAACTTAACAAAAGCCACATCAGGTTTCAGGGGTCCAGCACCCAGCTACCTTAGTACTCACCACACTTTACATGAGAGTGTTATTTCCTTCAGCCCATTGTGAATGTACCAGATAAAACTTGAAATATTTGTTTTCTTCTCCCATGAAGTAATAGACTTTATTAGTGAAAAAAATAATATTGAAATTAGCAAAATATCTTTCATTTACTCTTTGGTAACTTTATTGGACTGTGAGTTTTATTCAATTTTTAAATTTATAGGATATTTTGAAAATTAACCTTTCTTAAAATGGATGACCAAATCTCAAAGGGTTGTGCATTAAAAATGTCAGAGTTTGTTGGACAGTGTGTTTCTTTCTCCCAGGAATCTTCTCTTCCTATGTGCCTTCTTTGCTGTAACTTTGTGAGCCTCCTTTTAACATTTCCTGCACAACGTTCAATTAGTTAGCTGTTTCCTCACTGAAATGTTTTGAATTTCCAGATTGAATCTGAGTTAGGACTTGGTACCATATGACACTCGGAGAATCCCTCCTTACAAGACAGGGCTGAGGACGTGGGCGGGGGTGTGCTGTGGAATGGGCTGTGCTGCTTACAGACTGAGGATATGGGGGATGTGCTGTGGAATGGGCTGTGCTGCTTACAGTTAGCATAACTTCCCTTGCAAGCAGATACCAACTCACCAACAACAGTACCTAGTGAAAGGGAGGATTTGGTTCTGTGTGCAGTGAAGCAAATTTTGATTTCTTTTGGATGGTGCTGAGGCTCTCCAGAAGATCTCCAGGCTGTGAACATTTTCATGCTGACATGGGTCACGGAGAGACTGTAAACCTACTGTCCAGAAACCAGTTCAAGAAGGACTAGCCCAAGGTTGTATCTGCTCCTTCCACTTGCCTGTGATTCATGATGCCCGTGGACTCTAGGAGCCTTACCATGTACATGTGAAATTGGCTTGTTCACACATCAGCTTTCCTTCCCACCTCTCAGGCAGTGTTTGAGAATGTGTGCATGTCAGTCTATCATGCTGTGTCTCTTATCACTAAAAAAAGTACTACTGATCAGTGCCGCTTTATTTCACCATGCCTGCATTCTTATTTCCTCTTCTTGGGTTATGAGAGTTTATGAAATACTAAGAAGAAATCACTGTCCTCTCTGTAGCAGCCCTGGGTAAAATTATGAGGTAGGTGACTTACTAACATAAGTCCCATGTCTTTTATATTTCACCTAGTTAAAATCAGGATCTGCATGAATTCTTAATTTATTCTTTAAAATAGTCACTGTTCTTACTGAGTTTTTTCATGTATGTATAAGGTCATATTTCTGAGACTATTAAATTGCAGTTACAAAAATTTTATTTTATTCTTTTATCTAATCTTTTCTAATAATATAAATGAAATTTTCTGTGTTGTAGCTAACAGACTAGTCATATTAACTCCCTTAAAACAAAATAATTAAGTGTCCACCTATAATTTTTCCTTTAAATAAACATCTGCTCACTGAATCATCCCTGGTTCAGCTTTTTTCCTTTTTGTGTTTTGTCATAGGCATAGGACAATATTTCTTGTCATTGGGTCACCAAACCTTTGAGAATTCGGTAAAAGCTATGAACCTTTCTTTGTGGAGAAATGGATATTCACACACACACACACACAGGATATTCACACACACACACACACACACACACACACACACACACACACACGCACGCATGCACGCACGCATGCATACACACACACACACACACATGCACACACACGGATAATCAGTTATGATTTGCCTGCCTCTCTGCCAGCTGCTTTATATGTGTGCTTCGCTTAATTTTTATCACCACGCTGTAAGAAATGATCTGATATTCTAATTTGCGATTTAATTATTTCTAAAGACATAAACAGGTTAAGTAATTTGTTGGCTTCGGGAGTTAATAAGTGGAGAAGTAGAGCTCCAGTTCTGATTTTTATGACCCAAGTACTATCTCCCTAAAGCCATTATGCCTGTGATTTTAGGGAACTCATTAGTTTATAAGCCTGTAAATTGAGTCCTGGGTTAAGGGCCTTATCTTCAACAAGCCAGGGTTTAAGAGCACTGACTGCTCTTCCAGAGATACTGAGTTCAAATCCCAGCACCCACATGGAAGCTCACAACTGTCTTTAACTTCAGAATCTGACACCCTCACACACACATACATGCAGACAAAACACTGATGCACATAAAATAATAAAGGTAAATAATTTTTTAAAAACCCAGTCTTTTGTTACCAGCTATAAGTCTGTGTGTCTAGTGAATCTTGATTTTTAAGTTATTTGTTTAATTGAACATAATATTTTTGAACATCTACTATTTTGAGTAACTGTTAAGCTTTTTAATAAGGAATTTACTATCGTCATGGGATTATAACTATTATAGGAGTGCAGTTTAGTAATAGAGTACTTATCTAGCATGCACAAGGCCTTAGGTATGATGCCTAGTACTGTGAAAAGAATTATATATGTGAAACAAAGAGAAAAATTACAAATATGAAGTTGAATTTACAATAATTAGACGTTTCCATACGTGATTTGTGGAGATTAATCACTTCGTTGTACTCGGCATAATTGCTGTTTTCTGGTTCTCTTTATAAAAGGTTACATCAAAGGCTACCAAGTCTTTTGGGAACCTGAGGATTTGATATGTCATAAAAAGTCAGGTTGCTAAAATGACTGATAGTTCAGCCTATAGCACATCCAAACTCCTGAGTTGGTTTACCTATCAGCCAGGAAGCATGTTCAATGAGGAGTAGCATGAATCCAAACTTAACTCCCAAGCCTTCCAGCTGTGTGCATGGAAATTCTGTTCAGTTAGACATAGACAGGACAGCAGACCATCTCAATAGCTGGGCATTTCACTCATCTAGGGCTCCTCCTGATAGAGAGGACTTGGAATGTTTTAAGTGAGGCAACATTGGCTTGAATGATACAGGACTACTTGAGGTACTCTATCAGCTTTGGAGGGAGTGTATGCAATGAACACTTAACAAGGCTGTTGGGACAAGAAACCATAGCTGTATTTGAAAGAACTTCTTTCAACAAGAGCATCATGTGAGGCAATTGTATGTTTGGGACTCACAGTTCCTGCATAGTGGGATTCTTTCTATTGCTTACTGCTTATCACTGTTGATGTACATGGTATGCTCTGTCAAGCTTTCCATTAGCGTGCTTGTCACCAAATGTTTGTACAGTTTTAGAACTTTACTCTTTTGAAACTTTGGTTTTTTAGTCCTCTTTTAGATAATGTTGGTTTCTAAGTGACACGTGAGTTTTCTTCTTAAAGCAGTTTTACTAAGGCTGACCATGTTCAGAGTTGATCTTTCTTATGTGTCCATTTTATTTGAAATGTCTACAATAAGAGGATTTTGTGTGTAGGTATATAGTACATTTGTACTATATTTAAATTAGCTTAATATGTCGATTTATAATCCTTTCATGTAATATTCCCTTGTCTCTATAATCTAAGTTGTTGGGATTAATTTTTAAAACTGAGGAAAGGATTTTTTGTAAATATGTTATGGTTTTAAAATGGGTAGAAAGGGGGCAACATAGGCAAGTGGGCAGCAATCATTGTTTATATATCATTTTTGGAATTTATGCTTTATAGAGAGTATAGTTTTCTAGCTAGATATGCAAAAGAAAAATATTATACCAGTTCTATGGGTTTTTAAATTCTAACTCATACAAAATGTGTTTGAAAGGAAGACACTTCTTTTCATGTTTTTTAAGTACTTGAGCTGCTTTTAATGTAATTAGTAGATGGATATAAAATGTCCATCATGCTTTGATTCACAAGAAGAATTGAAAATACAGTAGCTACCCAGATCTTGACTGTGCTATGTGCTTGTCAGTGTGGAGGGAACTTCTGACCTTTTGATTTCCTAATAAGCAGAGCTCAGAGATGATAAAACTTGACATTCTTAACCAATACTATCATTTGTCCCTGTAGCCCTGTGTCATTTCTTTCTTGTTAATGTTAACGCCAGCATTTTAAGGGATCACGGTCTCAAGGTGCTACTGTAACTGTAAATAGCCTCCATGTGAGCCTCTTGAGCCTAAGAGATGGAGGGGGCAGAAGATGGAACATTTAAGGTGGCATGAAAATGCGGTCAAGGGCAGAGACTGCAGTAGAAGGACAAGCATTTGCAATTGCCTCTTAACATTTGCAGTGAGCTGCATCCAGGTGGGCATCTTCATGTCTGCCAATACGTCTTTGCTTTTTAAAGCCAAACTCTGATCAGGGCAGCAGCTGCTGCTGCTAGTGGTGTACATGCGTGTGCGTTGTGTAGGAGGTTGGCACTCATGAGATAATACAAATAATCAGTGAGGGGATAATTAATGATGTGGCAGGGAATATTTTTGATAAATGCTTAGGGAATGAGGTGACAAGCGTGAAATTAGAAAATTCCTTCAGCGATCTGAAATATAAATAGCTTTTGGAACTGAAAAGAGTTTCTCAGCTGAAGATTTTATTGTGTTGAGAGGAAAAACTTTTTTCTCTTCCCCCCTCCCTTCCTCCTTTGCAAGTTGTTTGTCCATTCACAAAACAAATACTCTGAAGCCCAGCGCAGCTCATGGGAATAAATTTCAGGTCGAATTAGTACAGTTTCCTTGCTGTCAGGATGCTGGAATTAATGGTGTTTTGATGACACGAATTTTGAAGGGCCAACAAAGAAGCTGAAGGGAGAGAGACATGACTCCTTAGAAGCTCAGTCCTCCTCTCCCCCAGCCTCTCTTGTCTTCCCTGTCATCCGTCTGCCAATCTCCCTGTCCATGGTTAGTTAAAGGCGCTTTTTATCCTCTTTTCTTTCCCACAGAGTTTGCCAGATCCGGCCCGGTGCCTGGGTTCCAGGAGGACACGCTGCAGTTGGCCTTCATCGACTTGAGACAAGTAAGTCTTTGTGTTTTTGTTTTTTGTTTTCCTTTTAAGATGTGTGACTGAAGACCATCAGGTCTTAAGGAAAAGGGGAGGGGAGGGGTTTTGGCATTGGTGATTCACTCTGGAGACCTAAGGGCTTTTCCCTGTGTTTGAGGCCACCTCTTTTATTTAGCTATCTGAGATCCTTAGCTATGGTGGAGTAAAGGTTTTGTGGGTAGAAGAGAAGACAGGGGGTGGGAAGAGGGATCCACAAAGTAGAGGGACTCAAGTGACCCTCAAGTGATGCGATCTATTGTGTGGCCATTGACTTCTGCAGACACAGCGAAAAGATGACACGTCAAACCCATGCTAAGCAGGTGCACTGATGCAGAGACAGCCCGCCTAGAGAACTTTGTGCCTGGATAATGTGGCCAGCAGTGTCAAAGGAAAATGAAATGTTTTCCTTTCTGGGTAGTTGGTCCAGTTTGTTGACGTTTTCCTGCTGCCTCATACCTTCTGTTGCCTTCTGTGTAAAATATGGTCAGCCGTCAGCAATAGAGTGGTGGTGCTTGAAGATGGTTTGCAAAGGTCCCAACCAGTCATGCTAGCCCATTAGGAAGCCCTGTTACGGTATCACAATGAAGGCTGGTACTTAGGTCTACCTGAGCTTCTGGCAAGCCCACAAGATAGAAATACTACCCATAGGGCTGTTCTTGCAGACTAGACTAGGCCCTGGTGTTTTGAGTATAGTAGAAAAAGATGGGTGGGGGCCAAAAGGGAGAGCTGTAACTGTGCTCTGTCATCTCTTCACTCTGAAGATGGATGGGGTTGGATAGAAAATGTGAATGAAGTAAGCGTCAATGACTGATGCTTCTCTCCTATTAAAACAATCTTTTTTTTTTTTTTTTTTTTTTTTTTTTTGGTCTGTTCTAGAAGGTGGGGGCTGGCTTTGTTTCTCCTGCCATAATGATGCAGTGCCTCTTGTTTTCAGAGCTGACATAGTTTGCATTCAGAAAACTTGTAGATGCCCAGAGTGTTTCTTAAAGCTGTAGGACCCCTTGTCTGGGTATCCTCCTTACCACTGTGACTGGATTCCTGCCGGAATAGCTTTTAACCCGTAATGGATGGCCTGAGCTAGCCCTGGACCCTTGTGGATGGGCAGTGTAATCTGTCATCAGTGACAATTCCAGAAAGCCCTGTTCATCAGAATCATGTGTCTATAGACCCAACAAGGTTTGAGGATTCAGATCACGTCCCAGAAACGTGTGTCAACTTAATATTTGGGGGCTGGGTTGGGGCCTCTCTTTTTTATAAGGCTTTCCTAACATTGTCAGAAATGGAGCTGTCTTCCTCCACATTGAACACCTTCCACTTATAGGTTTGATTGCCCAAATTTGGGCCTTTGATCTAAGATAGAAAGATTGAGATTTTGCTGTAGGGTTCTGTGCAGAATCCATTCCTTTCCATTTGTTCTCTGAAACTTCTAAGCCAGGTCATGTTTCTTGGAAAGCAGAAAGTAATGTTCATTTGAAGAATATATACAAGAAAAAGTTTTTCCTTTTTCACTGTTGATGCAAAGGAAATGTCATTCTCACTAGTTTGCAGTTTTGGCACCCATGGAAAGCAACTAATGTTGACAGAAAATGGGATCTTAGGGGTAAGTGGGAAAGCACATCTGGGATGAGGTGAGCTTGAGCCAGAGGTGAACTCCAGGTGTGCAGTGATGGTGGGGATGCAGGTGTTCTATATGTGCTGCACTCACACTCTCAGAGTTTCTTTTATGATGTTTAAAGGATAAAGCCCAAACTACAAAATTTAACTGATAATGACCAACTGTGTCTCTTCCTATTCAACGTGTCATCTAAATTCTACTTATATCTTTATCTGTTATAGCAATAAAAGGAATGGAAAGGAAGAATTTGCAACCTAGATGATTTGAACAATGTCTTTAGTTTAAGGTTGTGTTAGCAGATAGGTGGGATACCACAAAAGGATCCTTTCACATCCTGCTCTGAAAATAGATCCTTCTTCTTATTCATCTAGGCCATGCTCAGATATTCAGACTACCAGGAGAATTCCTGTTTGATTGTTACTATAGGAGACTTAACCATTTGAGTGTCCTGTTGTTTGAACTCTTCACAATCCCAAAGCTGAGTTTTAAATTGGGGAGAGGGGGCTGAGACTAGCTTTAAAATTGTACAGTAAGAACTTGGCATGTTCCTTCCATCTTTGCAAAACACCCAACCCAGATGATGTGTTGTGACCCCCTGGTAGAAAACTTCCCAAAGCAAACAGTTCACCTCAGGCAGTCTCATTATGTGAGCATAGCCATAGCCTGTCTCGGTGACAGCACTTGGAATTTGCGTTCATTGTCTACTTGTTTTAGAAGTGGTGGTTGTGGCTTTCTGTCCTTTATGCTGCCAGGTGTCCCCTTTACTGATGCAGGGGTCTTTTCTCCACACAGTGAGGCCTCCCACCTGGCCTTTAGATGCTGGGTTTATGGACTAAACTTGAAAGTGGAGATTTTCCTAGCCCTGTTCTTCTTTCAAATGTGTCAACTCACAGAGCCTAGCATTCTCACAGCTGCCTAAACCTTTTTGGGTTCTGATTTCATTATTTAGCTTATTAACAGGTTTAATCACTAGGCTTTTACAAGTCAGAGGTCAAAACAGAAAATGGAATTAGCAGGGACTAGGACAATAGCTCAGCAAGTTAAGCATTTGCCATGAAACCTGCCTGAGTTTGCTTTCTGGACTCTAAAGGTGGAAGGAGAGAACTGATTTGACTTCACAAAGTAATTCTCTGACCACCATGATAGTAAGTGCTTACCCAGTACTTACACACACACACACACACACACACACACACACACACACACACAAATAATAATAATAATAATAATAATAATAATAATAATAATAATAATAATAATAATAAACAAAAAATATTTTAAATGGTAATTGAAACACCAGAAGTGAAAATTAAAGAAAATGTTGTATGGCTTTTCCTGATTAAGTATGTGTTTACCTAAGATAAAACACAGAACAGCCCCCCATCAACAAAACAAAACAATTCCACCCAGGTCTAGCTGGAATTACTTACAGGGGAGTGAATAAGGAGTTGGTAGCAGGGAGCTTGGGCAACTTACAGCAGCTAAGCTAAGTTGCCCCCGTCCCAGCAATTGTTTACATACCTTCAGAAAGGAAAATCATAAGCCCTCCTCCACTTCCAAGAGGACTGTACAAGGGCCCAGTCTTGTGAGGGTTTCCTGTAGCAGTCACATGTAGCAGTGCTATGATTTTAAGATGGCGGTAGTCATGTCAGGTAACAACTGTGCCTGGTCCAAGAAGAGTTACATAAAAGACAGAATGTAGGGTGTATGCCCAGACAGAAGGGGTCTGTCCTGATGTGCTTTAGGGCTCATGCTCTCCCAATACCACTCAGATACTGGCTGCTTGCCTCTCTGGTTTCTAAGTCTGCTGTGCTGATCATGTGCTCACTTCTCTTGTGTTAGACTTTCAGATGCAATTAGGTGAGTGATAATTTAAAACATATTCAAAACATGAACATTGATGAAAAAGTCTATATAGAATATAATGACAGAGTGTCATTTAAAAGTTCTGAAATTTCATTAGAAAGAAAAATAGATGTGGATCATAAAGCTATTCATCCTTTTTCACTTACCGTATTTTCAGTTTTTCTACCCCTTAAGGTAAAAAGTGAAATGACATTTTAAATATACAAGCTTTCATGATATTTCAGAGTTAAAATACATTGACATACACTTTTAATTTATTAAGATTCTAGGATTAGAAAATCAGCTATTAATAATACAGTACAAGTCTAAAGGTCTTTAGCATTTTATATTTATGTTATAAAAGTTCAGTTCCAGTACAGTTTTCATGCAAAATATGTGTATATTTCTTTCAGCTACTAAGCTTTGTTAATGTTAAAGTTTGAGAAAAAAAATAAACCTCATTTAATGAAATATTTTAATGTGGTATCTATACTCCTGGAATTGGTAGCCTCTAGTTATTAATCTTTAGAAATTAATAGAGGGCCAGTAGTAGATTCTTATTGGCGCTTTACTTTTTAATAGTTCTGTGGCAAAACATGAAGTAAAAATAATGTGGAACACCAGCACTGGATTTTTATTTTAGTTCATTAAATCTGAGTGCCCACGATGCTTAAGTGATGCATAGCAAGTACACATAGAATGGGACTGTCACTTCTCCCAAAGGGGCAAATGGTGATCACAGAGTCATTATTCCAATATGGTCAGGCTGTGATAAGTATTTTCTTAGAGACATTAGAATATTGTATGTATTTCAGTCATTTGACTCCCATAACATATTGGCTTGAGCCATGTGTGGAGCTCAGGATGCTCCTAGTCAGCAATTCTGGGTAGTTGAGCAACTCTCCGTACCCACTCAGCTGCTAGATTGAAAAGATTGACCAGTCTAGAGACTCTCAGTGTCTATGGCCAGCTCTTCTCTGCTTTATGTGATGTTTCATGTATAGGCAGCCTGCTCTAGACCTACTCACAGCATTTGGCAAAGGTTCCATGAGAGGAAGTGGGCAAATCGAGATCTGTGTCAGAACCAGTAGATTGTCATTTCTCCTACATCCTATTGTCTTCAGCTAGTCTCAAGGTCAGCTCACATTGAAGAAATTGGGACATAAATTACACCTCATAGGCTAGCTGGAATGGAATACACAAGTATGAAAAGTATAAATCAGGGCCAGGGGTTCAATGTAGGCACAAAAAGCTGTAAAATATTCATAGAAAGAAGAGTTTAAATGGAAGAAAATTAGACACTTTGTCTCTCTCTCCCTCCCTCTCTCTTTCTGTTCTCTCTCTCTCTCTCTCTCTCTCTCTCTCTCTCTCTCTCTCTCTCTCTCTCTCTCTCTCTCTCTCCCCCCTCTCTCTCTCTTTGTGTGTGTGTGGGGGGGTATGTATTGGTAGTTTAACTTACATGTAGACTCTATTCCTTTTGGATATTAGGAATTTCTTTACCTCTTATCCCCTAAGTTTTCTTACTTTGTCTTTATTTTCTGCTGTTTCCTTGAGAATCTCTTATTAATTTCCTGTTCATCCTCCTCCTTCAGGGCTGTCAATTGTGCTACCCTAAACTACTTGACACTGATGTGTTGTTATTTATTTACATTCGCTTCGAGGGCATCTACCTCCCCAAAGAAACGTTGCTTTCTTTATTGACTGTGCTCAGCTTCCATGTCTGACCAACAGCAGTTTGAGATGTTCTTTCCTTGATAATAATCACCTTATCCTCTGCTTCTTAGCCCCAGCAGTTACTTACTATTAAATTTCTAAAGCTGAATGATCAAGACTATGACATTGCATCAGATCTCCTGAATGAAGCTTGTTGGCAAGGTACTTCCACACTGGGCCATCCCAAGATATCTGGGCTTTTTTTAGCGTGAGCTGTGGATATTCCCTCTAGGGCACTTATTCCCCAACTTCTCCCCTGTCTAAAGTAAACACAGTGCATTTCCATTGCAGGCACAGGGCCCGCCCTGAAAACACAGTGCACCTAAAGAGATGCCTGTCCATTTCTTTGTGGTTGTAGAACAGATTATAGTGCTATTTCTGTCAAGGTAAAAAGGAATCAGTAACTTTAGTTATAAGAAGAGAGTAACTACTTATGGATGTTCTGTGGACCTTGCTAGGGTGCTTATGGTGTTTAAATGGTGAAAACATGAAGACAGAGAGCAAAGTGCTTTTGGTTATAGCCCTTTTGGGTACCCAGGGGCAACATAACACATTTTTGGCATATTTTTCCATGAAAAATCCGTTAAGTTTGTCCTAGCTAATGGGCCTCTCCTTACCATTATCTGTTATTACATCTGGGCCACAGCCGGGATTTAGCTTGACTAGCCACATGTTTTACTGTAGCTTGGATGAGTACTAAAGACCTTTGTACTGCAGGGTAGAACAGCACTTTCCACAAATGGGTCCAGTCTGCCACAACCCTCTGCTCTTTTCACCAGCAGAAGGACCACTGTCACTCACTGTGGGTGTGGTGCCAGCATCGCTCTCCATAGCTTCCTACCAGGTATGTCATCTCAGAAGTAAGGGCTACATTTCATTTCAGATTGTGAGAGTAAAGCCCTACACACTTAGTATTAGCGGCTTCGTGGTGGTTTCTGCTTTAGTCCATAGGTTGTATCATGATTTCCTTTTGCTTCACCTTAGAGCCTGCAAGACTGTCCAAGGGACTCCACTATGCTTTGTCATCCCCCCCCCCCAAACAAGAAGCCAGTCCAAGAGCTCTGTCCTGTATTTAACACTTGGGGTGTATATTCATACCCACAAGTCTGGAATGGCCCCATCTTTAGAAAGGTGGAGAATCATCAAAGACATATTTACTGCAAACAGCCATGCTGTTGGAGGGTGTGTTGGTGTTAGATGAGTGAGATGTTCTGGGTTCTGAGCATTGATATCAGGTATGCTAACTCTACTAGAGAATGCTCACTCAGTCCAAGAAGGCAGCAGGACCAACTCTTGGAACTTATGTTTCATACCTACCTCACTAACAGCCACTGGAGGGCAGCAGCAAGTGACAGCAAAGATCCAGATTTAGGGATTGGGTATACTCCAGTTTGAAAAACAAACAAACAAAAACTTGGCTATAAGCTATCCTGGGGAACAAGTGCCCCCCAAAAATCCAGTGCCCTGGCCTAGAGATTACTTCTCGGCAAGTTCAGAGATGAGGAAAAGAGTAAGGCCCTAAGGGGTAAACTGAAACAGATCAGGCACCCAAAAGAGAAAGCACCAGTGTGAGAAGCAAGCCAGAGTGCCACAGTATGTGACTTGAGGAACAAAGGTGAGTTAAATGGTTGGTTCTCTAGGGCATCAGTCCCCAGGAAGAACTCACCTTTCTGAGAGAACATAAAAGCAAGCAGAAGCAAAAGCCATACCTTACAGTAGGTCCTTCTTGGTTACCTGTATTATTTCTTGGTCTGTTGATTTCAAGGGAAAATAACTCACTGAAGTAGAGAGGGGGAGGTGATAGGGCATCTTAAGGTGCCATGAAGGAACTTGACTGTGAAGCCTTACTGGATTGTAAGTCTTTGGAAACACAACCCTCCTTCCTCTGACACCCTCAGAGTCCCTCACCCCTTCCAAATGCTGCTAAAACTCACAGAAAACACCCAGCAGAAGAAGAAAACAAAAACAAAAAAACCCGACTCCAGGTTTTCATGTGGCAACTGAGGCAAATTCAGTTAATCTAGAAATATAATATCTGCTCTAGGAGAGCAGCAGAAGGCTTTGCTTCCAAGGCTCATGGAGGCCACATACTCAGCAATTTCTCAAATACCTTATTTCTCTCTTCTGTGTGGAATTAAGTAGAGTGCACCTTCTGAACCTTGTGCTGATTGACAGGGAAGTAGGATATCAAGACGTTTGGAATTGGGCACATATACATGTGTTAAATTATTGATCTTGAATATAATTTTTTAGACTACAAGATTTGTGTAAGCAATAAATAAGGTAATATAAACATGCCACTTACTGCTTGGTTAACATTATTACCAACATTAGTATTACTGTTACTGCCCAGCTGTTGTTTCTCCTGTCTTGTGCAGGGACAGCATCCACACCAGTAAATCCCTTTGTTACTAGATTCTCATACTCTGCTTTCTCCCAGTGAGTGAGAAATTAAGACTAGTAACTATTAAATGTTCTCAGCTCTTCTGGTTGCAGTGATGACTGAAAAGAAAATGAGTGAATATGGATTTCTCATGCTTGTAGCCAATTATAAGCTTTCTTTCTCTTTTTTTTTTTTTGCATTAAAAGATATTTGTTTAGGAAAATGCTATTGCATATTGTAATATGTTTTAAAGATGCAAGGTAAAGCCTTTCTAAATCTATGTCCCAATAAAACTTTGTACTTTTGGGGGCCTTGCTCTGTTCTTAATATATATGTATTGTACCTCCTGTGTCATTTTATTTGAGTTTTTTAAGTTTAATATATCTTAAACATTTTAATCTGTTTTAATACTTTTAAAAATCATTTTCATGCAGGGATAACTTTTTCCCAAAAAAATGGATGTTCTTTGAGTGTGGTAAGTATACATTCTTGTGTGGCTACCGCCTCTGAAAACAGGCCTGTTGTGCACAGGATTCCTTTTGCTTCTCTGAAGTTAAACTTGTCTCCCGACCGTAGGCAATCACTCATCTTTCAGCCACTGTAGTTCAGAATCTCTAGAGCTGATATTCTTTTGGTCATTCAGTCTGGCTTGTTTAGTTCACACAATATTTTGAAATATCCTCACACTGATGACCAATTCAGTAATTCATTATTTGTATTGATGAAGTACATTTTTGCACTGCTGTTTATATTTGTGCACATTTTATTGTTTCTGGTTTGGACTATAGTGGTTTGAATAAGAAATATCCCTAATAATATCTGGCATTTAAACTCTTGGTCCCAGTTGGTAGTGCTGTTTGGGGAGATTTGGGAGGAAGAAAGTCATGGCGGTGAGCTTTCGGGGTTTAAAGCCTTTTGTCACTTCCTGCTCTCTTTCTGCTTGGTGCTTATGGTCGAGAGTGTGAACTCTCGGCTCCTGCTCTGGTCGCTGTACCTGCACTTGCTGCCCATGATCCCCAACATGATGAACTCTTCTCCTGTGGAATGATAAGCCAACGTAAATTTCTTTCTTAAGTCACTTCTTGGTCATGGGATTGTATCGCAGGAACAGAAACATAACTAATACAGGCTATTTTAAACCAAGCTGCTAGTATTGTTAACAAGCAGGTGTTCCTGTGGATGTAGGTTTCATGTTTGACATTGTTCTTTTAAAATGTCAAACTGATCGCCAATTGAGTTGGACCATTTTTCATACCTACAAGTATGACTAAGAATCTAGAATATCCCACATTCTGATATTCACTTCTGACCATACTATGATCTTGGACATCGAGGCTTTGTCTTTTCCAGAATGCCATATGATAAGAGTTATGCTGTTATTCGTTCAGTACATTGCCTTTGAAGTTTGCGCACATTGGTGCCCATGTTATTCATTCATTTCTATCATCAAATAGTTTGTCATCATATATATTATTTGCTTGCTCATTTACCAGTTGATTAGTATTTGGTTTGTTTTCTGGTTGAGGATATTTTGAATAAATATACAATAAACAGGAATGTATAGAGTTTTAGGTGAATACATGCTGTCATTGCTCCAAAGTAAATACTTGGGAGTAGAATTACTGAATCAATAAAAATATATTTACTTTTAAATATATTTTTAAAAATATATTTAACTTTATGTGAAACTGTTAATCAAACTGCTTCCCTGCCAGCAATGCACAGGGTTTCAGGCATTCTTCACCTTCACATGTGTTTGACATTTCTAGAGTTTGTTCTGACACTTTAAAAAATTACTACTCTGGGTGTGTGTGTGGGTGTGTGTGTGTGTGTGTGTGTGTGTGTGTGTGTGTGTACAACTTCTTGGAGTTTGTTATTTCCTTCTATATTGTAGGTAGGTTCTTGGAACAGAATTTATGGCGTCAGGCTTGAGAGCAGTCACCCTCAACCACTGATCCATCTCACCTGCCCTTATTCTTATATTGTTAAACTAAACACTTTGTCTAGTTCTAAAGTTAATTCTTAACTGAGTTCTGAAAACGTTTTACATGCACATATTTTGGTAAACAGCCCATTGTTGGAAATACATTTTATATTTTTTTTACTTTGTATCTTTCATTTTCTTAACAGTATCATTGAAAAAAAAAACCCTAGTTTTTAAAATTTTTTTAATGCCACCTCATTTACAGGAATATAAGCTTATTCTTTGCAATTCATTCCTACTCTGTGTTTTCTCTCTTAACAACAAGTTTTTAGCTGACTACGGTCACAGTAATTTTATGTTTTCTTCTAGAGCTTTAAAATGCTAGCTACTATGTTTAGGTCTATGATGCTATATCTGTTTTAGCTTTTCAGTGTGTTGTGAGATGCAGTCCAGGTTCTACCATAGTTTATTTAAAACACTGTGTTTTATTGATATGCCTTGACAGCTCTATCAAAAATCAATAGAGGGGCTGGAGAGATCTCTTAGCAGTTAAGAACTCTCTTGAAGATGGCATGATTTTGGTTCCCAGTACTCATACTGTGCAGCTCATACTTGCTCTATAACTTCAGCTCCAACTGATCCAATTCCTTCTTTTGGTTTCTGCTGGCACCCACATATATGTACATAGACACATATATATACAAAATAAATAAAATAATTGACTCCACCTCTCATACAAGAGCTCTCACACACACACACACACACACACACACACACACACACACACACACACACACACACACTTGGGAAAGCTGGCTCCATACTTCACCACAGACATGGAAGAGCTGGCTTCACCCTTCACCTGATGCCCGTTTAGAACAACCAAGCTACCACCCAGGCAACATCCAGGGCTTTGAGTTGGCACTCCCCAACATCTACCCCAACTATCAATCACCTGCTAGAGCTTGTGAAGGGACTGGCCTGGCAGAACCATAGTCACAGGACTCCGTGACTCAGGCAACATCAGGATGTCTGAGAGGAGATATGGTGAGGGTCCAGTGTTGATGGTGTGCCAGAGGCCAGAGGCCTCGAACCTGACCAACAACACATTACATAGTCAACATTTGCAAGTAAAGCTGATTGAATAAAAGAATATATTGCATGTTATACCACAGCTCCTGATTCCAGTAAGATGAGCAAAGAGACAGTGACGAGGCGGGAAAGGTGGAGGAGTGAAGTGTGTTTGTTTGTTTGTTTGTTTGTTTTAATATTATTTCTATTACTTTTTTTTATGTTTTCCTTTGGCTGGGATGCTGCAAAAGTGAAGAGTGGGTATGAGGAGAATGGGAAATGGGTGGGATTGGAGCACATGATATAAAATTCCCAAAGAATCCATAAAAATTGTGTTTTTTAAGTTTTTCTTTAATTAGTTGGTCATAAATGTGTTTGTGTCTTTCTGGATTGCCTATAATTTTTTCAGTTGCTCTCTGTGCTTACTATTTAGTTTTCTCTTGATCTTTATGTTAAATGTTGATATCTTAGAGCATGAGTTCTACAACTTTATCTTCTTCAAAATTGATTATTCTAAATAATTTATATGTGTGTATGTATGTATATAACATGTGTGTGCATGCATACACACACACACACACACACACACACACACACACACACATACACAAACACACAGGCACAGGGCCAGCAAGAAATAAATGAAAGGCTGACTTTTAACCATGAAAAACCACTGATCAGGGTTATTTTGAATTTGTAGATCTGCTGGATAAAATTGACATTCTGACATTTAGCATTCTCTTTCATGATTGTTGTACATCCATTGTCTGTCTTGGTGTTGTGTAACTTTAAGCAAATCTTGCCCGTTTTGCCAAATTAATTCCATGTCACGTGTTCGTTGCAATGCCGTTACTATTTTACCATCAGTGTTTATTTCTTCCTTTGTAGTATATGAAAATACAAATGTGTTTTGTCTATTGGCTTGGAATCTCAGACTCGCTGAGACATTCTTTGGGATATTTTCAGTGGTAGCTTTGGCATCTGCAAACACAGTCAGTCACGCTGACTTGTGCAGCAAGTGCTCTTGCCTGCCATCTCCCCAGCACCACAGTTTGTATTTTTAAATCTGACTCTATAATGAATGATGAACTTTGCTATCTGATTCAATGCACCTCTAACTAAATCTTAGCTTATTCTAATCAAGCAATAGAGACCAAGACTATGACCTCTAAAAAGTTAATTCCTAGTAAAAGTCAACCTGTGATGATCTGAAGTGTTTCCCAGAGGCCCATGTATTAAAGGCTTCCTTTGCCTGTTTGAGGCTGTTAGAAAAGATAGAACTTTCAAGAGATGGGGCCTAGAAGCCAAGCAAGAGATGGCAGGTTTGGTGTGAGGCTAACCTACATTGAGGAATTCAGTCTCAAAACACAAAATAAACCAACAACAGCAAAGATTAAAACAGACCCAAACAAAATACCATGTGGGGTGTCATGGGAAGTCTACAGATCATTGAGGGGTACCCTTGGAGAAGGGCACTTCCACCTTCCTCTGCTGGTTTCATTCCTGTTATGAGCTGAGCAGTTGTGCCTTGCCAGGTACTCCCTTCTAAATGTGCTGCCTCCTCAGAGCAGCAGGGCCAACAGCTAATGGCTGAAACTTCTAAAACTAAGATCTATAATAAGCATTTTCCTTCCCTGCTTATCTCAGCATTGACTATAGTCCTGGAAGGGTGATTGGTTTGCTTGCTGTACACGCTGTGTATGGTTGTGCATGGCTCCTTGCCTTCCGAATCCAAGCAGGGTCAGTTCCATATGACACTTTTACTTCTTCTAAGGCAAATAATTAAAGAGAAGAAGTAGTTCTTCATGTGTCTTCTTTGAGGTCCTCGCTACCTTTGTCTTCTTACTGTGTGAATGTCTCTTCTTTCACTGCCTTCTTGGATGGAATGGTAGTGAAAAGAGATAGCATGGCAAGGTGACACAGATGCAAACGTGTCCCTCATCCTTTCTGAGAAGTATTGAACTCAACTTTACTCCTGTTGCTCTTGATCTCACTATGCTCTTGGCACTGTGAGTCGTGTCATTCACCTACTTTACACTGAGGCTGAGAACTCTGTTGCCTGCAGGCAGTGCAGGTGGAATGCCAGCTTTCCCTTTTGGTGCCCCTCCCTGTTCTTTCCCCATATCACCTCCACTCGGATATTGCAGCTGCCTGGCTACTTTGGGAGAATTTTGAGGCTCCCCTTGCCTACCACACAGTGCTCTATCTCAATGGAGTGACAGCCTCCCTCTCCTCCTAAACAGTTTGGCTCAAATGCCATCTGCCCAACCTTCTCAGGCAGTTAATTGTTCCCTCTTTGAGTCTCTGACATTTCATATGTCCCTTCATTACAAATGTTTTTATAATTAGTTATTTAATCATCTGCTTGCATTAAATTCTGCATCCATAAAAGGCAGGAACCCTCTTTTATTTGCCCTTGATGTCCGCTTCCTTGGTAGGTAGTGTAGTCCTTGCATATTCTAGGCTTTTATAATTGTTGCCCCAATGTATCAATTTCAAAGTGTTTTGTGAGATCTCAGAAGTGAGTGGAACTAGATTGGATTTCTGAATCATAGTTGTTCCCCAACACATAAATAAATAGAGTCATCATTGTTCTCCTACTCCATGATCTTCATTTTTACTTTTGTGTGATAGTATCGAATAGAATTTGGATGTTATGACCATAGACAGGGCTGACAAACAGGAAGAAAAGACTTCATAGTGTGAGTAAAGAAGAAGGGCTGCTAGGAGAAGAGGTGCAGGTGGGCAGTTTCCCACATGAACTGTGCTCTGCTGCTTGCAGAGGAAATGTCTATTCAAACAAGCACTTGGTCCTGTGTTCTGAGCCCTCTTAGCACCGGCCTCCAGTCAGACTTTACCTGTTCTTACCTCTGTGGCTCACTTAGAACTCCAGAAACTGGCCAGAATTCCAGTACCTGCTCACTATATCCAGGGTGCCGAAATCTTCTTCAAAATGTTGTTTAAATTAACTAATTTACTCAAGATTCCTGCAGAGCAACAAAAAGTGTTGGAGATAAGGGAGCAATATGTTGAAGATAGAACACATTCTCCATGCTCACCATCATCCTGTGTATCAGAAGGTCAGTCTCCATGCTCACCATCATCCTGTGTGTATCAGAAGGTCAGTCTCCATGCTCACCATCATCCTGTGTGTATCAGAAGGTCAGTCTCCATGCTCACCATCATCCTGTGTATCAGAAGGTCAGTCTCCATGCTCACCATCATCCTGTGTATCAGAAGGTCAGTCTCCATGCTCACCATCATCCTGTGTATCAGAAGGTCAGTCTCCATGCTCACCATCATCCTGTGTATCAGAAGGTCAGTCTCCATGCTCACCATCATCCTGTGTATCAGAAGGTCAGTCTCCATGCTCACCATCATCTGTGTATATCAGAAGGTCAAGGCTTCCTTTGGCTCCTCATTCCCTTCAGTTTTCATACTCTGCTTGCAGAGGAGGATATCAGCACAGGGACAGAGCTTCAGAATCTCTGCATATGTGAAAGCATCTTGGAATTCTGCTGTGTGGTAGCACAGCACACCAAGTGTGTCCTTTTCTGGCAGAGCTCAGAATGCTCCAGAACTGGCTCCCTCACTGTTCCTTCTACAGGTCTCACCATACTACTAATGGCATTGTCTCATCCTGCATATGGTCTGTCAAAAACTTGTGCTTTCTCTCTCTTAAAGCATATTCAGAATTCAATCACTTGCACCTCTCCCTAATCTTGCATTAAACTGTCACTTCACCCTCTGTGACCTCGCAGTGACTTCTCACTGCTCTCCATCCTGCTTCACTCTTAAGTAAAAGCCGGAGGCCTTCCTAGTCCTCAGACTGGCTAGCAATATTTCTGTCTCAGGGTGTGATATCTCTCTCTCTCTCTCTCTCTCTCTCTCTCTCTCTCTCACATTAATACTTCTGAAATAGAAAAAAATGTATTGACTGAAACCAATAAACATATTCACTGAAAGAGAACACACTCCGTACTAAAGTACATTGTTATTAATTTACAGTACAAAGCATACAGAAACTTGAACGATTATTAAATCATTAAAGTCAGAAAATTTAAATTGGTAGAGAGAGAATATTACATTAGAATTAACTTATAATTAATTAAATATTTAAATGGCACTGGTTTGTAATTTCTGTATTATTTCTCAAGCAAAGTAAAGTTGTAGGGGAAATGTCATAACATACTTAATTGTGTGTGGCTGCTTTCTTAGATAAACTAATCTAATTACTAAGGCTCCATTTTCTGCTGGGGTACACATCATACCTTCTACCTACCTCATTAATACATTAAAGCATGATTAAAGGAAGCAATAAAGCATCAATCTCTTACAGGGAAAACAATATGGTATTTACTTTTGATTTCTTTCAAAACTGTGTTCTCAACAATTGCTATTGGTTCATAGGACCAGAGAAGGTATATTAGAAACCTCGGTGCTCCTACCATGATCTCCCTTCATTGATATTTGTCTAAGAAGTGAGTGATGAGCCATAGTAGATATAAAAGTTACTAATCCTTTAGAAAATGTACTTGACCAATCTCTCTTTAATGTAAAAGAATGAGGTGATGGGAATGTGATAGCAATGCCAGACTTAAAAACATAAGGGAACCCAGCTATGCTTGTATGTGATGGTCTCCAGCGTTTTATAGATATCTAACAACTCTGTGTGGCTGCATTCCTTAAGAACTTTTTCCAGACTCATCTTCACTGCTCACCTCTAATTTCAACACAACTCGAGGGAGGAGACTGCAGCTTTGCTTCATTGGTGTGAGCCATTTGGAGGTAAAGCTGTCACCCAGCTGTCCCTAGCTTGTGGGAAACCAGAATCATCTGCCTGAACCTCTCCACTGTTTGTGGCTCGTGCTTCTGCTTTGTCTTGTGTAAACAGAACATGTCCAAGTGTATGTTGTAAATTTCTTCTATCCAGCAGTGCACAGAAGTATAAAGAGATGCGCAGTGGTTAGCATAGCCTGGAACAAGGAATGTCAGTGTCTTGTGTAAACAGAACATGTCCAAGTGTATGTTGTAAATTTCTTAGTGCACAGAAGTATAAAGAGATGCGCAGTGGTTAGCATAGCCTGGAACAAGGAATGTCAGCACATCATCAGATATGAGTGCAGTGATAAAGAGGGTATTTAAACCACACCACCTTAAGCCTGATCTACCATTCAATAAACACTCCTGAGGAACAGCAGAGAAATCTGAGTAACGTGATTCAAGACTAATAAGGCACCTTCTGTTGTTTTCCTCCTTTCCCCTCCATCCACCTTCCCAACGTGGTCCTCAGTATTCTGCAGGTGATAGACCCTTAGAAGCCTGGACTGCACAGTGGCCCATGCCTGCTCCAGTCCCCACTGCTCCTGTGCCGGCCCTTGTCATACATAGCTCAGTACTGTCCGTCACACATTGACTAGGTGGGCATCATAAAGCTTCACTGGAACTTAATATGGAACCCCTAAATAGATGGTCCTGGAATGTATAAGAAAACAAACTGAGCAAGTCAGGAAGAGCAGGCCAGTAAACAGCGTTTCTCCAGGAAGCATTAGCTCTTGCTTCCAGGTTCCTGCCCTGTTTGTGTTCCTGCCATAGCCTTCCTCAGCCATGGAGTATGGCCTGAGAGTAACAAGCTGAAATTAAACCTTCCCCAAGTTATTTAAGGTCATGGTGTGTTATCACAGCAGTACAAGAAGCCTTGACTAAGGCTTTCCTGAAGTTTTCTGACACAGCTTTCTTGAGTCCCAAGGTACATTGTGTCTGTGGCATTCTAGGCTCATTAGCTTCTGAGAAAGAATCAGGACCTGTTACTTTTATATGTAGTTTTGTTACTTTTGAAAAAATGCTCTTTGCTGACTTTCTAGTAGAGCAGAGGCTAGAAAGTGGTAATAGTTAGCGTAGTTGTGCTTTCATTTCTGTTGAGAGATTAAAATCTCTACTGATTGGAGAGTTCTGGGTAACACTAGGGTACAAGCTCTGGGAAGCAGTGAGGGTACCAGTGAGGTTGCCAACACTCTACATATCTTGGTGGCCTTTTTGTTGTATTATTTCCCCCATGCAATTTTTCGTTTTGTTTTTAGGGTTAGGTAATCTCAGAGTTCTATGCACCTTGACCTCTTGTGTTCCAGGCCATCAGAGTACACTTACTAGCTTCAGGTCTCTCCTTTTGAAGATGCTTTCTCCTTATTTTTTATGTGTTTCAGAATGACAGTTATTCACCAGGTGACTTTTTTATTGATTCTGTTACTTCTGATCCTTGGTTCACAGCCCAAGACTCACTTGGTAATTCTAGTTAATCTATATGTGCATATGTCCCAGAACTTCATTGAGAAGGTTGGAGGAGACAGTACTGGCGACAGGACATGTTCTGCTTCGTGTCTCCCCTTGAATACTGGGTGAAAAAATGCTGCCTACTGGCAGTGGAACCTACCTTTGGATAGTAAGGCTCTCCCCTAGCTACCTTGTTCTGAGGAGTTTCAGCCATAACATCTTACCCCATTTACCTGGGTAGGATGTTTCTGGAAGAGGAAGTCAGCAAGCCATGACAAGGCAATTAAGTGTAGCCATGCCTGATACGCTTCTTCAGGCTCTCTGGAGGGAAGGTTTCTTTCTCCTGTTCACCCTTATACTCATTTCACCTGGCTAGTGTGGTACTTATAGGGGTGACTCCAATGGTTAGGCAAGAAGGTTGTATACATGAACTTATAGAGTATATTAATATTATTTGTTTGATTTTGAGACAGGGTCTTTCTAGTAGCCCTAGATGTACTAAAACTTTCTGTGTAAACCAGGCTGTCCTTGAATTTACAGAGATCTGCCTGCTTCTGCCTTCTGAGTACCAGGATTAATAGTTAATATGTTTAAAGCATGTTGAATTGTGAGTAATTTTTTAGAAATTTGAATGTTTACAATATTAATATTCTTTATATGTAAATATTTTGTAAATAAATTAACTCAGTAACTCAGCTGGAAATACCTAATTTTGTTAAATTGGGAAAGAAATGTTCAGTATGCATATGGTATATACGCATAGGCATACAAAACATTCATGCAATTAAAAAATTAAAATGAAAAAAGAAATCAAATAAAAATGCAAAAAAATAGACCATCCCTTACTTTTGACACTGATAAATTATGTAGATTCATATTTTTAAACTAAGTTGAGTTTTTTCACATACATTCTTAGTATTTAGCAAAAAGAAAGTCAAGGAAGTTGTCTGTGCAACTAATAAGCATAAGGAAGGAGGTGGTAGTGAAGGGCACAAGGCAGAAAGCACAAAACCCGTGATCAGGTGTCCTCACTGTGGTAATATAAGCAGACTGTGTTGCTACCAAAAAGGAGGCAAAGTAGCCTAGATATTCTGAAGTTGTTGTGTTGGTATGTGTCTGCAGTCATTGCACCTGGGAGGCTAAAGCCAGCCTGGGCTACATAGCAAGATCCTATCTCAAAAACCCATATACCTTCAAAAAGTTAAAGAAGAAACATGATTTTGAAATGTTAGAAAGCTAAAGGCAAAACCATGAAGGCTGATGCAGTTTGAAAGGAAGCAGAGGCTGTATGGCTGCAGCTGGAAGCCCCAGGGAGCCAATGCACTGATTGGTGGTTCAGACTGGCTGCAACTTCACTGAGTTTCACTGAATGTGATGTTATCAAGTGATTGATCAAGCAGGGTCATCCTGGCCTGTCATTATAGAAACACATGCATGCTGCCTGGAGATTCTTAGCCATCAAACTCTGCATGTGTGCTTTCAGGGGAAAGACAGGCTGGTGAGGAGCAGGAGGATGCACTCCCATTTCTGAGCAGAGACAGATGTTGGTGATTGTGGCCTGTTCTCCACATGTGCTTTTGTGATTCCACATGCCTTCAAATTAGAGCCACATTGGTCAGAAGCTTAGAGCTGAGCAAGTGTATCAGGCTCTTGATGGTCTGCTTCTGCTGTGAAGAATGAAGTTGAGAACAGGGGCACAGAAGGGCTTCAGTAAACGTTCCTTCTGTATGGGAGGACATTTGTCGAGTCTTGTCTCCTCACACAGTAGATCATCTTTGCTTTCTAGTTACGTGTTTATCATCTGAAGGCTCTAAAAAGTTAAGGCGGCAGCAGTTATTACAACACCCATGTCTGATGGAGACCACTCCTGCTTGCTTTTCCCAGTTTCCACCCTCACCCTGTCACTGTTGATTTCTGCTTCCTTACATTCTACTAATACAATGCAGTTTTCTTATTTCCTTTTGATTTTTATGTTGTCTTTTTCAAAAATATGTTTGTCCTTTGAAATGTTTAAAGATAATAGTGTTTACTTAAGTTGTATACCTCTCAACTTCCATCCTGGAAGGAACAGACAGACATACTGCATTTGCTCTCCACAGATGTTACTTACTGGAGTTTCTTTGCCATGTTCAGTTCTTGAAACACCAGAAAAGTAAATGATACTCTTTTGTCCAGGTGAGGAGTTATACTGTAGTGTGCTTCTTAGTCTCGGAAAAGAGAGCAAGGACACTTATCTTCACACCATCTCCATGGTGTGTATTTCTAGGCCCACAGCTCTAGTGCTGCAATTTTCATTTCAGAAGTTCTTTCTGGGTGCATGTGGCCATCCGAGACCTCTCAAGAAACCACAGCCTCACCTTGATGTCCATTGTTTCTCTCTCTCCTGCTAATGAGCCAGATGAATAGAAACGCTGCTGCCCTATCGTGCGGTGTCCTTGGATCTCATCTGTGACCATGTTGTGCCTCTGTGATGTTTCACATTGCCTCCAGGTTTTTTGCCCTCTATCATATTATGTAATCTGCATGAGTACTAGGTAGGGTAACTATTAGATAGAGGAGTACGAGGCAAGACAAGTACTAGGGAGTGCAAGTACTAGACCACAAGGTACGAGGTAATATAAGTACTAAGTAGGGAAAAGAGAGAAGATACTCAGCCTGGTGAACCTTCAGCTGCTTTGAGCATGCAGAGCAAGTGGAGGTAGGCACCAAGTGGCACAGTGGTTTCTTATAAAGACAGGGTTGTCACCCCACAAGCTTGTGGTCACCCTGCACATCTGTGCCAAGGAAAGAAATCATGTTTACCCAAAGCCTTGCTATTGAGACTACCACCCATTTTCTCAGATTTGATATAAACCAGGGATTTACTTCCGGAGCTTTATAAGGCTTGGTCCTGGGTCCTCCTGCGCCCACAGACCTACTGAGTACTCTCTTAGAAACAGAACCAAGCAAACTAGACTTTGAGAAAATTAATCAGTTGGAGACAGTTACAGCCTAGGTTCTCTGCTAAGGGTAGGAGTAAAGAAGTGGGGAGGGGCTGTCTACAGGAGCTCTAGGCCATGGCTCTCAGCCCTGTTCCAGTCTTGTTAGTGTGACAGTCTTTCTGAGTTTGAGCAGTAATTATCATTTTAGATGTGGGCTCTTCTGGATTCATGGCTGCTTTGGTGGGAGCATTCTTGAGCCATTCATCAGTTCCACCTTAAACCAGAAACAGGGCAGTGACACTCTTTAGGTGGACCATATCTCTGCCACATTCCCATGCCCAGCAGGACTGCCGAGTTCTTCCCTGCACCAGGTTTTCACTTGATATTGTGTCAGCATAAATCACGTTTCCCGCCGAAATTTGCTAGTGCATGGAAGATGGCCAAGGCAACCACAGCACAGACGTCAGTTGAGAAAATTACACCCAAACCTGAAAATACTGGCACTGAAGATTTTGTGTATGAAAATTGGGAGAGCTCTCCCCTCACAGCCACTGACATCCCTGATTTATTGTTTCTCTGCTGAAAATTATCCAAAGATGTTTTTCAGACATGAGCTGGTGAAAGCTTACTATTGAGGGTGGAGGAGAAAGTAAAGTGCCCTCATGTCTGTGAATTGCTGTCAGCTGTAGCATCTTTTAAATGGCTAAAATTTCTTTTCTTGTGTCTGGAAAATCAGCCATGGAACTAAGATGGCCCATAATGCTAAAGCATAAAGGTATCACAATTGTTAGGATCTTATTTTCACCCTAATGCTATGGATAACTGAAAATGTATCCTTGGTCCAGTGGTCTAGCTGCTACAGACCTCAGTTTCTGTTATGAAGCTGTGGCTACAGCTTTGGTTAAAAAGAATTTTGCTCCCAAACACTCAAGAATTGAAGCTACAGTGAACATAATCTCATGATCACCCTTCAGAGCTTTAAAATAATACAATTTTCATGTCATATAAATAAAAAAATTCAGATTTTGCATGATTTTAAAGATTATAAATTTAATTTTAATGTAACTTTCATTGTATCAATTAAAGCATTTTATATATAAAGATTATAGTTTATACAGCTTTTCTTAAACTGATTCCATATAAGAGAAAACATACTTTATTGACTAATTGGAGGTCAGTTATATGTTAAAGTATTAATCCAAAGAGTCAAATCAGGACCAGGCAGGAGGATCACAAATTTGAGGTCAGCTTGGGCTTCATAGAGGCCTTGTCTCTATGGATAATTTCAATTCTAATGAATAAAAATCATGTTGAATGTAAATATATACTTTTCAGTTGCTGCTTTTGAAAAGACTGAAGGTATGTAAAACTTGCTTATATCTTCCTATTGTATATTTAGTGTTTGTTTTTTCTCTGTTCCTAAAAGTGGGTATTTTATGCTCTTTCCTCTGTTGTTCATACTTCTGCTCTGGCCATAGGAGTTGCATTAACAGTAGCAGGACCATGTCTTTAACCCCGAGAGGAGGGTCACTGGCTCCTCCATCATCTTCAGCCTTCCTTCTTCTCTACATCTGCCCAGGATCCTAGCCCATCATTAGAAGTGTGTTAGACATTATCCTGGAGACTTACTTAAAAATTTTCAGTCATTTTTGTGACGTTCATTTATTTTTCTATTCTTTGTATGTTTTACTTATAACAAATAGTTGATAGCAAGCAAAATCTTAGCAATCTGTGTGTTTGATGGTCATGGTTCTTAGAGCTGAAGGCTATTCACATGTGAGAACTGCCGAAGAACCGGGAAGGGCAGAGATGTGCAATTCCATTCTTGATTCTGGGATGCAAGGAAGAGCTGATTGGTGTTCATTTTGAGCCTGAAGGAAGATGAAAAAACAACATCTTGAGTCCAAAGCCATCAGGTGGCAGGGCTGTCTCAGAGGAGCTTTCATTTGACCTGTTCTAACCCTCGGCTGCTTGCTTGAGGGCCACAACACGAGAGAGAGCAGCCTACTTCCAACAGTTACAGGTAACAAGCCAAACTCATCAAGAAACAACCACACAGACACACTAGAATCATGTTAGACCAGAAATGTAGGAGCCCTGTTGCACAGTTCCATTGTCACATAAAATTTACAGCCACAGTGAGTAGAATGCAGATGTTTCAAACTGGAGCAGTCATGCCCACACACAACTGTCCCACTGTAAGAGCCAAGCGCAAGGTGAACCTGGTCACCAGCACAGTCTTGTGACGCCCGCTGGCTGCTGCTCACTTCTTTTTATGTCATTAGCTTTTTAGGACTGGGTGTAATTGGCTTTTCAGGTCTAATACATACAACCGGGAGGGTTTCCTCATTTTATGTCTAAGAAGGAGTGTATGTAAGATTGCTGTGACCAGGAAATTTCTTTGTAATAAACTTGCTACTTATAGACTTGAGCCTCTCAATATACCCTTCTAGTCAGACCTTCTGCTCACTCTGTTTTTCTCTTTTAGTAATGTGCTTTTCTAAGAATTTGTCTGTTTTACCTACGTTTCCTAATCCTTTGGTGTAAACTCACTCATTTCTTCTTCGTGTATTTTTTTTCTTTCTTTCTTTTTCTTTTATTTCAAGACAGATTTTCTCTATATGGCTTTGGAGCCTGTCCTGGAACTCGCTCTGTAGACCAGGCTGGCCTCACACTCAAAGAGATCCACCTGCCACTGCCTCCTGAGTGATGGGATTAAAGGCATGTACCACCTGCTGTTGATATCTGTCACTTCTGAAGCCCATTTTTGGCTTTGTTGATGTCTCTGATCTGTTTGGTAGTTGCTTTATTTACAGCAGCATCAGAATCATGTCTTTAACCCTGTGAGGAGGATTCCTGGTTCCATCATATTTCTTCTTTTCTGTATCTGCATTTGGGCAGGAGTTTCTTGAGGCACTGCCTTAGTATCATAGGTCATGTTTTCCATAGTATTCAGCTTAATACATTTTTTGACTGCCATCTTTATTCTTTGGCATTTACATTTGGGACTTTTGTGATGTCATCATTCTTTTAAAAAATGTATCACCTGTTTAGAGCAGTTTAAGATTCACAGAAAAACTGAAAAGAAGATGGATGCCCCATTTATCTCCTGCTTCCTAAATGCATAGGCCTCCGTTCCCTTTTATCCTCACCCCCACCTGATTGGCACTCGTTACAAATGATAAAGCTGTGCCCACACTCTCATCACCCATTGGCAGACCCATTGGCGGCATGTGTCTGATGGTTGAGACAAACGTATAGTCAGCCCCGTCATTCTATGATATTTGCATTGTCCCCTCAAGTCCCAGTTGCACCTATTCACCATGACTGCCCACCATAGAAGCCATAGATCTTCTTGTCTGTACATTTCCCAGTGTCCTATAGATCCAATCATACAGTGTGTAGTCTTTTTAGAATTAGCTTTTTTCACCTATGACTTCATAGCTCATTTCTCTTTAATGAGACAAATATTGTTTCTTTATCTGAATGTACAACATTTACTCATTCATCTGGAGAAGAGCTGCTTCCAAGTTTTAGCAGTTATAAATAGAGCTGCTACAAATACCCACATGCAGGTTTGGGTGGATATAGGTTTTTTTTTTTCTTTATATTTGTTCATTTTTAAGACAGGCTCATCTACGTAGAAAAATCTACCCTTGAACTTAAGAACACTTCCTGCTTCAGCCTTCCTAGTGTTGGGGTTTTAGGCTGTATCACTGTCATCAGCTTTTCTGTGTGAGCACCAATGACCACAGTTGCCACATCATACGGTGAAAAGTTTAGTTTGTAGGAAACGGTCTTTTTCCCAAACAAGCATACTGTTTTGTATTCCTACCACCAATAAATAAGATTATTGCAGCTTCAGGGGTGTGAGTGACGACATTCACTGTGGAGTATCTTTTCATGTGCTTACTTATATAGGTCCCTTTTTTGGTGAGCTTTTTATTAGAGTCATTCCCATTTTTCAATTGGGTTGCTTTTCATTGTTCAGTTTTAACAATGAACAATGTATATTTTAGACAACAGTCCCTTGTTAGATATGGCTTTAATAAATATTTTCTTCAAATGAGTATATTTGACCTAGCACAGATTTTTAGTTTCAATGAAAACTTGCTTCTATACTCTTTGTTTAAGTTGTATCTGAAGTGTCATTGCCAAGTCCAGATGCATCTAGGATCTCTCCTAGTTTGTCTTCCAAGAGTTGTACATTTGGAACTGTTATGAAACACTAGTATTTTTTTTTAAATATAGGTAATATTCACTAACCTACTTAGTCTCTCTTACTGCTTTTCACATTCTTTTTAACATTCCTCTTAGTGTAGGCTGCTGCTGCTGCTGCTAAATTATTTCAATTTTTGTTCTGAAATGCCATTTTATGGCCTTGTAACTGAAAGATGAGAAAAATGACATTTTCCTCTAAGTATTATGTTAGTTACTTGTCTTGTTGCTATGACAAAATGCATGATGCAAACATCTTAAGGAAGAGCTTCTTTTGGCTTGATGTTTATGGATACCTTCTGTTGTGGTTGGGAAGGCTCAGCATCAGAGGCTTAAGGCACCGTTCACATTGCATCTGTATTCAGGGGGCAAAGAGAGCGATGAATGCTGGTACTCAGCTTATCTTCTTTTCTTTCAGTCCCAGGCCCTAGCCGCTGATACTTAAAGTGGGTAGTCTCACCTTGTTTAGTCCAGTCTGGAAATTACCTTATAGACATGGCCAGAGATTTCAAGGTTTGACAGTCAATATTAAACATCGCAGATAATGAATTCTAAATTGCCAGTTATTTTTCCTTGAGCATTTCAGAGGTGCAGCTCTGTTAGCTTCTCATGTCCTTCATTTTTGTTGCTGATATCAATTTTACTTCTGTTTTTGAAGGTTTTTTTTTTAACATTGCCTTTGATTTCTGGTAATTTTTATTCTATTATGCCCTCTTATAAATCTTCCCAACACCTCGGGTGTGTGTGTGTGTGTGTGTGTGTGTGTGTGTGTGTGTGTGTGTGTGTATTTCAAATGAACTTTAAAATTCCTCTTAGATCTGTTAAGGAAATTAGTAATTGTTGTTCCTTTAAAATGCCTTGTAACCTTCCTTGGGATTCAAAGTATGCGTATTTATATTAGCTTTGCTCACTGTGTGCACTGTGTCCTATCTACCCTGTCTTTCTGCTTCAATTTAGGTATTTCTTTAATTTAGATATTTTGTTTGCCTGAGTTTTCCAGTAGACTAATCCTCTTTTCAACTGTATCAATTCCACTCTTAAATCTGTCTGCTGTATTCTTAGTTTTCTTAGATTAGTTATCCCTTCATCATTGTAATAAAAGAATACCTGATGTAAATACATAAAGCCTGGAAATGTTTATTTTGGGCTCACTTTCAGAAATTTAATTTCACAATTATATGATCAGAGTACTGTGTCCCATTGGTGAGGCAGAGCATAGTGACAGAAAACCATAGTGGAACAGAGAAGCAAAGACCCCCCCCTAATTCACTTCCTCCAGTCATGCTCATCTCCCAGTACTGCCATCAAATTTTACCCTTCTTAGGATCCCAAATGATGTTAATAAATATCTGGTTGACTATTGATAGGGAACGAATAAGCTCTTAAAATGAACATCAGACTTCATATTATTTTATTATTATTATTATTTGACATTCGGTATGTCAGGAGTAGGAATGGATTAGACTTGAAATAATTAGGGAAATTTAGGCTTGATCCACACAAAGATTATGGATAATGGTAAAGAGTTGGTTTTCTTTATATATATATATGTATATATATATATATATATATATATATATATAGAATTTTTATAGTTGTGATGAAATGGAACTACAAAGCTGTAAGTTTTCAGAGTGTTAGCCACAGGAATGGTATCTCTCAGGTCTTACATCAGCATCAGTACATACACGTAACACACAGTGTGATCCGGCTACTGCCTTGACATTGCCTTGGCTAGATTCACTCCCTCTGTCTGTCTTGCCAGGTTCTTGTCTCTCCCTAGTCCTTTTTCATCTCTGCTATTTTGCCTGATGCTCTAAATTCTAAAAAGAAAACTAAGTGATATAAAATAATGTTAAGGTTTCATCAGTAACTAAAAGGATAAATTCTGTGGCCAAAGTTAGTTTTTCCCATCCAGATAATGTATTTGGAAAGCTGTCTCCTGAACACTTAGTGTGAGTTAGGTGTTGTAGGGCAGTAATATAAACAAAGCTCCTGCCCTCCAGAGATCACAGGTGCTGTGTTTGCCTTTTGCCGTTTCTATTCAACACATGCACATAATGCTAAGGATGGAGTCCATGGATTTCTCAGTGCTAGGCATGCACCTTGTCCACTTGTATTTCTCTTTTTTTAATGTGAGAAAATGCCTGACAGAGGGACTTAAAGGATTGTAGTCAGGGAGTTTTAGTTCTCAGTATGGGGATGATGACACAGCTCTGCTTCCAGCCATGGTACAAGCTTGAGGATGCCCTTTGCAAGGCAGTAGAGAGAAGGAGGTAAGGCCCACCTCTTGTGGCTCTGCCAGCCAGGCTCCACCTTTCTCAAAGTACCACCAGCTGGGGGCCAGTTTTCAAAAACACAAGAACCTGCCACGGGCATTCCACTCAAACCATAGCACCACTGGACTCAAAATGACAACTTAATGATAGAATGTTCTGTGTTTGGGCAGTCTTGCCTCATCTGGATACCTTCTGTCTGCCCAAACAAGCATATGATCCCACCTAGCTTGGAGGCTGTACTACATAGGTGGTGCTGCTGAGCTCTGAGAGTAGGGCTAGAAATCCAGGTTGAGAAAGACAGAAGAGCCAAGCTGAGAGGTCTCTGCATGGTTTAGATCAAATCTGACTCAACAATTTTGATGCAACTGAAATTTTGAATCAGTGGATTCAACAAAACATTCAGGCATTATGTGTGGGACACCTGACAGCAACCAGAAATGATCTTCCTGCTTTGCAAAAAAAAAAAAAAAAATTGGGATAACTTCATGCAAGCTTGAAAAGGAAAAGATTTGTTACACTCATGTCTTACAAAAAAAGATTCCTCAAAAGGAATGTGGAACATTGTCAAACAGGATTGACAGGACAGATTGGGTTGTAAAATTGCAACTGCAGCCAGCCCAGGAGGAATCAAAATTCCAAAAAGCCTTCTAAACAACCCGAGGCAAAGTCCCATGCCAGCCATGGTATCGGTGTGGCTCTCCAGCTACACTGCAGTATGCTAGTTGGCTTTGTGCTTACTTTTAGTCTCTCAAGTCATTTATAAAATGACCCACTTCACTCTATGAGCATCTGAATTGCCTACAGCATGTGGAAGAGGAACTAAAAATAAATAAATAAATAAAAATTAAGCTCTATGAAATGGAGAATAAGCTATCCATGTGAGGGCTGGCTGTGGTGGCTTACCTAGTAAATCCTAGCTTGGTGACTTCAGACAGAAGGACCAGCAGTTTAAGACAGGCTGGGGCTACATTAAACTGTCTCAAAATTTAAAAAAAGAAAAGAAAAATTAAATTTATACTAGGAGTAATGACTTATGTGAAAAGTATTCTTTGTAAGGTTTTTAATACTCACTTTGATTTTTTATTTTGAGTGTATGTTAATATACATGTATAGAGAACATTATATTTCATAGAGCTGCAGCTACAAGTAGTTGTGGTGCTAAAAATTTAACTCAGGTCCCTGCAAGAGTAATAAGTACTCTTAACCACTGTCCATCTCTTTGACCATAGAAAGTACACTTGAACAAAATCTTCTTTTTCAGGGTTTGGAGTTTAAAGTGGAAAAATGCATCAGTTGTTTCTAGAAAAGATTTTTTAAAACAAAACAAAACCAAAAAACAAAACAAAACAAAAAACCTGCTTTTTTTTCTCCTTCGGTTCAGGCAGTCCAGAGGATAGCAAGGATTTGTCCAAGCTGCTCTTGCTTTCCCCATTGATACTCACTGCCCTCGAGCTTCACTGCTAGGACAAAGCTCTCCCTTGAACAGTGTCCCTGTCCATCTGTGACTCCCTCTTTTGACCCTCTGCAGAAAGCAGCAGTGAGCTTTGTGCTTGCTATCCTTCATGCAGAGTAAGCCTCCATGCTCAGATTACTTTCGAATGTAGCATGAGGCTAATTTAAGTCAGTGTCATGTCTGGTAGTGATGTTTCAAGTATCTAAGAGCTTCTATAAAACTCCGCCCCAAAGTACAGGTCCTTCTTCTTGAGCTGTTGGCACTATGCCCCTTGAAGCTGCAGAACTCAGCTGCTGTCTTCTTGTCACCCTCCTGCCCCTACCCCTTCTGACTTCATCCCTGTTCCTTCCTTCACAGCTAGTAAGGTCTCTCTGGAATTTGTGGAGTTGAAGATTTAGGTCTGGGCTACCAGTTAAAAATATGAATTGCTACAGTGAACTCTGAGTGGCCTTTCAATTTGCTGACAGAAATTTACTCCGGGTAGGACCTCCCCGCCCCCCTCCCTGAAAAAAATCAGGTAAGGTCATTTGGAGTTGAAACAAGCATGCTGTCGGTGTGTTTGAAAATGAAATTATAATTAACCTACTGATGGCTGTGAGGTGTTACCTTGAACTCTGTGTGGCCTCTTGGCACAGTGGCTGAACTTGCTTTATTGAATACCCAGAGACCTGAACAGGTGAAATCAGGATATGTCCAGGGCCAATTGTACTATCTGGAAGAAGATTATATCTGTTAGTGCTGACTGTAAAAGGGTTGTGGATTAACTGAGCAGCACTAATAAGAAAATAAAGATGAGTTTTAACCACCCATGCCTGTATGAATATAATGTGTGAAAACTGATAAGAAAAATGAGTCTACTTGCCTGTTATGAATCTATTCCTGAAGTGAAGGCACCTAAGATAATTGAAGTTGGAAATCAAATAGAATCTACATGTTTAAAAATAAAAAAAAAAAAGCACTATTACCATAGAGAGATATGAGATGCTGCCAGATTCTAAGGGGCCCGTGCAAACCTGAGCTGAACAATCTCTGGAAGCATTTCACGTGGAGAGGAGACAAGGGCCTGTATGGTGTAGAGTAAATGAGTCTCCAGTAAACTTCTCTCTCCCTTGTCCATAAAAATCATATTTTAAAGTGAACATGTCGCTTGCCTCGCCAGTTAGTCAACAAATGCAATAATGGTGCTCTAGATACCAGTGATGAAGGGAACACTGACTGCATAGTTCATTACAAGAGTCATCTCTGACACCTCGTCACTGCCTGAGACTTTGTCTTGTGCTCTGTCACACGGAACAGGAAAAGAGCGGTACTACTCAGTTGCAACTGTCATTGCTTCCTTTCCCTCTAATTATGTTCTGTCATCCTGTAGTAAAGTCATATTTTGTAAAAGCACAAAAATTGGGTCCCTCCTTGTTTTGGCTGAGAACATCCTTTGTTAGACTAAACAAACTGTTTAGTTTCACTCTGCACTTTTGACAGGCTGGCGAGAATGAAAGCTCCTGTTGGTCTAATAAACAAAGAATAATAATCCAAAATGGATTTCATTACTGGGTGAAGTTCCTCTATTCATAGCATCAGAATGATCTCAGTCTATATCTCAGCCTCATTTCATCACCCTGTTTGTAAGGAACATCGAGGTTTTCCTGTTTGAAAAGTAGTTTGAAGGCTGGGAATACATATTGCTCAGTGGTAAAGTGCTTAAGTGAGGTCCTGTGTTCAATTCCTAGCAGAGGCTTTTTGAAGTTTTAGTTCAGACACACATGCAACTGTTTCCTGCCTCTTACCTCTTAAACTAGCATAGTAGTCTCTCTCTGTGTCTCTGTCTCTCCCTCTATCTCTCCCTCTTCCTCTCTGTGTCTCTCTATGTGTATCTCTCTCCACCTCTGTCTCTCTCTCCTGTGTGTGTGTGTGTGTGTGTGTGTGTGTGTGTGTGTGTGTGTGTGTGTGTGTGTGTGTGAGTGAGTTGGTGTCCTTTTGCTAGGCTGCTTGCTGATTGAGCATTATTGACAACTCCAGACAGTTTATGTCTCTTGGAAAGAAAGTACTTTGTATCTGTCCAGTGTGTTTAGCCTCAGTCTGATGTACAAGTTCAATCATGGACTGGACTCTGCAGCTGTGAATGGGTAAGTATGACATGATCAGTACAGCATTGGGGAAATAGGCTGTCAAGTTCTACTCTTGTTTAGATACTAATGGATTTCTGTGCTTTATTCCTATGGCATGAAGTGTCTTAACTGTTTGAAAAGAACATGAGTTGTCATCCTTGGGAAGGCCTAACAGCAGGAATTCATAACAGTGATCTCTGCTGGCAGCCAGGGAGTATCAAGGAGTGAGTGTACACATGTCCCCTTTATTCCTTTTTCATTAGTCCAAGACTCCAGCCTATGGAATATTGAAACCTTTGTTCAGGGCAGGTGTCTTAGTTAGGGTTTCTATTGCTATGAAGAGGCACCATGACCACAGCAACTTTAAAAAGGACTGGCTTTTAGTTCAGAGTAGTTTAGTCCATTATGTATATGGCAAGAAGCATGGTGGCCTGCAGGCAGTCAGGGTGCTGGAGAAGGAGCTGAGACTTCTACATCTTGATCCACAAGCAGCAAGAAGAGAGACACACTTAGGTATAATTTGAGCTTCTGAGATCTCAAAGCCCACCTCCTAGTGACACACTTTCTCCAACAAGGCCACACCTCCTAATAGTGCCACTTCCTAAATGCCGCCTATGGGGACCATTTTCTTTAAACCAGCACAGTGGGTCTTCCCTTCTCAGTTATGCCTCTCTGTGAACACTCCCCAGACACACCCAAAACTATGCCTCATTAATTCCCAAGGTGTTTCTTATCCAGTTACAGCTACCAAAATAGCCTTAATAAAATACAAATTTGACTGATCACCTCTCTAGTTTAGCCCTGGAGGTGCCCTCCTCTGGCACCTGGAGGTGCTTTGTGAGGTGGGCAGACTCATTCAGGATTCAGGAGCAACAAGGCACTTAAGAAGGTGGGGTTTAAATGATACTCCCGAGTGGTTGGAACATTCACTGTGACCTTAGTCTATTCAACTTCAGAAAAAAGGCAACAAATGAAGGGTTGGTTTCTAGGGAAGGCTCTTGGCTTTTCTGTACATGTTTCTTCTTAGGGACTGGGCATCTTCCCAGCATACTCTGCCTCCTTACAGATGCATTTCTTGCCATCCCCATGGTTTCCCCACACACATAGACCATAAAAGTTTCTTACTTTCAGTATCGTACGTGTTTCCCTTGGAAACATTTACTTGTCTTTTAAAATCTGGGTCTGATTGTTGCCTCCCCACTAAAGCCCACACCTCTTAGTACCAATAGAGAGTGCTCTCCTAGCATCTCAGATGGCAGAGGCCCACTTTTCTGTGACTCCTCCACTAGTCTGTAAACTATGTAACATAGACAATGTTGTTTTACTATTTTTATATCTTTGTCTTGGTTCTTGACACACAATAGCAATTCTGTGCTTGTTTGTTCACTAAATGAGCAAACAAATGTAAAGATTTTTTTTGTGGGGGATTAAAAGGAACCCAGGTAATTTAGGATGGGAAAGAAGCTTAGAAGTTAAAATACAGCATGTTAACATAGCCTTTGCCTTTTAAACTACTAGCTAAAGGGCCAGAGCACACATTGCATCTCAACATTGAATCCATGTTACTGGGTACCTACCTGTGTGTGAGAAGCTCTTCTGGTTGGGTGTAAAAGACTACTGCCACTGTAATTGATTGACTTAGATTCTTAAGTCCAGTCGTGTCAAAGCAATATGCAGAGTTTTTACTTTCATCTTGCACTTGCTCTTTAATACAATGCAAGTTTCAGAAAACACGCTTTTCTTTAGTATTTGCAGTACTTGGGACTACACTTTTAGTAGGAGGGAATTAATAATTTTGTCCACTTTGTACTTTAACTCATTCTTTGGAAATGGCCAATTGTACAAAAAGAATAGCATAATAGAACAATATTAGTATGTTCCTGTTAGGGCCAGGATCCCTCTCAGCTGAGCCTCAGTCCCCAAATATAGAAGCACAACTCTTGAGCTTAATCTTCTGTTTCTGTTCCTATCATTAAGTCCCCGTTCTCCTCCTCTCCAGGGCTCCAGAAAAAGGCAACAGGAGCAACTTAGAAATAAATAGGAGAAACCCTGGACATGCGGAGCTGGTGTATGAGGTGATGTTGGATAGGTTCAGGGTCAGGCAGGGGAGGTGGAGTTTAACCCTGTCCACTCTGTGCAGTTTAACCCTGTCACTGACCTGAGGGTTTTCTGAATGAATTACCATAATTGGATTTCATTCAGAAAGGAGAAGTTTCTGATGCACCAAATATGCTCTGCAATTGAGACAGGGAGAGAAAAAGCCGACAGGAAATAAATCTTTGTAAAGTGGAAAAGGTGATGAGCTGAGTCCTGCGAGCCCTGGGCACTTGTCCCAGGTGACCTCTTCATAACCCCTGGCACCTTGGCTCACCTTACTTCACCTCGCAGCCAGAAGCTCACCAGGTGGATTCACTTTCTTTCCTCCCTGATAAGGCAGGGAGGGACCTTGCCACACCCAGACCCATATCCAGTCTCCTTTCCTGTTTCCCCTGACCCTGGTCAGATACAGTCCTTGGTGATAATGCCGCTGAAGCACAGGCGGTAAACCATATCTGTCATATCAGTGCGAGGGAGAGCGAGGGGGAAGAAAAGCAAAAAGGCCAAATGGAGAGTTCAGCTTCACCTCTAGGTGACCTTGGCAGTATGTGAAGTACAAGAGAAATTGCCAGGACATTGCAGCCTATTTCTATCTAGCACTGCTTTGACTTAGTTTGTCTGTAGAGCAACTTTTAAGAACTTGGGCAAAATATAGTTTTTCGTGAACTGCAAGTGTCATTTGATCTTGAACTATAATGTATTGTGCTTCGTGTCCTAACCCAGAAGCATTCATCAGAATGAACATGCAACTTTCTCCTATGGAACGTTGTTTAGCACCAATATTATATCATATTAATTCTAAGATCATAAATTTGAGTAGGTTTTGTCAATATGCATGTCCTCTACCACTGTCCCTCTCTCCTCCCTCCTTTTCTTCCTCTTCCTCTTTCCTATTCCTTCCCTTCTCTCTTATTCCTCCTTATTTCACTCCTTCCTTATATAAAATATCTTTCTCAGCCATGAAGCATTTGCTCTGATAAAGTAGCTCTTACTCTCACACCAGGCCCTCCAGGAGACACATGGAACATGTGCATACTTCACTCTGGATTCAGGGAATGCAAGACTCCCTGTAACCTTCCGGTCCTTGATAGAAATTTCTGAGAGAATGCAGACCAGTGTACAGAAAGAATGTATCCCACAAACCAATAGGGAAGACTTCTAAAAGCCATATTCTTGGCCTCAGTCTTGGCACTAGATCCCTCCCACCATATGCTACTTTTTTTTCTTCTCATAATCAGGGCTGCACATTACCAACTCTGGGGTGGGAAGCTGCTCTGGAGAAGAATAATGCTCAAGCAGTTTCATACTTGAAACTAACTGCTATTGAAAGAACTTTGGGTTTCCGGTCTCTCTCTTCCATGCTGTTCCATTCACCCGAAAGCAAAGTTTAAATGTCAGCATGAAATTCACTTAGAAATTCACCCCCACACCATCCAAGTGCAGCTTCATTTTCTGAGGACATAGGTATCTTCTGCTGATACTCTTTGAAGAAGGAACTTCTGATAAGAAAGCAGTTTTATTATGTTTTCAACAGAGACTCCTAGAGAGTTCTGGATAGTGGGTGGGGGTAAAGGAATAGCCTTTCTTCAAAACTGATGGTTTAATATGTCTCAAGATTTCACATTTCAGTTTTTTTTTCTAAACACTTACTGTTAGTAGTAAGAAATTGATACAGCCCACATCTCTCTGTTAAAGAAAAATGACACTCTTAGGAATGGCATATGGTTTGGGGCAGCCTGCTAGCCTTTGCTTAAGATTCTGCTTTATGACTCAGGGTAGGGTCCTCCCAGTGCTATGGCATTTTGCCTACCCAGGGGTTTTAACTCCTGTCAACGGGAAGTCTCCCGTTGCTGTGACCTTTAGAACTTAGGCTTCTGGAAGGTCCAGTGGTCAAGTGCGTCCATGCTTCATCTCTGGAGTCTTTATTCCTGAAATTCTAGCCTAGAATTTTCCAGGCTAGAACAGGGCTGACAGGATGGCAATGGAAGCCAGGACACATTTGGAGGTTCTCTGCCCATGTTCACCCTAACTCTCCAATGTTCTGATGGGGCTGTGCCATGCTCCTTAAAATAGCGGCTTAACAAATCACTACACAGCTTTTCAAAGCTCTATGAAGGCTGCTTCTTCTCTTCCGTTTGCCTGCTGCCATTCTTCAGAGATCTGCAGTGTACTAGGTGAAAACTAAGTGTGAATTTGCATGTCATCTCAGGTCACTCTCTTAAGGCCATGTAAGATGAAATGATTAATATTTTAATGATGAGGAAATGGAAGCTCAAAAAAATTAAACGTCAGTCAAAGTCACTCTAAGAAGCTAAATGAGGAATCTAAGCCAGGCCTTCTGGAGCCTGAGATATGAGGGCCTTGTCCTATGTCTGTCCTTCTGTGACCTCATCCAGAATCTCAGCTGATGGCTAACTACTGTAGGACTGGAGCAGCAAACACTCAGATAGCCATGGACTCTGCCTTGAGGGTTCAGAGAGATCTCAGCAGTGCTACCTTTACCTGAGTTTAGGACTCTTACCTGTGAGATGAATTTCTGTATAGCTTAAGTAAGTATAGGCAGCTTTCTGGCCCCATGGAGAAATTTATAAAAAGAAGCAAACATAGGATTTCCACTGTCCCTACTTGAGCTTTATATTTTTATTTCACCTTTATTTTAAAAATCTATAGATAGTAATGTGGAATTGAAGGAAAAGAAGTAGCATCCTATAGCATATTAACATCATGCTGAGGCAAGCCACTTCTGTCTTGAGTTGGACATTTGTCTTTTCCTTTTCTCTACTTATCTGTGGTGAGATTTAATATCGTATGGTGTATTCTCTAAATCTCTGTGTGTATTACACTCTGTATAATATGGAAACACTCTCCATGCTTTAATGCCATCTAGTTTTCCCTCTTATCTGCTCTGTGGTCTTCCTTACATCAGTAGTGGAACTTTGCTCTTTTAGTCACAAACACTTCAGTTCTTTTTTTTTTTTTTTTTTTTTTTTGTCATTGAGAGCACATTTTTGTTTTGTTTTAACATTTTCATCATTATCCATGCACATGGGTATTTCTTGGGCATTTTTAAGCTTGGAATATACCTGGGAATAGAATGATTTGTTTATTGAATTGCTTTTTCTTGATGTACATGAGATCTTCTAATGTGGGGAAATAAAAAAGTAGAAGTATGTAAATGTTTGGAGTCAGAGAAGAGGGCTGCAGATAGCATTGGTGTTGGGTATAGAAGTGGCCGTGTCCATGTCCCATTCAGCAAGCAGAATGGTGCACGTTATCTCAACAGACAAGAGAAAGTTGGGTATACATGACAATTCTTCTTTGTTTGGTACATTATCATTTTATATGCCTTCTGGGATAGGCCCATTCTTTAATTCAGAAAAAGGAAATAAAATAGCTTATGCCCAGAATTCAGGATCTGCCAACTCTGTGGTATCCTGAGCCAACTGCTTTCAGGATCCTCATGACATTTTGACTGTCAGAATGCTTTACTGTGATGCCTGTAGCAGGACCTGAGGGAGGGAGAGGTTTTGTTTCATTTTGTTTTATTCGCAGAAGTGACTGGGTGCAGTGAGCCTGTACATTGTCTGAGCATTCTGCTGGATGTATAAAGTATTTGTTTACTGTAGTTAGTGGCTGTGGCTGTGACTTTATCTTCTTCTAGCTCGCTTTCCAGTGTAACAGGATAGGACCACTCCTGCCATTATGATGTACCATGCAATAAACAATGAGGGCTTTGGGGCTGCACTTTATAGAATTCCCTTATTCATCCTCTCCTCCCAGCTCCTTCGGGAAAGAATTGACAATTGATATTTCTCTTTTGGATTCTCGGTGAATTCTGCATTCCTAGAGTTGGTTTCTGTTTGTGATTTGGCTTGTAAAATCCACTGCTTTGGGGTTGAGACTGGCTTGTATCCAGCGAAAAGTACTCTGCTAACTTGTCTGTCCGGTGGCAGGAAGGGAAGGATAGCATGGCTTGCCCCAGCTCGTTTGTTGTGTTCTTATTTTCTTCCAACCACCTCAGTGTCACTCTTCAAGGATTGGGTATCAGTTTTGACCATGAAGCAGTAGTCTCTTCCCAGCAACTCATCTTCAACAGGAGTAGCTGTTTCATAGGGACAGTTTAGTTCATCTGTAGAAAGGGGCTTCCTGGGCCCTGTAGGGTCCCCTTAGCCCAATGCCAGTGTAATCGGGCCCAAACCCAGATCACGTGTCGCTTCACTCTGGCCATTTGTATTCTCTGCATGTGTGTTCTTTTGTTCCCATGTGCTTTGCTCGTTGTCTGTGAGCTCCTTCCTGTCAGGCCCTCTTTTGTGTGAATTTCACTTATCGATGCCTTTTGTATTTTGATTTCAGTAAGTATATATTAAATTAACTCCATATGTATTTTGAGGGATGGATTCAGAACTTTTAGGGGGTAGGAAAGCTATACAATGAAAGTATCTCTGCCAAGTCTCAGCCATTTTGCAGCGAAAAGGCTATTTTACCAGTGCTCCCAAACTTAGTTGTAATAACTTCTGTCCCAGAAGTGATGTCACTTCCTTCTGCACCTTCCTATACCCACTGTATATCAAAACCCTGATTAAATATGAATGTAGCTTATGGTTAGAGTTTCTTTCACTCTGCCCCCACCTACACCAATATTTAGTCATTCTTCACACCATTATTATCACAGCCTTTAACGTAAAGGATACTGTTGCCTGGCTACTCCAGTATCTGGACCTACTAACCAAAAACTGTAGATGCTCATTCCTTTTGAGCCTCTGCACACTCCATCCCATCGAGCTTTTGCTCAGAGAATTGTTCAAGAGCATATATTCTTTCCCTTTCTAGGCAGTGGTAGAAACCCAAGAAAAGCTGGCCTAGCAGACGTGTTTTTGTTGTCATTTCACTTTGGGTTTTTCATTTATTTTTCATTTTTGAGGCAGAATCTGATATAGTCCTACCCGTGCTGCCTTCTGCTTTGCTCGGTAGGAGAGAATAACCTTGAACTCTTGATGCCCCTACCTTCTAAGTTAGATTAGAGCCCTGAGCCACCACTCTGGCTCAGAAGTGGTTTGTGGTCCTCAGATTCAATGTTTTTCAACCAGTTCTTTGCCATCCCCCACACTGTTACTATATGGAAAAAACATTCTGATTTTCTGACTAGTGGGTTAGTTAAGTATGATATAGATGATGAGGATCAGGAGATGGATGTCATATTTCTCTCTGTGCTACCACCTGCTTATGAATGTGTTAGCAATTATTGTAACCTTTTTGGGCACCTCACACACTGTAATGGGAGGCCATTAGCTGTGCTAAGTAATAAGCCTATGCAGAGAGCCACAGTTTAAGAAGAATTTTAGCAAACTGCATTTAAAATAAAGTTAGTCATGCTAGTGTCTAAAACCTTGTGTAAAGCTCTGGATATTTCTTGGGAAAGAGAAGGCTCAGAGCTTCATGATCTCCTGACTGATTTAAAGAAAATTGTGCAGGGCCTACTTCTGTTGCTAATCAGGTTCCAGGACAGCACATGGCTTCAGTATAGAAGAAGCACCTGTCAGCAGGTTGCACCTCTAAGATTAGAGCCATCTGCATTCCTGCCCACTGGAGGTGTGTAAGCAGAAATGAGCCAGGTTATAAGAGGTATTTCTTATTGGGCAGCAAGTTTTAGTCAGTAGTCCCTAAGGTCTTTTCCAAAGCTCAAAACCTATGGTATCTTTTGAATGAACAGACTCCTCCCAACCCTCACTTCTGTGATCATAAAAGATCTATAAAAGTTCCAAAATGTTTCTTAAAATCCTCAGAATAAGGATAGATGAAGCATATGGCATTGTTTTCCGCCATGGCGGACTGGGTCTGTAATGCTGGCTGTCACATGCTACATGCTCCCTGGAGGGGGTGCTCCAGCTATACATTTTGCTTCTTCCCTTCTCCAAGCACATCTGCCATGCTCTTTTTTTTTTTTTTTTTTTTTTCTTCTAAGTTATTTTTGTATTTCTTTGAATCTTTACAGGTGGTAGCAATTTTGGCTCATCTGACTTGATGGTATGAAACTCTAAATAGTTGGGGGTCATTTGGAATGATTACTGTTGCTTTGTGCTCTGGGAGCCTGGGGGTGTGTTTGGAGCTGCTTAGTTTATAGTCCTTGTCAACATCGTCTTCATCTTCTCAACTCTAACAGACACTAGAGGGTTCACATGGTGGATGTCATGCAGCATTATAACAGTATCTAAGCTGACTCAGTGGCTAGAGAGAAGAGTTACATAGATTATCACCAGACAGAAGTGAGGCTCCCATGTTGAGGGGCTTCTCTGCGAGAAAGCCCTAGGGATACACTATTGTGTGTGGGAATTTCTTCACCTCACCCCCCATCCCAGGATTAAGTTACCAAGAATTGTAGCTATTACAAGGGAATTGCCAGGATCTTCTCTGTTCTCTTATCGAATGATCTAGATGGCTCCTTTTTCTTTCTCCATCTCCTTGCTGAAATCTGCTGGAGCCTGTGTTGTCTATGAGATTTTCCTCCTATTACACTTGCAGGGTGTTTGAAATCCTGTCTAGATTATTGGCCTTGGGGGGGCAGGCAAGGGGCATCTTTATCTTTGAACTTGATATTTGTGATGACATTTTTTACAAAACAATTTTATGATTTCACAGAGCTCTAATTCATGGTTCTCTATTCAATGAAAACTGTTTCTGTTTTCCTATAGGCTGGCTCCAAACTGTCAACTTTTAAAAGTAGGTCACCATTCTTTCCTATCACCCTAATCAGCTCCACCTTACCTGTGATGTAGCTCCAAATGTACCAGGGCCCACAGGCAGTCATTGCCCCTCATATGTGTACACATAGCTCAGTTTCTCTCCAGATAGCTATGCTTAGATGGTATGTAATTAAAGTGTTGTTTTATTATCGTATATAAACCTGGAGATGGAATATAACCTGTGCAAAGAACACAGAATGACATGCTAAGCTGATACTACCTGGGATTGCATTGCTCTGGCAAAAATTAGGCTGATTTCAGCAGCCAGAGTTCCCAAGCATTGTCTGTGGGAGTGTGTGGTATAGCCGCGTGAAAAATGATGTAGCAGTTCATTATGCACTCTTTGGTCCCACTCTGGGTTCAAAATAAAATAAACCTGTCCAGGAGGGGAACTTTAATGCACACAAACCTAACACATGCACATAGCTTTAAATTGCTAAAAGACCCTGTGAAATTTAGGGAATAAGCCAACCTCCTGCTAACAAAAAAAAAAAAAAAAAAAAACCTCAGGAGTGAAGTTTCCAGGTGGTACCCGCTAAGATAATTCCATTTCCATTTCGTGGCTGCTCCCCAAGACTCTGGAATGCAGGGACCATAAAACATAAAATTTCTGCTGCCCTGTGTATCAGCTTTGTACCATTGTGTGGCTGTGTAGTCTAGGGTAACTAGTGTAGGCCTGAGGAGATGGGTGATTTGGGATGACCTAGCTCCTGCTTTGATCTCCATGAGGCCAGGGAGGTGTTGGTGTTTCATTGATCCCCTTCCCTGAGTCTTCCCTATTAGAGACTCACAATTGGCCTCTATTGTGATTTTCTAGGAGCTGACAGACATGTAATTCAAGCTTTGTGTGTTAACAGGCCTTGTTAGCACATTTCATTCAGCTGCTGGTAAACATCAGAATATGTTGTCTTTGATTTAATGACCCCAGACTGGTTTTTCATTCTGCTAAGCTTGAGTTTACTCAGTATCAACTAATTTTAATGATTAAATCTCAGCACTAACACATGACATTTATCCAACCCTAATACTGTCAGAAATTAAATACAGGGAAGAAAAAGGTTATTCTGTGAACCAAGAGGATAGGCCAAGCCTAGGTGTAAACGCAGAACTACATATCTAGTCACATCGGGCCTTTGCTAAGGAAGATGCTTATGTATTGGTTTGTTTGTTTAAGCTGTGTGATTTTGAGACTATTACTATCAGATGTGGTAAGTCCATGCTGGCAGGCCTCACTTACATACAGACACTGAATAAAACCTGTTATACCTGGCCTGTACTGTGTTACAAATGTGCTTTCCATTTGTGGTGAGAGCTCTTTGCCACTGCTGTCCAGATGAGATGGGGCAGGAGGAAATCAGCCTAGGAGCAGGATTGCTTAACTAGAACAAAGGGTAGTAGGTTACTTTAAGCCCAGATTCCATGTACCTTGCCTGGAATAAATGGGTTCCAGATACTTTAACCTGTCTGTGCCTGTAGATATATGCACAGTGCTGTGCAGATAGGTAAGCTCTGAAAACTGTGGAATAAGTCTCTAATCCAAGGGTAAAACTCAGCGCCAAAAGAGAGTAGTGGTCATCTAGACCTGTGCTTCCCACACTCAGGGTAATATCTTTAAATTAGAGTTTCAGGGGCATTTAAGCAGAAAAGTTAATGGCTACAAATGTATAGAGATCCATTTCCTGGGTTTTCTCTGAACTGAAATCGCTTAAAGTTTACAGCTTGGTAGTGTCTTAGCTGCTTAGTTTGTGGCTTTCATAGCAAGCTACCACCAACAAAACGTTTTTTGGTTTTGGTTTTGGTTTTTTCTAACAATTCTAGATCAAAATCAAGGTGTCAGTAGGGCTACTTACTGCTCTGTCCTATTTCTTGAAGGAGAGTCCTTCCTGGCCTCTGCCAGCTTCTGGTATCTTAAGGGTTCCCTGTTGGTGACTGTGGTGCTTTAAATAAGAATGGTCTCCATTGTCATAGTGAATGCTTAGTCATCAGGGAGTGGTACTATTTGAAAAGGATTAGGAAGTGTGTCCTTGTTGGAGAAGGTGTGTCACTGGGTTTTTGAGATTTTAAGAGCACATGTCAGGCCCAGGAGTGTGCGCTTGCTCTCGTGTGCGCTCTCTCTCTCTCTCTCTCTCTCTCTCTCTCTCTCTCTCTCTCTCTCTCTCTCTCTCTCTCTCTCTCTCTCTCTCTCTCTCTCTCTCTCTCTCTCCCTCCCTCTCTCCCTGTCTCTCTCTCTCTTCCTCTCTCTCTCTCTCTCTCTCTCTCTCTCTCTCTCTCCCTCTCTCCCTCTCTCCCTCTCTCTCTCTCTTCCTCCTCTCTCTCTCTCTCTCTCTCTCTCTCTCTCTCTCTCTCTCTCTCTCCCTCCCTCCCTCCCTCCCTCCCTTCACTTTCTCCCTCCCTCCCCCACCCCCAGTTCTTATATTTGAATGTTTGGTCCCTAGTTGGTAAAACTCTTTTGGGAAGGATTAGGAGGTGTGGCCTCATTGGAAGAGCTGTAGTGTTGGAACCTGGCTTTGTAGATTCAAAAGCCCTCACCAGGTCAAGTCTGTCTCTGCCCACCCCCACCCCCACCCCCACCCCATTTGTGGATCAGGATGTAGCTCTCAACTACATTTGCAGCACTACTACCTTAGTAGTAGACTAAGTTCAGAAACTAATGAGTAAGCTACCAGTTAAATCTTTTCTTTTATAAGAGTTCCCTTGATCATGGTGTCTCTCATAGCAATAGAACAGTAACTAAAACAGTGCCTTACATAATTTGAATCCCTGACTCTTCTGTACTTTACTTCTTTTCCTTGTGGTGTGTATTCTGTCTCTAATAGATTTGTCATTGGATTAAGGACCAGATGATTGACACAGAATGATGTGATTTCTAGATCCTTAACTAAATTACACCTTCAAGATCCTGAAATGAAGGTTCTTACAGAGCTGTGTTACTCCTGAAGGCTATGGAGAGATTTTTTTCCTGGTCCTTCCAACCTCCAGTGCTTCTGGAAGCCTTTGGCTTGTGTCTGCCTATGTCCTATCCTCATGCCTTCTCTTGTATTTTAGGAAAATGTAGTCATTGTGTTTATAGTCTAGCCAGCTTGATCTAAAGGATGAAGGATGATCTCTTAGTAAGGCCATAGTCCCACAACTGCATGTAGAACATTGATTGGATCCATGTCTGCTAGACAACAGAACTGAAGATTTTGCTCTGCATAATTCCTCAGTGTTTGGGTTTTTTTCTCTAGAGTTTTTGTGGAGCAGTGCATTACTTTTGTGATAATGCTAGACACTGGAGAAATATATCCCATGAGCCCCAGATACATGTAGTCATGGATAAAGAATTTCTATGTATTCTTGTATAGGCAGCCGTCTCACCTTTATATAAATGCAATTAAAAGTGTATAATATCCCACACACACACATAGCCCTTTCCATGACTCCTGTGCATACCTTCTCTTTCTTGTTTCTAATATTACTCAGGACTGTCAAAATGGAAATTAGGTGAGATATATATATATATATATATATATATATATATATATATATATGTGTGTGTGTGTGTGTGTGTGTGTGTGTATATATATATATACATATACATGTACATATATATATGTGTGTGTGTGTGTGTGTGTGTGTGTGTGTGTGTGTGGTGATGGAACAGTTTGGTATAGGAAAAAGCTGATGGTTGTACTGAGGAGAGCAAAGTCCTGAGAAGGCAGGAGTGGGCTCAAGGACACAATGAAAGGAAAGGGTGGTCCCTGCATCATGACAGGAGAAGAAGGGAAGGATGTGGGCTCAGATGATAGTACTGGTGGTCTGATTATGACACAGTAATGGAAACTAAAGCAGCAGTGGAGATGTGATATTGCCTAAGCTTAGCTCACACAGAGTTCTTGTTACAGTTAGGCTGTTTATGATAGTGCAGAGTGAACAAAGTTAAACAAGTGTAGAACCAAGAAAAGCTACTCAGGTGCAGTGACTCCTGGAACATGCACAGCTTTGATTTTCTATGCAGGAAAATGTATTTGCTTTAGACATGTTTTCTCAAGTGTTAATCAGGTTATGGTTTGAAACTTCCCTTGTGTTATTTTTCTACTACAAAAACTTAAGAGTGTTGCACTCAAACCCCCAGGTAACCTTTTAGCATGTTTAGCCTGTCTTGCAAAAGCTTATCTTCAGTGTTAACAGAAATAACCATAGGTATGGATCTGTACCTGTTCCTACCACTGGGCAGGAACCCAGCCACCATGACTACGATAGATACTGCATAATCATACATATTCCTTCTATATAAGGTATTTAAATGGTAATAATTTATTTGTATGAAATGAGGCATGTTTGTGGCAGAAGCTTAGAACCTATGAGAGGATGGTCATGGAAGAACAGGATTAGGACTGAGCATGCTATCTATACCTGGTAGACACTGGGTGCAAGGATAGCCATTTGGACACCTGTACAAGCATTGTCATTGTAACATAGAGCATAAACAGGTGAATAGTAGGCACCCTGCTGCCTCCATTTGCAGGAAACAAATGGAAATTGAGTTTCCATCAAGTACTGAAAGTAAGGTAAGTATGATTTTTTTTTTTTTTAAATCACAATGGATTTCAAACCAAGTAAATTTATTAGCTTACAGAAATCTGACTTGTGCCAAGTATGCTTGTGTCTAGACAGTGTTGTCAGAGTCACGAAGGAGCCAACCAGTTTGGTCCATTATTACAGAGACTATGGTGCCATGCTTATACAAGAATTGGGAGACTTCATCTCCAAAATTATGAAAATGATTGAAGTTGTTAGAGGGTCATGGATCCCTCTACTGTTTTTCAAGCTTTTGTATTATTTTCTGGATCAGAGATCTCCTTAAACTAACTCAAGGAATAAAATAACTATTTTTCTAGCAAATCAGTTAAGTCGTGCGAGATGCTAAGGAGTCAGCAGTAAACAAAATAGGCCAAAGAACTGGGAGATGGCTCAGTGGGTAAGAGTGCATGCTCCACAAACAACTAGGGCCTGAATTCAAAGCCCCATGTAAAAGCTGGAAATGGCCGTGAAGGCCCATAACCCTGTTTTGGGGGTAAAGACAGTCAACTCACAGAAGAGTTACTAGTCAGCCAGTATAACATAACCAGTAGACCGCAGAACCTGGTTAAAGGCCCTGTCTCAAAAGGATAAGGCATCAAATGATAAAAGAGGACACTCAGTGTCCTCTGACCTCCTCAAGAGTATACATACGCATGCATACATGCACACATACATACATATCACACACACATACACACACACATCAAGATTGAACTTCCTCACCTTTGATGGTCAACCTAAAGAGCTTGTCAGTACCATTTCATTATATCAAAGCCCATAAAACTACCAGTGTTAGCAACCTCATACAGTGCAGCCAGCTGGGTGAGATTTATGTTTTTCTTTCTGTACCATTGTCATTGCTTTGTTGTCATAAACCGCTAAAATAGCAGAGCCATTGGTTAATATTTTGCTCAATACTTGCTTCATGAAGATTGTTTATTCAGCCAGCATTTATTGTGTGCCCTCTCTGTGCCAGGCATTCTTTTTTGAGCTAACAATCCATTGTTGAACAAGAGAGACAAGGTCCCCCATCCATTTATAAGCTGATGGAATCACCATATAAATAAAGAATAAATTACTGGATAATGAAACTTTATGCAAGACATTTTACAAAGCTTTAACTCTTAACTTTTAACTCTGTAGAGTTAAAAGATCCATCCTTTTTTTAAAAGTTTTTTTTTTTTTTTTGTGTGTGTGTGAGGTGCTTTGTTTTGGCACCCCATCATTCTCCCATTCATTCTATCCTAGAATTGATATCAGGAAAATGTTTGTCTCTTTAAATGAACCTTATAATTTTGTTGTTGATGATGATTTTTCCAGAAAGGGTTTCTCAGTGTAGTTTTTTAGACCGGGCTGGTCTCGAACTCACATAGAACTTGCCTTTGCCTCCCAAGTGCCGGGATTAAAGGCGTGTGCCACTACTGCTTGGCTTAAATGAGTTTTATTGAAACAAAAAGTATGATCTGGTTTTTGTTTGTTTGTTTGTTTGTTTTTGTTTTTTCTACTTGGTTGTCAGGGAGCCAGAAACCTGTTCAGTATTCCATTGCAATGAGAAAATCTCCTGGAGTCCTGTTTCATCTACCATACGTTTCCCCCTTTGTGTGTGCCTGTGTGCCAGCAGGTAGAAGGCAGAGGGCAGCCTCAGCTCTTGTTCTCTGGGTGCTATCTACATTATTCTTTGTTTTGTGTGGGGTTTTGTTTGGTTGGTTCAAGGTCTTTTAATGGCCTGGAATTTGCCAAGTAGACTGGGCTAGCTGGTCAACAAGACATGGATTCACCTGTCTCCACTGCTATACTGCTGGGATTATCACACCTAGTTTGTTTGTTTTTTTTTTATGCAGGCTTAGGAATAATTTATATCCTTGTATTCATAAATACATTACTAACTGACCTATTTCCTCAGTCCCTCCTTCATTTTTATAAATTTAGCCTTTTCTAAAGTTTTTAGTTTTTTGGTTTTATTTTATTGTTGTTATTGTTTTGTTTTTGTTTTGGGTTTTTTTGGTTTTTGTTTGTTTTGTTTTTGCTGTTTGTTGGTTTTTTTGTGTGGTTTTGGTTTTTTTGTTGTTGTTGTTTTTGGGGTTTTTTTGTCCTTTTTCCTTTTTTGGTGGTAGAATAGGTGTGAATAATACTGTAATTAGATGTTAGTAAATAACTCTTTGTCAGTTTTTCTACAAATGTTATTGAACACTGATTCAGTAATATCTCTACTCTGGACACCAAGAGATAACAAAATAAATGACATGGGTGGGATCTATAGATGATCATTACAGGTGCAAATAAATTTGGCATTCCTAAAGAAAAAAGCAATTATAGTTCAATATTTTGATGGAAGATTAGAAATTATTTAAATTTCATCAGAAGAAAAAGAGAGGGAAGCAAGTCAGCTTGTTAGCTGAGTCACCGTAGTTAACAGTCTGAATAAACCCACACTGCACACAGCATGTGGTAGAAACTGGGAATGTTTCTGCCTACTGACATTTGAAGTTCTGTATATCCAGGTAAGGGTAGTATTTTTTTTTTTTTTTTAGTGTTTCTATTAAGTGCTGTTTGAAATAAAGTAATGACTTTATTAAGTTACACTGTACTTCAGTGACCGTCAATCTTACTGGTAAACAGTAAGAACACAAACTTGGGATTTGTTTTGAGGATCCCAAGTGTAAAACAGGTACATATATTTGTCATAGGACATGGTCATCATTTTCTCTTCTCTTAGTGGTCTGTGTGTTCTGGTGGGGAAATCAGGTAATGCAAAGCTGTTCCCAGAATGATAAAGAACAGACGCATATCCTAGGACCAATGGCTACCCATAACCATTGTCAGAATGGCTGTGTATTTCAGAATCATTGGTGTAAAGCTCTTCCAGACATCTAGCCTATCTTCTATTCTCCAGTCACTGTCCACCTCTGCTATAAAAAGACAGATGACTGCCTCTCTAACCTTCCAGGATTTTTAAATTCAGAGCATCTTAATATGTCTTCTCAACCTCCTCATAAGGTGAATCAAAGAAAACCGTTAAGCACCTAAAGTATCCACTTTGAAACAAACCCCAAATTCCTTATTCCTCTTCCCTCAGAAAAGACTCAGCTGTGCTTTCATCATCATCTTGTAATAAATTTGCAAATTTCCCATGTGTAATTACCAAAGCAGCTGTAGAAAAGCTTCTGGGAGTTTACATGAGTAGTTACACTCAGAAACCTCAGCCTGCCAAAAGTTTTTTTTCAGAGATGGAAAAGGGAGGACTTTTGGCATCTAAAGGAAGGTAGAAAGGCCAGGAATACACCATTAAGTCATTACAGTATCTTATCCTTGGGAAACCCTGAAAGAAGAGGCATAGGAAGACTCCAACCTCTATAAGGCACTAAGCAAAAGCCGCATGTGTACCATGATGGCTACAGCCCTGGTTCCTTCCTGTTAAGTCTCTGCCTAGCTATCCTGTTGCTGCTTCTTTCGGGATTTCTAGTTGTCATTTCTTAGAATGATGTCTTGATCACATGGTGATATCGCAGTACAATGCTTGTTGTCTCATTCCACATCTTCATTCCTAAGATTAGATGTCCAAGAACTGCACCCACAGAACAGCATCATTGGTCACCGCATAAATGAAAACTAACCATTGGGAAAGTCTTTTAAGTATTCTTTGTAGAAGGTATTGATCTTGAAACACAGAGTCTTGCCTCCTCAATTCCAACTTGGGGGTGGGGGGATTTGATGCATTCTTCTAGAAGTGTGTTTTCGTACCTGCAGGCCACTTTCTTTTGTTGTTGTTGTTGTTGTTTTTGTCTTTTGTGGGGTTTGGGTTTTTTTTATTTAATATTTTTTTCTTATTTTACATATTGATCACAGTTCCTTCTCCCTCCCATCCTCCCTTGCCCCTCTACATACTTCCCCATCCCTTCCCCCATGGACTCCCCAAGGAGGGTGAGGCCCTCCATAAGGGATCATTAAAGTCTGTCAAGTCACTTGGGGTAGGGCCTAGGTCCTCCAGTATGTCTCCAGCCTAAGGGAGTATCCAAAGTCTGTTCCTACACTAGGGATATATCCTGGATCCATTGTCAGAGGTAACATAAACTTCCCAAGCCTCCTGAGACCCACATTCAGGGGGATCTGGGTGGGACTTACGCTGGTTTCCCAGCTATCAGTGTGGGATCCATGAGCTCACCCTTGTTCAGGTCAGATGTCTGTGAGGGTTTCTCCAGCCTGGTCTTGACCCCTTTGTTCATCTCTTCTCCCTCTCTGCAACTGGACCCCAGGAGTGTGGCTCAGTGTTTAGCTGTGGGTGCCTACATCTGCTTCCATCAGCTACTGGATGGGGGCTCTAAGATGGCATATAAGGTAGTCATGAATCTCATTATCGGGGAAGGGTATTTAAGGTAGCCTCTCCACTATTGCTTATATTGTTAGTTGGGGTCATCCTTGCAGGTCTCTGGACATTTCCTTAGTGCCATATTTCTCTTGGAACCTATAATGGCTCCCTCTGTTATTGTATCTTCTTTCTTGTTCTACTCCATTCTTCCTGCAACCCAATCGTTATGCTCCCTCATGCTCTCCTCTCCCCTCCTCCCCCTCTATTTCTCCCAACCCCCTCCCCCACTCCCAATTTTTTGGGAGATATTGTTCCTTCCCCCTGCTGTGAGGGGCCATAAATGTCTCTCTTAGGGTCCTCCTTGTTTCCTAACTTCTCTGGCAGTGTGGATTGTAAGGTGGTGATCTTTGCTCTATATCTAAAATCCACATATGAGTGAGGACTTAACATGTTCATCTTTTTGTGACTGGGTTACCTCACTTGGGATGGATTCTTCAAGTACCATCCATTTACCTTTGAATATCAAGATTCTGTTTTTTTTATCCATTCTTTAGTTGAGGGGCATCTAGGTTGCTTCCAGGTTCTGGCTATTATAAATAATGCTGCTATAAACATAGTTGAATAGATGTGCTTGTTGTATGAATGTGCATCTTTTGGATTTATGCCTAAGAGTGGAATTGCTGGATCTTGTGACTGAATCCCATTTTCCTGAGGAACGGCCATACTGATTTCCAAAGTGGCTATACAGGTTTGCCCTCCCACCAGCAATGGAGGAGTGTTCCCCTTTCTCCACATCCTCTCCAGCATAAACTGTCAATGGTGTTTTTGGTTTTAGCCATTCTGATAGGACTAAGATGGTATCTCAGAGTTATTGTGATTTGCATTTCTCTGTTGGCTAAGGATGTTGAGCACTTTCTTAAGGGTCTTTTAGCCATTTTAGATTCCTCTATTGAGAATTCTCTATTTAGTTCCATACCCTACATTTTAATTGATTATTTGGTGTTTTGGTGACTAGCTTCTTGACTTCTTTGTGTATTTTGAAGATCTACCCTCTGTCAGACGTGGGGTTGGTGAAGATCTTTTCCCATTCTGTGGGCTGCCATTTTGTCTTGTTGACTATGTCCTTTGCCTTAAAGAAGTTTCTCAGTTTCAGGAGATCCCATTTATTCATTGTCAATCTCAGTGTCTGTGCTACTGGTGTTATGTTCAGGAAGTGGTCTCCTGTGCCAATTCATTCAAGGGTACCTCTCACTTTCTCTTCTAAGAGGTTCAGTGTGGCTGGATTTATGTTGAGGTCTTTGATCCATTTGGACTTAAAGTTTTGTGCATAATGATAGACATGGACCTATCTGCAGTCTTCTACATGCCAGCATCCAGTTGTGCCAGTACCATTTGCTGAAGATGCTTTCTTTTTTCTATTGTGTAATTTTAGCTGCTTTATCAAAACTCAGATGTTCATAGGTGTGTGGGTTAATATCAGGGTTTTCAGTTTTATTCCATTGGTCTGTCTATTTTTGTGCCAATACCAAGCTGTTTTCAGGACTATAGCTCTTTAGCAGAGCTTGAAGTCAGGGGTGGTGATGCCTCCAGAAGTTCCTTTATTGTATAGAGTTGTTTTGGCTGTTCTGAGTCTTTAGTTTTTCCATATAAAGTTGAGTATTGTGCTTTCAAGGTCTGTGAAAAATTGGGCTGGGATTTTTATAAGGATTGCATTGAATCTGTAGATTGCTTTTGGCAAGATTGCCATTTTTACTATGTTGACCCTGCCTATCTATGAACATGGAAGATCTTTCCTTTTTCTGGTGTCTTCTTTAATTTCCTTCTTTAAAGACTCAAAGTTCTTGTCATACAGGTCTTGCTATATAGCAATTAGCTGTTAAGTTACTAAATATGGGTCATATCATGTGGAACTACATGGTAGAAATCTAAGCCTCTAAACCCCAATAGGTTCTTAGGGGATCTATCATCTTTTTTACTATCCTGCCTCCATGGAGTTACAGGAAAAAAAAAAAAAAAAAAAGTTGTCCTCTTACACAGCATTCCAGATATGTTTAGCTTTGTCAGTGGGTGGGATAATATTCACTTCATAAATTAATCTATTCCAGAATGTTAGTCAGTAAAAGAGCAAAAACACGGGGACTGTCCTCATGGCTCTCACATTCTAAAAGGTCAATCAAACAGTGTGCTACATGTGATGGGCTACGGAGGGAAACACAGGGTGTACGGCAGTGTAATACAGAAGCCTCGCCTTATCTGGAGGAGTGTGAGTGTCTTAGCAACTTTTCTGTTGCTGTGATAGAATTCCATGACCAAAGCAACTTAAGCAATTTGACTTATGATTCCAGAGGGTTTAAGAGTATGTGATGTTAGAGCAAAGGCATGGTGGCTGGGGTGGGATGCTGAGATCACATTTTCAGACTTTAAGTAAGAAGCAGAGAGAGTAAGCATTTGGAGTGGTATGAGGCTTTGAAACATCACAGCTCACCTCCACTGACATAGACCTCCCCATATGGTGCCACCACCTGTAGACCACATATGCAAATACATGAGCCTATGGGGGACATTCTCATTCAAACTGTAGACCAAGTATGCAAATACAGGTGCCTATGGGGGACAGTTGCATTCAAACTGCCACACACAGCTTCTGTGGAAAAAGCAACATCTAAACTGAAACTTGAAGAGTGATAAAGCAGTGTACCAAGGGAATGAAACAATCTTTAATATCTTCAGAGCTTTGGGGCATGAACAAATAGGCAGTTTGTGATAAAGGATGATGGATCAAGGTTCTATAGGCCATCTTAGAGGTTTGGGTTTGTTTGTTTGGTTTGGTTTTATTTTGTTTTTTTGGTTTTTCAAGGCAGGTTTTCTCTGTATTGCTTTGGAGCCTGTCCTAGAACTATCTCTGTATATCAGGCTGGCCTATAACTCACAGAGATCTGCCCGCCTCTGCCTCCTGCGTGCTGCAATTAAAGGTGTGCACAACACCCAGCCATCTTAGAGTTTTGTTGTTGTTGTTGTTGTTAAAATTTTTAAAGAACACTGGCCAGTTATAGAGTTAAAGCAAGTTGTTTATGTAATCAATAGTTTTTAAATGACACTAACTATAGACTAGAAGCTAAGTCATTGTGTCATTGTAAGAAACCAATCTAGCAAATCTAGCAATTTTTGTAGTAGCTTAGAGAGAGAGAGAGAGAGAGAGAGAGAGAGAGAGAGAGAGAGGGAGGGAGGGAGGGAGGGAGAGAGAGAGAGAGAGAGAGAGAGAGAGAGAGAGAGAGAGAGAGAGAGAGAGAGTTTAGTGGAACCTTAAAGGGATGGGAGATAGATCAGTCAGTAAAGTTTAGGTGAGGCTCACCCTAGCAGAAACTTACTATCTGTGGCAAAGCACATGGCTTAGGTACAGCCCACCTTAGCAGGTTAGGAGTTCAGTACCCTCCATTCCTAACTATTTGAACAACACTCATCCCTCCATAAGGGCTTTCTGAGTGTTTACAAATGAATGGGGCCATGGATGAACAACTGGAATAGGTTGAGCCTGACTCTGGTGTGACCATTCCTTTTTGTTCTGAAGGAACCACCATCCTTTTTCTTTCCTAAGGCTTTCTCTCCTTTGTGAATTTCTCAGAAGTGCAGACTGTGTAGGACTTAAGAACCACCTGAAGTCAGGCAGCAGAAACTGAAGCTGCTCAGAGCCCCTAGGTTTGCATGTCCTTTGCTTGTCCTATCACCTATGTTTGCATTAGATATGGTTGGATGACAGTTACGTCAGAAGTTTCAAGAAGAGGAGAGGAGAAAAAAGAAAAGGATAGGACAGGACAGGACAGGACAGGACAGTACAGGACAGGACAGGGTAGGGCAGGGGAGGGGAGGGGAGGGGAGGGGAGGGAAGGGAAGGGAAGGGAAGGGAAGGGAAGGGAAGGGAAGGGAAGGAAAGGAAAGGGAAGGGAAGAGAAGGGAAGGAAAAGAAAAATGTCCGTTAAGAGCCTTTTGCTGAGTTATAGGAGCCCTAGCCTGTGGAACATCATTGCTAATTGATTAAGTCATTATGGTCGTAACATGTCAGAACAGTTCAAAGGCAAGAATAGTGCTGGTATGAAGCTTCTAGAGGATTCTGCAAAACTTTAAGTACTTAAATTTTCTGGTGCATGTTGCTAAAGAAAGTATGTTGACCATATTGACAAATCAAATGGCTTGTGACCGTGGAAGTCCAAATCCCTAGGGTACTGAAAAGCCACAGCCAAGATTGTGTTTTACTTCTTATTGCCCACAGAGAGTATCCAAGAGTTCATTTTCCAAGTTCAGAACAAATCAGGATTCAGAAGTGTCAAACCAGCTCCTCTCCTCTGGTTGAATTAGTGGCTCAAAGCCCTGCTGTACTCCTGAACTTATAACTCAAAGCCAACCATGCCGGTCAGCCACCAGCTTGTGTCACTTGTTCTTTGGTTTGACTTGGTTAGGAGGGGAGCTTCAGTTCATTTCTGCTCAACTGGAGAGCATGCTATAAGTGAGGCAGTGCTCTCACTTGTCCTTCTTTGCTTCTGTCCAGTATGACTGTCTCATCTTCTCAGGCGTGGCCAGACTGATTAACACGACATCATTGATCTGCTGTCTACTGAGTGATTCCATGTGACTCTGTTAGCCTTGAATGACTTATAGGCCCCTTGAATGTGTGTGTGGGGGGGCAGGGGCAAAGTATACTTGTAAAAAGATAAGCCACACTTGAAAGTATGTGTCTACATGTTTAATACAGTCATACAGCAGTGGAGAGGAGGTAGGCAGAGGCTGCAACAAGTTAGAAGATGCTGAGGAAGCCTAACCATGCAGCAGAGAGAAAGGCAGCACCATGCCACCTGAAGGAAACAAAGCACATCAAGAGAACACAGCAAGGCTGGGGTGGTGCTCAGGGCTGGAGCAATAGGCTGGTCAAAGGTCAAGGCTGAGAAAGAAGCCTGGAGAGAGGAAAAACAAGTGGGACATTCTGCTTCTTGTGGGGTAAGACTTTAGGCTTCACTTACTTAAAGTCATTGTCAAATCTGCCTAAATTTCCTAGTCCCCTGTAACTAATTAAGAAGGTGTGAGTTTACAGTTGGATGAATTCTGAAATCCTGTATTCCTATTGTATTTAGAAGGGTTTCCTTCCCTGATAATGAAAGTAACATCTTAAAAGAATTAAAAAGTGGGGAAAAAATTAAAAAGTGGGGAAAATGATTTGACTAGGAAAATCAGATGTATGCAGAAAATTATAACCTTGAAGTAGGGCTAAGACTCTGTGTGTATAGATTGCGTCTTGATTTCTCACCTAGTGTTTGTTATCTTAGGCTTATTAAAAGCCACACAGACATCATTTTTTGTATTGCATGTCATGGAATATCATTTTTTCTGTGGTTAGGCATTTTGATAACACTATTGTGAACACCCTCTGTGCATGTCCTTATCTAGTAACTCCTCAAGATCAAGTCCTAGCAATAGGACAACTAAGTTAAATCGCAAGTACATTATGGCTCCTGCTGTTAATTAACAGATGCTTCCCATATACTCAACCTGTGGGTTGCTACCTCTTAGGAGGTTGAACAACTCTTTCACAAGGTTGTCTAAGACCATGGGAAAACACAGATATTTACATTTTCATAACAGTAGCAAAATTACAGTTAAGAAGTACCAACAAAAATAATTTCATGAGTAGAGAGGTCACCAGAATACAAAGGACTGTGTTAAGGGTTGTGTTGTTAGCAAGGTTGAGAACCACTGCATGCATGATACATGAGCAATCCCATTTTTAAAGAAGGAATTTTTTTAATGTGATCAAGTGTTTGCCTGCATGGATGTCTGTGCACCACTTGCATGACTGATGCCCTTGAAGGCCAGAAGAGCTCCCTGAAACTAGAGTTACAGACAGGTGCAGGCCACCATGTGGGTGCTGGGAACTGAATTTGGCTCCTCTGCAAGAGCAGTTTAAATGCTGAGCCATCGCAGCAGCCCATGCCCATCTCACCTATACCAGTAAGCATATGTGTGCCACCCTCTCTTTGAATAACTCTGTAAAGCAAGTTAAATAAGGCATCCCGGCTTCGTGTAAGAATTGCAATGCAGTGGGCAACTTGAGGCTCCTTATTCTTTAAAGATGTTGCTCAGAAGTCAGGTCTCCCAAGCCAGTCTCATGGTCTTTCTCCTTGGACTCTTCCTAAAGCTACTCTGTTCTCATAGTTTTCCTTTAAATTAATATTGTATTCTCAAAGTGTGTTCAACACAATTTTTCATAGTTTTGCAATGTGTCAATACGTGATTTTCCCTGAATGAATGCCAAAATAAGAAAGATCTGGGGCACACTAAGCTAAACAGGTAGGCTGGTGAACACTGTGATCAAACTCAGAGAGCCTCTGAGCATACCTCAGAAGTAATGCTGTTCCTTACCTTTCCTTCTACATTTAGCCCATTCTGCCCTGCTTTAATTCTTCCTTTGGTTTTCTATCTAGAGTGCATTGAACAGTACAGTGGTCCTGCCTTTTAAAATGCTTTCACATGGGGATGTCTGTCAGAAAGAATTCCCTGTCTTGATGTAATTTCATACAGTGCCCCCCCCAAAAAAAACCCCAAAAAACAAACAAAAAAAAGATACCAAGGCTCCCTCAACAGTGTAAAATTTAAGGCAAATTCTTAAGAAACATGTGGTATTTATTGTTTATTTCTGTGAATATGGGCAGATTGTCTGAATGGAATATTTTGAGTTATTGTCCTAAAGGGTTTTTTGTTTGTTTGTTTTACCAATCTGTTTATTCTGAGTGTCCCACTGCACATTTCCCACAGCATTGACTGTATGGAACAGAAAAGGAGCATCTGTGGATTGCTTCTTCTCTCTCTCTGGAATTTTCCTCAGTGAACACAGGGAAACTCTTGTCTGTCTCCACCGATAAATACCTGGCTTCTTCCAGATCTGGAAAGAGCCATCTGGGCTATTGTTTTAAACATACATTATTAGACTGAATGTGTCCTGCTGCCCCAAAATCCCAGCTTTAAAGGAAGAGATACCTGTTTCTGCCAGGCAGATGGGATCTTCCTAATTCTGATCGCTCCTCATTCCCCTTGCTTCTTGCACCCCTGTCACCATCAAATCAGTTGGGTTTCCTTAAGGAACACTCAGTGACACTTGACTAGACACTGTGTCCTGAACCCTACCTGATTTTTCTCTTCCTGCCTTCCTCTCCCTCAGGTGTCGGTAATCAACATGTCACCAATACCCAGCACTGGAGCTTTTCTCCTCAGTTCTCGCACTCAACTCGTTGCTTTAAATAGAGTGGCAAATGGCTTTTCCAGTGCCATCTCTCACCAACCACATGTAGACAAAGCTGAAGCCTCCATCCCCTGGGGAGCCCCAGTCCCCAGCTCTCCATAGCCTCCCTGCTAAGCTCTCTTTCTCATTCATGTTCCCCCCCTCCCCCACTGCCTTGTGCTTTCTATCTTTCAACCGTTGCAGAGTTGTTCTTCTACGTTTGTACTTCTTGGCCAAGGCCTTCTGGACCCCAAGTTCGTTTTGTAAGTTAAATGAAAATTTTAAGTTTCCTCAGGAAAGGCTATCTTACTGAAAGAAGGGTAGTGTGCATGTTTAAGTGATTTATTTTTCAGTTTGTTGCAGTGACTTAAAATGTGGTGTTTGTTTAAGGTTTGCTTTGAAGCATCTTTGTGGCCAATTTCTGTAAGAGGCCCTGAGGTGCTTAAAAAGATGTGTGTCTGCTAGTAACCAATGCAAGGTTGCAGAAGTGCAGACCACAGTAATCATTGTGCTCTTCATATCTTCTGCATATCTTCTGCATGTACACGTGTGAGTGTGCCTGAGGTCAACCTCAGGTATGGTCCCTGGGAGACATCAACCTTATATTTTGAGACACAGTCACTCACTGACCAGTTTTTAATTCCCCAGCATTGAAATTACGAGTGCAAACCACCACACCCAACTTTTTTATGAGGTTGCTGGGGATCAGTCTCAGGTCCTTGTGCTTACAAGCCACACACTTTACTGACACAGCCATCTCCCCAGCCATTCTTTAGTTTTAAAAATCCCTACTTTATCAGTTATTGAAAGTACAATATTAAAGTCCCCCTCTTCAGTTCTCTTTACACTGTCATTTTTGGTTTCGCACAATTTTAAATTTTGAAACTATGCCATTAAGAGTGTAAACGTTTAGAAGTTTTATTTCTTAGCCAGTTATTCTGTTACCAATGTGTACTGATCATTTTATTTCTAATAATGCTCTTTGTGTCATAGTCTGTGTGGACCAACTTTTCCTCTTTTTGTGCTTTGTTCATTGTATTTTCCATTACCTGATACTGAACCTTCTTGACTCCATGCTTGTTATTTGTTCTTGGTTTTTTCCTAAAGCAACACATAGTTCTATTTGTTACTGAATTCAAAGATCTTTACTCACTGAATAATTCATAACAACCATTACTACCATAATGTTTTTATTTCTAACATTGTACTTGTGTAATTTGCTGTGAGATGTATTTTTCTGTCCTCTTGTCACCTGTTTTCAGTTTTTAAAGCATTAAAGTATGAGTGCATAGGATATACCTATATTTCTAGGGTATTGTGACCTGAAATAGCCTTCTTCGAAATGCATATCAAAGTCTGTACCTTTTCTTGCTAGCCTTTTGCCTTTATATAGTGATTGTCAGTTTCATTGCTTCCTGTGTATTTGACATTTTGCTTCTAGTTTAAGAGCAGAAAACATTGCCAGTTCTCTGAAAGTATTGGTTTTTGCTTTAAATGTTCTTTAACTGATTGACAGTGATGTCAGGCTTACATGTAATCACCACCTCTTGGCTTGTTCACATGCTTCACAAACCAATTCTCAAATGCCAGATCTGCTGACTTGCTGAATGAAGATAGTCACTTCCCAGGTGCTGCTGGAGTGTCAGTGTTCAGTGACACTATTGCAACCTAGTTAGTCATGAGTATCAAAACATGACAATCCAAGAAAATCTCAGGTGAGGTTTTTTTAAAGGGACATGAGGTGAAAAAAGAACAGTTGAAGAGCTTGTACATAGACACAGCTTTATTCTTCAGCAACTTCAAACTGCCTGCAATTCTGCATGGGTGGAACCATCTTCTCCACCTGCTCCCAGCCTGGTACCCCAGCATGCTGGCTTCCTCTTCTGCAGAGCAGGACTTCCTTTAATACTCTTTCTCCCCTCCCCCCTCTCTCCTCCGTCCTCTCAATTTTTTTCAGATGTAAATTTTTGGAAACAATTTTAGGTTTACACAAAAGCTATAGAGATAGTACATAGAGTATATGCATGTCCTCTGCACTCCCCCTAAACATTTCTGTCTTGGTAGGTACATTTGCCGCAGCTATAAAACTAACACTGAGCCATTTCTGTTGAAGAAGGCTTCATCTTAATGTCAACAGTTCCTGTTCCAGAGTGCAGGATCAGATGCCACATTGTACCTTGTCATAGCCTGCTTAGTCTGTTCTCTGTCTGACTGTGTTTTGTTTTGTTGTTTGTTTGTTTTTTATTCTTTTCCCTTCAATTTCTGTTACTTTGGTAGTTCTAGATCCTATTTTTAGTCTCTGAGATGTTGCTAGCTCACCATGTTTCCTAGGATGCTTGTCACATACAATACTGTGGCTGTGGCATAAAGTGAATCACTTTGAAGAAGGGAGTATAATGTGCACATCTTCCAAGGAATCCCTTGCAAATGCACATGCTTGTGTATAAACACCAGTATGCATAGATTTGTGATAAGAATGCTGTGAAGTGTTTTACACAGTTATAAAATAATGTCAGAAAGTGGAGTATAGAACAGTATATATAGTGTGCTGTGACAACGGGTTCCCTTTTCCTTCTTGTCCACAATAGCTCTGTTTGTTTTCTCGCTGCCCTCTCACTGGGCTCTGCTCTTGAATCCTGTCTCTACACAGGCACCTCCGAGTCTCCAGTTCATCCCTGTGCTGCTCCAGGTACCACGCTGGGATAACCTTACACTCCTGATCTCTCTGCTTCCCAAACAAGTACTTAACTACTGAGCTAGGTCCCCAGCCTAGCCTGTAACTGACCAAGATTGGATTGGCTAGCCTCCTACCCCAGGATCAGCCAGTCACTCCTTTCTTCACTAGAATTACAAGCATGCACTGCCACGTTCAGCTGTTTTGAGGCCCAGATCTGAAGACTGAACTCAGTCCCCCAAATTTGTTCAGCGATAAATTATTGTCAGGTCAGTAATTTATGAACCAAGTTCTTGTCCTAGCCTACCTTAAAGTTTTCTTTATATATACCTTTTAAAATTTTATTCATCAATGTTTTTCTTGTGAGGGTTGGTTATGTTGTGTTTGTTGTGTTGTGTTGACAAAATCTCGCTATGAAGCCCAGGAACTCTCCTATTCAACCTCCCTTGTGCTGGTTTTGCAGGAGTACACCACCGTGTCCCACTCTCATGCCTCTCTTTAAAGGACATAAAAGCATTTCCTATCAAGTATTACTTAAACTTATAAAATAAAGCCTTTATGCTTAAAAGAAAAGAAGATGGTAATTTTCAGTGTACTTTTTCAGACTACATGTGTCTTTGTTTTTTTTTTCCTGTAAGAATTCTCATATGCATTCCTCCCCATTAAAGGAGGTGGATCCATGTGAGGTCCATTTTTCAGCTTGTTTCTGATTTTATGCTGTGTCCTTTCAGTCCTGTGAATGCTGCCCCACGTGTCTTTATGCAAATGTTTCTGGTCTAGTAATTGATTCTCTCCAGGTGATTTCCATGGGTGGAATCCTATGCCAAGGGAGTGCCTGGTTTATGTGATTATGTCGACTATCTTGCTGCATCACTGCTGACCTTGCAGGATGTACTGTTTTCCAGCCCTGTAGACTACCTGTAATTGATTTGCTAATTCTCACATGTAAAACAGCATACCTTCTAAGTGTTGTCAAGTCAATGTCCTTGGTTGCAGGTAAACGTAGAGTGGATGTTTGTACAGCATACATTACTGATCTTTTATTGTGTTAATGCATATTTCTAGGCATTAATCTCAAAAATCTTTATTTTAGGCTCTATTCTTTGAAAAGATTTGGAGCTTAAACAAACCAAAAGAGTAGAGGAATTCACCCCAGAAAGTGGCTGTGTTTATAAACAAGCAGTCTTGAAATACAAGACCACTGTGGTGATTGGAATGGTGTGCATTCCAGAATATCCTGCTCACTAGGTGCCAAGCCCACCAAACGGCTGGGGAAAGCCTGAGCAGTGCATTAGCCTCAAGCTGCTCAGATGGGGCCAATCTGAATTCCTGAGCACTAGGATTGCTCTTCACCCCAGATCTCAGGGTGTTCCAATCCACTCAGTGTTTGCATCCAGGGCTCTGTGTCCTTCTGATGTCTGCCAGGGTTCTTGTTTGTTTAAAACAAAACCAACAAACAAAAAACAGATTGCCACCAGGTCTAAGAACATTTTCTCTCTTTATAAGTGTATTTAATAATAAAACAGAAACACATGTTCTTTTTCCAAACACCACACTAATTCAAAAAAGCTTGTTCACTAGATGAGATATACAGAAGAGCTACGAATTACAAAGACAGAAATTAAATTGTAAACTATGCTGAGATGCTTTGGAGAAAACCTTAACAGGGGTAATCAGAGAGGCCAGCCCTCCTGGTTTGCTCTGCTTGCAGTCTGTCCTGTGTAGGAAATGGGGGGGGGGTGCTGGGACTGTTTCATAATCTGTAACCACAAAGGGATGGCTCAGATCTTTATCTTCTATAAACTACATTCATAAGCTGTTGTTTTGCTCACTTTCCTGAAGTCTTCAGTGTTTTGAGCCCAGCACAAAAGGGTGTGTGTGTGTGTCTGTTTGAGTTGTTTCAACTTCCTTCTTTAAGTAGGTCCCTAAATGTTGTTAGCTATTAAAAGTCAGTTAACTGTCATTACTTCATCCACCTTTTGGGTACTTTCAACTCTCTTAGTAAATTAGAGTAAAGCCTGGTATTGGGGACAGATAGCTGTGTTTGGGGCAAGAGAAAGGAAAGATACAACACACATATTACCATCAGAGCCACTGAGTGTAGATATTGACATTCATTTTCAGAACTGAAGCCTCATGACAGACTGTGTAGTCACTGAAGACAGAGTGCTGTCCTGTGCGTCCCCTCTCCTACAGTCTGACATCAGCCTCCCCATACTGCTTCAGTTAATGAAAATATGAGATCCCTGCAAGAGGCTTGGCTTTAGCTGGTTAGGGTTGACAGTAGTTGTGTGTGTGTGTGTGTGTGTGTGTGTGTGTGTGTGTTCATGTGGAGGATAGAGGTCTAAACCTTAACCAGTCTCCACATTATTTTTTAAGGCACAGTCTCTCCCTGAACCCAGGGCTCACAAATTCACCAACGCTAGCATGCCTCAGGGGTCCATTGTCTTCCATTGCCTTCTCCATTCTGGGATTAGAAGTATGTGCAACTAATCCCAGCTTTTTTAGGTGGGATTGGGGCTCAAACTCAGATCCTCATGCTCATGTAACAAGTGCTTCACTGACTACTAAGCTATCTCCTAAGCCTCTAACAACCTCTGGACCTGTGACTGGCTGGGTAAACTCTTACCCTCCCCCCTCTTACTTCAGAACTCTGATCTGGTCATTTCTCTGCTGTGGACCCTAGTAGTCCCTATATCTCACAGGACTCACTATCCTAGTACTTGGAAGATGCAGTCTAATCCATAGAGGATTGGAAACAGCACATGACTGTTTCAGTGAATCACTTAGGCTACTGTGAACCTGTACCATCCCTCTTGAGTCCTATGACTATGTCTCAGTTCTGCTGGAGCTTTGCCTTTGTGTCCCTTGTCTTTACTGAGCTTGACCCTTTTACCTATATGCCAAATCAGAAGAACTTTTCCCAAAGCAAAGAGAAAAACATATATAAAAAATAATTCAACCACAGTGTTTGTATTTGTCAGATATACATGTCTGTCAAGTTTTTAATGTCTAAACCAAAAGTTGTCCATAATGACCATTCAGAAGAAGTTAGCTCCTTGCCTCTGGGTGATGCAAAAGTGGATTGTAGCTAAAGACTCACTTAGCAGATATTCCGTTAGTGTTCACTGTGTGCCAGGCATCTCAGAGGCCAAGATTCCTAGCATCATGGTGAGTACAGATCAGGCAGGAAGAAACAGGCAAGCAATGCACCCATCCATAAGTGTTCTAGTAGCAGAATTAACACAGGTGTCTGAGAGAATATTGTAAGGTGATGAGAAAGCAGCTTCAGGTGGCTTTCAGTAACAATTTAGTTTGAAATTAATGTTTATTTTACATATTAGAATGCATAAGACACAGCAGAGAAGGCTAAAATAAATTAGTACTACAGACCTGAATATTGTCACCTGCTTTAGGTTTGACAATGGTCTGTCTTGCTCAGGTTGTCTTCCTTGGGCCTTAAAGCTTTCTTTTCTTATGAAGTAAATTGATTCCAGATATCATCTTGGATACAAAGTTAAATTACCACCAGGTTCCCTATGTAGTAGTTTCATTTAAAAAAAAAAAAAAAAGAGGTGAATTTCAATGAAATGAGTTCCAGAATGATGTAGCCCACTTCAAGAGACATAAGGCAAAGTCCTTCAGTGGCCAGTATTGTACATACACATTTGGATACTCTGAAAATTCCTGGGGTGTGTTCTAGAAGACAGAGTGCTCACGTGGAGGGCCTCCAGAAGACTTGGCAATGGCAGCCCACTTGTAGTCTATCCCAGGGATCCTCAACATGAGCCAGCCTACTTTCTGTATTGACTAGAGAAGGGGTAGCCAGTCTGCATGGGTCCAAGGCAGGATGTACACAGAGACAGGATTTGCAAATCACAACTTCAGCTAGGTTACCTCCAAAAGAGCTGAACATAGTTCCTGAACCAGCTTAATCCTAATCAAGAGTTCTTTTTCAGACCTTGGGAAACACTAAAGCAGACAGAGAAATCTTAATTTCTGCCTCTGGGTACCAAATAGGGCCTTAACACTAAAAATCTTATTAAACCATTTATGAAACATTTAGAACTTCTTTATAACTCTTTATTGCCCAGTTAATCTCTGCAGCTTCCCTGGTAGCAAGTTGGTACCCTGTCCTCCATTTTGAAGATTAGATATAAATAGGTCTAGTGATTTCCCTAAGTCTGTCCTGTGAGTCAGGTCCCCCACCACTCCATAGCACAGTAATAGTATTGAGTCATGCCTTTACCAGAACAAATCGCTTAGACTACCTAAACCTTTGTCTATTCACGTATACATGAGACACTAATCATCACTGTCCTCCTTGTTGTAAAAATAAAATGAGGCAAGCTGGAAATGCTAAATGCTGGTCACAGTTGCAGGGGATTAAGTCAAAGTATGTAGCAGCCTCCTTATTTCATAGTAAGGAGTGTCATTTGTTCTAAACCAGAGCAGGGGAAAAAAAAAATGAAGCAAGGCATCCTGTGGCCGACCCTCTAATAAAGCCAAGCCCCTTCATTTGATTTGGATTAGAGAAAAGAAGGGAAACAAGGACCAGCAAACAAATGAGAGGGATGAGGATGTCAAGAAAGGAGATGGGACTGGTTAAGTTGTGTGTCTTCCGCTGTAGCGTATACTGAAAATACTGATGTTGGTTGGCATAAGTGAGTAATAGAGAGAACTCAAGACTACTGCAACATACTGAGGTTTCAGCTCCAGAGCAGAGGGTGCTTCAGCATCTACAATCTGCTCTCCACGCTGTTGACCTCTATCCAGGAGCTATAAATGATTACTAAGGATTGTGGTGCTTTCTTCCCCTCCCCCAGCCCCCCACCTCCTGTTGTTTTCTGAGCCACGCTTTAGAAAAACAAGACAAGAAACTCAGTTGTCATTGCCCATACACTGTCTGGCCACTGACCTTTGAAGCCAATAACCTTTAGTGTTCCCTGGTCTTGAGAATCCCAGATGGCCTTGGCTTTCTGCTTGTCACTGCTGAGGGCCATGCTTAGAGAACAAGGCAGCCTGGAGAACAAGGCCACTGATGCAGACACTGCAGGTTCAAGCAAAGTACCAGAACAGCTGGACATGACGACTTATACCCATGAGCCCAGCACTTGAAAGACTGAGGCAGGAGGATCACCCACAAGCTCTACGGCTACTGGCAGACTACATAGCAATTTGCAGGCCTGCCTGAACCACAGCGATCCTGTTTCAATGAAAACTTACCAAGTAACATGGTGTCTTCCAGCTCTATCCCAAGTTGCCCCCTGCCCCCTTTGTAAATTGGGCATATAGGAGTAGAATTGAAAGATCAAGAAAATATAGAAACTAAAGCAAGCAATGAGGGGCATGTGCGGGAAAAAAAAAAGTTATGGGAATAAAAATGCCATGAAGTGTATACACACACATTGACCATATTCTGAGAGCCTGATTAGACATCCGAGAAATTCACCTTACTGAATGTACTCTCAAGTGATACATTGTTTGGTATTTTCACAGTTGACAAACAATATTATATTTCTCTTCTAAATAATACTGACCTAAAAACTTGACAGAAAGTTCCCCTCTCCCATAATGGCTTGCATTCTCTTGTTACAGAGATTCCTTTGGTGAGTAGGAACCAAGTTACTTAACATCTTTGGCCTCACTCTTCATATGTATAGTGGGTTCGCTAATAAACTCATAGGATAGCCACAGTGATTCATAGGATAGTCAGCACTGGGCCTGGCTGAGGGCGGCTGCACAGTACTCTTACGTAATGCTTCATTATAGGCTGGGTATTTTCCAAGTTCAGATACAAATAAATAGTAATTAAGTGTCTTTTTGGTTTCCAGGGTCCCTAACCAAAATTCCCTGTTGTCCCTTGAAGCAGACCTCTGTCTTCTGGGGTGCCCAGGCATCCATAGTCACACTGTGACTGTCTTGTATCTTACCACAATCTCTAGTCTGCCTGATCATTTGAGGTCATCTTTCCCCATCTCACAAAGAATGTCTCTACTATAGACATTATCTCTGCCTCTAAAACACTAGTCAAATTGTCATCTATTGCAGCAGGTACAGGGCATAGTGAGTCTTGCAGCCCATCTCTGTGTGCCCGCTGTTTCTATGCCAGCTCCCTTCTGTGGCTGTGCGCTGTGGGAAGCAGAGGTGGTTGCTCCCCTCAGTCTGTTCTGTTGAATCTGAAATCTGTCTGATTGTCCATGTGATGCTAACTCTGGGAATTCTGGAATGGACTCTGCTCTGCTTGCTCATTAACCTGACTTGAGGAAAAGAGGAACAAAGTCACTCAGACAGAGAGATTAAGAGGTTTAAGCATCATCACAATTACACAACTTCTCCAGATCTCCAAGTGTTAGTATTATCTAGTGTGAATCTGCTCTGTGAAAACTAAGCGTAAGATGAGATTCTCTAGGTACTGTCTAGTGTAATCCAAATATTAAATTCACAAAGCTAGACCCATAGGAAAAAATAGAAAGACCTTGGCTTAGCCTACTTCTTGCCTTACAATCATTACAATTTTCCTTGGTGAGTCTCCGCTGCCAATCTTACTGTCTGATGTAAGATCACCATGCTTACTATGCTGCTGAGAAATGAAGGCTATCACCTTTTCAAAAGATCTTCCAACTGGCAGTTCTTGGATGGCATTTACTGCTTTTTGCTTTGAACATGGACTGTGTGTACATAGCCTCCCTGTGCTGTATCAAAGGCGCGGCTACAGCCACATCCCAAGAGCTCATTCCATGCCACTTCGACAGGCAGCTGCCAATATCAAATGCTAGTTGTCTGGTCATAGGTAAAGTGACCTTTCAGTGTCTCAGTTCTCTTTTGTAAAAAGAAAATGATAGAATCCCAAAGAAAATGATAGAATCCCATTGCATCACTGTGAAGATTAATGCAGAGTACACGTAGCCTGGCACAGAATTAGGCTTGGTAAATGCCAGCTACTTCTGCCGTGATGCCAATGCTGCTGTGAGTGGTGTGCCCTTCCTCCTGGCTCCCTATACTCTGTGTGTGCCTCTAAGGTAACAGTTTTCTACCAGGAAGAAGCCCAGTTTCTGCTCGGGGTAGGAGTAGCTGCTACAGTGCTTGCTCACTAAAAGTGGGACCCTCCTTATTTAACTTCACATTCTTTACACTACTGTAAAACTAGACTCTAGTTAAAATGACTGCTCTCAGTGCCAGGCATGGTGGTGCACACCTTCAATCCCAGCACTGTGGAGGCAGAAGCACGCAGATATCTGTGAGTTCAAGGCCAGTCTGGTATACATTGTTCTAGGACAACCAGGCCTGTTACACATTTTCTTGAGCCGCCCCCCCAAAAAATATTGTTCTCTTTTTAAAAACGAATAAGTGCTTAATTACAAATTAGAAAACACAAAAGTAATAATTCAAAATTAAGATCACATGGCCATACTTACCCTAGATACTACTGTAAACGTTGTGGTGCCTCTTCACATTCTATTCCCATGGCTGAACTCACACTATGTGCTCAGTTATGAGGGTAGACTTTACACGCTCTGTCAGTTCTTCTGTTCCTTTGCAGATGTGCTGAAGTTGTCATAGCTGTCATATAATAAATAGTGTTAGCCTGCTTGTTCCTGAGTCTGCAGACTTCAGTTACTGCAAATAACTGAATTGGATTATAGAGGCCTTAATAGTATCTTAGAAGATTCAGTCCATAAGGAAGAAATAAAGTCACTGTGTCAGAAGCATCGGTCAGACTATGTGATCTGGCTATTTAAGTTTAAGTTTAAATGAAGTTTGCATTAATTTCTTCTCTCTTAAAAATGAGACATGTGTTCAGCACTTTGCTGCATAATTCTTATTTTTGAGTAGTCCTTTTAGGAATTATATGTTCAAAAAAATAAAATCAAGGGTGAAGCAGCGTCACTGCTAAAAGATGGCCTGGCACAAAGATAGACTGTGAGTATGGTAGGGAGGGTGTTGGTGAGCATGGGGCTCTTATGAAGGCAAAGGTGACCTTTCTTGAACTGCACACTTTGTGGTAATGAACTCTGACAGGTATACTTACTCATATATAAACACGTTATGTTACCCTAGAACTGTCTTTATCTAGTTTGCAGTCAACCAACTTTTCTACTCCCAACCACTGAAATCAGTTTCCTTTCCTATATTTGTCCCTTTTCTAGGTTCTGTAAATGGAATCATACCATATAAATTATTTTGAACCTGGCTTCTTTGACTTCACTTGATGTATTTGAGATTCATGCACATTGCAGCATGATCTATTGTTCATCCTTCTTCCTGCTGAGTACTATTCCATTAATGGTCTTCCATGGTTTTTATACATTCTCTGGCTAAAGAATGTCTGAGATGTTTCCAGTTTTTACAGTTAACTGACAAAGTTCATGAGTTTGTTTTTATTTAGCTTATATGAATATCTAGGTGAGGGATCCCTAATTGTACACTAAGCTAAGGGGAATACTGCTAGATTGATTTCCAGAATGGATTGACAGGTTTTGTTTTGTTGTTTTCAAACAGGCAATTCTGATAAGTCTGAGTGGGACCTTTAATTTGCATATCTCAATGCAATAAAACACGCACAATAATAATGATTTGTTTTAAGTTGGTTGTTTCCTTTTCAGTAGGCTTTAAAAGTTTTTATTATATCCTGTATGCAAATCCTCTGTCATTTGTGTGAAGTGCAAAGATGTTCTCCTCTTCTGTGGCTTTCCTTTCCTTTTCCTTTACTGTGGGTTATAGGCTTTTATTATTCTTTAGAATCCTTATATACTTATATAATCCAGTCCCAAAGAGTTTTCTTCTGTTGGTTTGTGAAGTTTTATAGATGGAGGTGTTAGATGTAGGTATATTATCTGTTTGGGGTTGATTTTTGTCTGTGATACTGTGTGTGTGTGTGTGTGAGAGAGAGAGAGAGAGAGAGAGAGAGAGAGAGAGAGAGAGAGAGAGAGAGAGGGAGGGAGGGAGGGAGGGAGGGAGGGAGGGAGGGAGGGAGGGAGAGAGGGAGGGAGAGAGAGAGAGAGAGAGAGAGAGAGAGAGAGAGAGAGAGAGAGAGAGAGAGAGAGAGAGAGAGAGAGACTTTTGTCATTTGTTACCATGTATTGTGGTATTTAGCTGTGGTGGTAGGAACCAAAACTATCCACATTCTTATTTCCCAAATTTATAAATAGCATTTTATGTAGCAAAAGATATAACTGAATCAAAGATCTTGAGAAGAACAGTTTTTCTATTTATCTAGTGGGCCTTGAATCTGGTCCTTAGAAGGAGGCTGGGAGATCTTGAGATACACAGAAAAAGAGGAGGCAGTGTGTCCACAGCAGCAGAGCCTGGGTCATAAGTCCACGAGCCAGGGAACACTGGAGCTCTCATACAGTTTCTCCCAAAGAGCTTTCAGGGGTCACAGCCCTGCCAGGAGGGAGCCACCCAGTGTCACCCCGTGGTATACTCATGACTTTACAATACTCTCAACACAGTTTTTTTGAAAAGGCTCTCCTTCTTCACCCAGTAGCCTTTCCACACCTGTCAGAACCAGTGGCCACACTCATGCACTGTCCCTGCTTTAACTGTTTACCACATTAATGCTGCCATGTCATTTAAAAAAAGACAGCATGAGTCCCACTGTTGCCTTTTCCAAAAATCGGCCTGTGCTAAAGCTGATGACAGCTGTGCTGAAGCTTTCTGTCACCTAGGGAACTTCGCTGTCTCCCTAACGTCAAGTCCTTGACCGAAGTCCCAGTGTCTGCAGCATTCAGCTCTCCTTTATCTGATTTTGCTGTCTGTAATTTTTAACATGCAGGTTAGAATTCTAAGTACTTCCTTGATTTTGGTACATTAAAAAACAATTAGTTTCTAATAGTGCATTGCTAGTGTGGCATAAGGATGAATTATGGCCAATAACAGCTATGTATGTGGCCCAAACAAGTCATAAAAGTAATTAAAACAATGAGTTTTTTTATTTAAAAAATACATTGTGTGTGTGTGTGTGTGTGTGTGTGTGTGTGTGTGTGTGTGTGTGTGTACATGTTACATGTGCAGATCAGGCCAGCTTACAGAGTGAGTTCTCTCCTCTTGAACTGTTCTAGTAAGAGCGGGTTTGTAGCCAGGGTGGTGGTGTAGACCTGTAACTTCAGTACTTGTGAGCCTGAAACAGGAGGGCACAGTGAGTTGGAGGGCAGCCTAGGCTACAACCCCTACCTCAAATGCACTGTCTTTAACTCAGCACACGCCTCTGTTTGCTCACTTTACAGTAGAGGTGGAGAGCATGGCACTATCACCCTCCAGACATTCCCAGAAGGCTCTGCTCCTCTGGAGTAAGATGAGTGTTGTAAGGGGAAACCTGGAGGGAGATGAGATGCAGATTCTTGGCCTGTTTCCCATCATTACCTTAGTCAAGTGCATTTCGATTATTATTAAGTAGGAGGTGTTTTATTACCCACACAGGGATTTTCAGTTCAGTTAATATGCTTGATACTGACATTTAATTTTTTTATCGCTGTTCTCTTATCCTTTCTTAGCCCCTAGCAATTCTAAGTCCTGTTTTATAGGGCTCTTATTTTCTAGCCATATTCTGTTCCTGTGTGTGTTGGAAATGCAGTTTTATCTCTATGATGTGTTACTAATTAAAGCAAACTCTTTCAAGTAATAAAACAGTCTGCCCTGTTTCTAACCCTGAAAGTCCAGAAAGAATTGAGAACGGACCGGTGTAGCTGATAGATCCCATTGCATCCTTGAGAACACAGTTGTTACTTTTTCTGTCAAGATGTTCTGCCAGGTCCCTGAGGACAAAGATGCCATCTTGTTACAGAAAGCATTATCAAGTAGGCTGGTACCTTTTAACCATCTTTGAAACAGCACTCATTTTCACACAGCATTCTGGGGCCAAAGGGAGATGTACTGAGCATATGCCCAGGCAGTGGAGCTGGGCTTTTTTTTTTTTTTCCACCTCACCAGGCCTGAGGGATTTTCTACATGCCTGTCAGCTCATTAGGGCAATGAGACCTAGAGGCTCTGTGGCTGGAAAAAAATCCATCATGGAGAACCACTGAAGTAAAATGTGAAGCAGATAAGGCTAAAACTAGGTGACAGAAATCCAGACCAGAGCAGCAGAGAGACCAAACTAACACTCGCCATCCTATGTCCTCCACATGGCCTCTGAGATTAGCCCAAATATCACTGGGTTTACAGTAATTGATGTTTAAGCTACCTAACTACCTACCAGATTGACAGAGGGAAGTGGAGGGACATGTGATAAAAGTTAATAATATCCCTTAGGTCACCTCCACTGACCTCACAATGCATGGGCCTTCTGGAACATCTCTGTAAAGCCCAGCCTAGAGTAGGGACAACAGAATGCCCATCTGAGAAACTGTGTTTTTGTGTCTGGGTCGTCTTCCTACTGCTTGAGCAATACTATATGAATTTTTTTGGTGACAAATGATTAAATATATATGTGTAGAATTTGTGGCACTGAGAACATGGCAGGCTTCTTCTCCTGACAGCACAGCCCAGCAGAGGAGAAAAGCTCTTTTTTCTGCCTTCTGTCTCATTGGAGAATATGACACATGGAGAGATTAAGTTTCAGACCTAGTAAAGGGCCCTTGGAAATCAATTAGCCCCTGAACCTCATTTTATTGGAAAAATTTAGCCCAGCAATATTATGACTTTTTCCAATATCACCTGTCTATGTGGGACAGATAAAATGGTCTATTAAGAAATGGGATTTGAGGACCACAGGTGCCTGGGCAGTTGGTGCAGATGGAATACATTTTAGGTAGAGAGGAAAGGGGATAAAGTTGCTAATACATTCCTGAGCCAGCTCTGGCCAGGAAGTCTGTGGCAGTCTGAAAAGGGCAGGAAGTGCTGTCTCATCTTCTACATACATGCTGGGCTCGGCCTAGTCAGTATCCTGGAGCAAAAACTAGTAAAAACATGTCAAGGAAATGCCTTTGTCAAGTAGAGTTGTTCTCTGGTCACCAGAATCCCCAAATCCCCTTTGTGGTGTTAAGTGTGCATTGCTGAGGATGAAGGGACAATGAGTGCATGTTTGATTCCTCACCATGGAGGACGTATATTCCCCCCACTATGCCAAAAATCTCATTAGAAGTACAAGTCACACTCCCATGGGCACTGTCCCCAGAGCAGCAGAGCATACTGACTTGCTAGATGAGACATAGCCCCCTCTGGGATGGCTGCCAGAAAACTGTACAACCTTATGGAAATTGTAATGATTCAGGGGCCCTTTGGGGAAGGAAGGTGTCCTGGAAAACACCTGGTCCCCTAGCTTCGAAATAGATGGCAGATCAGGAGAGGAGAAAATCATTCTGTAAATACTCATTGGCTGTGGTATAGGGCATGGTGCTGGGAAGTACATGCACCAAAGGTGGTCACTGTCTACCGCTCTTCCTTAGCACCTCTCAGTAGCAACACTTTGTCACTTCACACTGCCCTCTTCGTTTTCTTTGGCTTTGGTGGGATGTTGATAATACCACCCCCAACATTTATGACTTAAATCTGTGCATCTGGATAAACTGGAGAATCCTTGAGGGCAGAGGTCGTGCCCTCATAGAATTTTAGATGTTGTCAAGTGTCAAGAAGATACTAAAAGTTGATTATACACCTGCTCTAAAAAATCTGGTAACCCATCAGGGAGGACTGGGAAGAAGTTTGACAGCAAAGAACTATAGTTGCTGTGAAGACCAACACGTCCTGCTCATGGCAACTGCAGATGCCCACCAAGAGAAAGTGGCCTGTGGTGCTGTTGAAACTGTGTGTCCACATTAATGATTCCCAGCAGCCCTGTGAGGCGCATCCTTTTTGACTGAAGAGCCACAGAATAAAGATGGTAGCATTGGGGCTGAGCATGTAGAGCACTTGAGCATCATGCACAGAGCCCTGGGTCCCATCACCAACATAAGCTGGACTTGGTGTGCCTGTAATCCCAGTGCTCAGAATGCAGAGAAAGGAGGATCAGAAGTTCTAGATCACCCTTGGCTTCATGGTCATCCTGGTGTGTTATCACTGAAGACTAAAGTGTGTGATTATCTTTTCTTTCTTATTTTACATATCTATCTCAGTTCTCTCTCCCTCCCACCCACCCCACAGACCACCCATCCCATCCCCCATCCACTCCTAGGGAGGGTGAGGCCCTCCATGAGGGATCATCAAAATCTGTCAAGTCATTTGGGGTAGGGCCTAGGCCTTCCATGGGAAAGGGGCTCCTGATGTCCATTCCTGCACTAGGGATACATCCTGATTCCACTGTCAGAGGTACCATAGACTTCCCAGGCCTTGAGTATGGCTCTTGCAAGACTATTCTTTGATGTCAACTTGATACAAATGGAATTAACTAAAACCCAAGTGGCTAGATACATGTGTGAGAGATTTATCTTAGTTAAATCGTTTGAAGTAAGATGATCCACCCTAAATCTAGATCTTTTGAGGTGGGACTATTTGTTTACTTTAAATCTGAGCTACACCTTCTGGTGGCAGCCTACATAAAGGACATGGAAGATGGTAGCTCCTGCTCTTTGCCTGTTTGTCCTGCCTCTTGCTAGTAAGTTCTTTCTTCACTGGTATTAGAGCCATTTTTCTTCAGGATTCCAGCTTATACTGAGGACCAGCTGAGATGAGCCTTGTGGACTGAACAGCTACTGGGCTCTTGGACTTTCCATCGGTAGACAGCCCTTGTTGAACTATCCGGACCACAGCCTATAAGCCACCCTCAGATCATAGGCCTAAAGCTTTTTTGAGTTTGCCCCTCTGGTATTTCCAAAACACCCCTGATTAATGCTGATAAGAGTATAAATTGATAGGCCATTCTGGAGGGATGATAATCAGTGAAGAGCAAAACCTTTGACATCAAGTCCTGTTCTTAGTAATGTATCATCATTATTAGTCTTCACTGTTGCTGGCATTTGTCCAGAATAGCTGTATGAAATGCACTGTTCTGAATGCTTTCGAGAGTACTCAGTCTGCACCCCAGTCTGCACCCCAACCTGCACCCCATCCTGTACACAATGATACTAGACCACAGAAAAGTCAGATACATCTCTGGAGATGTTCTTATCACAATCAGGAGATTGAATTTCCAGAGGTGGTGGGGAGGGGGGGGATGATGGCACACACATTTAGTCCCAATACTCAGGAGGCAGAGGCAGGCAGATCTCAGTGAGTTTTGAGGCCAGCCTGGTACACAAAGTAAGTTCCAGGACAGCCAGAGCTGTAACACAGAGAAAAAAGAAAAGAAGAAGACAAAGGAGGAGGAGGAAGAAGAGGACAGAGGGAGGGAGTGTTTATGTGTGTGAGAACATTCAGAATTCCATCTCCACCTTAGTCTTTGAAACAGGGTTTCTTACTGAACCTGAAGGTTACTGACTGGGCAATCAGCTTTGACGACCTTCCTGTTTGTACCCCACCCATATTGTCATTTCTGATGGAGATAATAGAAGAAATATACAAAGATATATTTTACATGTTACTGTCAAGACACCAGATGATATAAGAAACAATTAGGAAAAAATATCCATTAAAAAGAGGGATGTGTTCAGTTCAGGTAAGATACATAGCCATTAAAAATAGATACCCTGAATCTTTCAAAATGATGAAGAAAGTTAAGCTACATGCATTGTCTATATGTGTGTGAAAGGTACCTACCTATACCCAGCCTGCATTATCTGCAGGCATGTGAAAGGGACCCAAGCTGCATTATCTATCTACCTGAATATGAAAGGCATCTATGTTGTATTCAGGAATTCAGCTTTTGACAGCATGTATAATTTACTCTACTGTGGGTAAGAAAAAAATTCTTAAAAAGTAGACATGAAGTTGTTGACATGTATTATTCCCTGGAAGAAAAGATTATGAGTGATCATTTCCCATTATGCTTCTGTGTTAAAATGTTTTCTAATTTTTTTAAGCACAGGCTTTTTTTTTAGAGAAGTGCATGAGAAAACTAGTAACTTTAGCAGAAGGGGAAAACCCACAAATGCAGTAAAGTATCAACAGCTTCCTGTTAGTTTCTAAGGATTTAGACACAGAATATTGAGGTCCCACAGTATAGACCTTGGCCCTCAAAGAACCGACATTTATTCTGGGAGCTACAAATATAAAACACTCAGGTCCCTCTCCATATCAACATCTGCTTTACTGGCATCATTAGCTGTTCCGTCGTAAGGGACAGAGGAGTGGGAACCTATGTAACAGCACTTCCTGTGCACATAAGCAGTGAATGCAAATGGAGTTCAGGACACTGCGAATGGGGCTCCTGGATTCCTAGAGGAAGTGGGGCCTTAAGCTGGCTCTAAAGAACAATGAGGAAATTTGCTCAGTCTAGCTGACATGAACTCTTGTGCATCCTTAACTTCGTTTTTATAATTTTGCTCTTAGATTTAAATATGCATCAAATCGAATATACCTGGAGTCAAATTCTAACTTCTGCTTCACAGCAGTTTCATTGCGAGCTTTTGCTTAAATTGCTGGTGCTTAGTTACCTTATGTGACAGACACAAAGACAGTGTCTGTCTCAGGGTTAGATGACTGTAGCTGCACTACTAACACACAACACTGTACAGTAGTGACCTGGTCCACTTTGGCTCTCAGCACACCAGTTTGGGGCTCTCCTTTCCATGTTCCCACATAAAGCCAAGTCTTATTTTATAGCTCTCTTTGGCATTAGGTGGCTTTTCTCCTTCTGTGTGTATCTAGCTGCCTTACAAAGCCTGTCTCCTTGCCCTTGGCTGGTACCAATGTGTTTGTGTGATTATTTGCCTGACTTTGGAATGTTCCCTTTATTGCAGCACCCTGCTTACTCTCAACCTCTCTGGGATTCCCACATCCCTGGCTTCACGGCATAGATTCCTCAGACCAGAGCCTGACCTCAGAACTCCTACACTCAACTCAGATCTATCACTTGTATTCCCTAATACCATGGCTATGTCACTGCCTGCCACAGCTCTGTATGTCACCCAATACCTGAGCACTTCCTGTGTTTGACTCCTGGCAGGTCTTCCAGCACTGATAGGTCTTGCTGAGAGGCAAGAACTAAAATAAGCCATTGGCTGCCTTCCTCCTATGGGCAGACCCTATCTGGGCTTTGCCACTCTAAGAGACACTCCTTTACCAGCTGTAGAAACAATGAGCTTCTTTAGCACCCTGTCACTGCCATGTAAGTAACCAGAGACAGTGGCTTTGCTGGCCAGTGCCTGTCACCTAGTCTGGGCTTCCTGACCATTTTTTACAATTCTTTTGGATCAAATAGAGTACTCCCTGGCCGTTTCTGATTATAGGAGTCTCATTGTCTCATAGCAGCACAGGCCTGTTGTAGGCGTCTCTTGGCTTGGGAGTCCTTGAGAGTTTAGCAAACTTTCAGTGAGATACCATTTTTTTCCTACTTTAAGCATAAAGAAGTGGATCACAGAAATAATTGTTCTTAGGTCATCCGGTCAGCTTTGAGCGTTTCTTCTAGAACATGGTCTAGTCTTTGTCCCGTCTCTGCTGAAAAGTCCCAGATGTTGGGCTTCCTCATCTTTCATAGCAGCTTAAAGAGAAAAACCAACTGTTTTCTTGCAGCCTCCTCTTCCTCACTTGTTCCCCTGCCGCTTGCCTAAGTCATGTAGCAAGCCCAAAAGAAAGTATCCCTCCCTCTCTCAAGGATTCCTTCAGGACAGACCAGGTTGTGTGCCACCTGTGGATTTTTTTAACTTATTTTATGTGCATTAATATTTTGCCTGCATGTATGTCTGTGTGAGAGTGTTGAGTCTCCTGGAACTGGAGTTCTAGACAGCAAGGCGCTGCTATGTGGGTGCTGGGAATTGAACCCAGGTCCCCTGGAGGAGTGGTCAATACTCTTAACCACTGAGCCATCTCTCCAGCCCCAAATTTTAAGGTTGTCTAAAAATAGGACCTTGAGCCCCACAACTCTGTTGCCAAGTGTGGGACTCTCTAGCCCTCTGGAGTTCTGGTTTCCCCCATGACCAAATGTCTCCCTTTCTTTCTGGGATACCTATGCCTTGTTTTCCTCTTTGTTGAAGACTGCAAAAAGGAACTGTTTGTTTGACTATCAACTTCCTTTTTTTAAACTCCCCCACTGATCCAAACCCATTGCTCTCTTCCTCTCCCAAAGAAGAAAGGAAAGCAAGCCACAATAATACTTCTGTAAATTTATGGCCACTCTGTAATGTTTAATCACAGCTACGTGACTGGGGCCTTCAGAGCAGGCGTACAAGTTCAACTCAAGGTGAATCTTGTGTGAGATAATCTGAAAGTTCATTCAGAGGTGAGGGCAGCAGCCTCCAGCAGACAGCGAGGTTAACAGGAGGTCATCTGCTTTTCCCTTCTGGTCTCCTCCACGAAGTGTAAACAAAAGGAAGATGTAACTTGCAATGAACCTGGCATATGTTGTGCTCTCACTAATCTTGGCCTGGCCAACTGTAAACAGTCCAATCTCCTGTGGCTGAGCCTTTCCACCCATTCTTGGTCTGTTAGAGAAGAAACACTACCAGAGTTTGGAGACCAGCGCCTCTTGAGCTAGATCCTGGAACTAACCTCAGGAAACCAGAGGTAGCCCCGGAGGTGAAAGATGTTTGCTGCCAGGCACTGAGAGCTAACCCAGGACACTGACCTCCTGTGGTGCTCTCAATCCCACATAGGCAGCCTTCACTGAGCTCCTTCAGTCTCTACTAGAAGCTAACACAGGAAGACAAATGGAATGCCCTCAAATTGCTCACAGCTGAGCGGTGGAAGTGTGATATAACTAAAACAAAAGGGTGGATAGGGGCTTTGCTGGCATCACAAAGAGCTGAGGACAGTGTTGGCATAGAGTACTGTGTGGCACTATCTCCATTATCTGTGCTACAGTTTTCAGCCCAGTTCAGACATATCACTTGGCCAAGAGAATGCTAAGAAATAAAGGCAGTGTTTAATACTCGGGGTTAGGATGTGCAATAGCTGATCCTGGATAGCTTAGAGGAAAAAAATAGGCATGTAGACCACTCTCACTTACCATAAATCTTGTGCCTGGAAGTCTAGAACTACCAGGCCTGAACTAATCTACATGGGGAGCTTTCTGCTACACCTCAGCCCTAACTTCTTACTCCCAGATGTGGACTAGATTATTGTTTGGCATATTGTCCTGAACAAGTGTATTAATTAGGGTTGCTGTGATGAAACACTATGACCAAAAGCAACTTGGAAGGGAAAGGATTTATTTGACTCATTGGACTCATCATAGTCCATCATCAAAGGAAGTCAGGATAAGAACTCAAACAGGACAGGAACTTGGAGGCAAGAAGCAATGCTGAGGCCATGGGTAGAAGTGGGTAGGTGCTGCTTACAGGCTTGCTCATCATGACTTGCTCAGCCTGCTTTCCTATGGAACCCAGGACCACCAGCCCAGCAATGGAACCGCCCACAGTGGCCTGGGCCCTTCCCCATCATTCATTAATCATGGGAGTGTCCTGCAGTGGATCTCATGGAGGCGTTTTCTCAGTTGCAGTTCCCTCCTTTCAGATAACTCCAGCTTCCACCGGATTGACCTAAGACTAGCCAGCTCAGCAAGTATTAATCTTGAGTTGGCCTCTAGAGCGCCTTGCTCATTGGTGGGTGTATAGAGAGTATAGGCTCCCATCATTTGGCTGTTGCAGATGGTAACAGAAGTCAAAAGTACTGAACATCCAAAAGGGCACACACTTTAGCTGTGAAATCCCCTTGGTATTACACATGGTGCCTCTTTGGGGTCAGAAAGTAGAACCCTCACATATACATACATATACACTGTCCTAAAGTACCATGGATCTAGACCTATGTACAGATAGAAGCTGAGAAAAATATACTGAAATGAGGTATTTATAATCTTCTCAAGGAGACCAGACCAAAGGAGTAACTGGTAATTTCAAATAAGCTGTGGTACCAGCAAGTGAAATGGGTGTCAGAGACAGGAAGAAGGTTTTTCTTCAAAGTGTGAAGGGTCTGGACAGGAGAAAGGGGAAAAAGCATTAATTGGATGTGGGATGTGAACAGGATGTGAGATATCTGCCATCTTCACTCTCTGTACTGTCATCTTTGCTGCTGTAGGCTGAGCTTTGCTAGATGCCAGGCTCTGCTGAGCACTTCACCAAGCCAAGTTATCCCCACTTTAAAGAGAAGTTAGTAATAGGCCCCAGAACTCATGAGTTAGGAAGCATCAGATTATAGCTGATTGTAGCATCTATGCAGAGTGACAGGGAAGTCCTCAGAAGAGTTTCTCACCATATGCAAAGGCATCCTGGCTGCCTGGACACCCTCTATCTCCAACTCAGTGTCCTGAACCATGTGAAGACAGGAGTTGAAAAGGTAATGCAAAAGCTTAGCTAAGGATGACATCTTCAAGTCAGAAAGATAGCATGTCACAATATGGAAAGGACTAGACAAGGGGACTAGCTTAGTCTGTACTTGGTAGTGAGTTTTTTGTAGACATGGGAGAGAGAGCACAGGTAAAAATATATTCTGCTCATCCTTACACCACATTCATACTATCCAAACTGTAGGTGGTCTCTTAAAGACCCTATACTGATGACCGAGTGCTTGCTTAGGTCCTTCCTTGATGAAACTCAGCTCCAAGGAATAAGTCATGTGACAGATGCTAATGTGGAAAGTATCCAGATGGCTCTGGTCCACAGAACATGGACAGGATGGGAAAAGGGAGTTGTAGCTTGGGTGAGAGCCAAGGTCTTGGTTTGCTGTTACATTGAAGCAAAAGTTAAAAAGGTTCCTGTTCCTGTGAAGTTCACAAAGGGCAGTGGAACCTTTGATTAATAATGACACCTCTGTGGTGGACATGCTGACAACTGTAATAGCAACGTGACATTTAAATGTGCTTTCACTTACCATACCCCTTTTCAGATCCTAATTTCATAAAGGGGGCAGGTTTTAGCAAAAATTCATCTAATTTATGGATCAGAACCCCCTAATGATTTGCTGAACCCCAGCAACAGACCATGCTCCAATAAGGAGATAATAAACATGCAGATAAAATGCTGCATCAAGACCCCCCCCCATGCCTTCAAAGAGTAAAATCTCGCTGACCCAGCCACAAAAGAAGATAGGTTGAGTTTATGTGTGCAGCCTAAGAGATAGATCTCTCCCTCCTCAAACTTCCTAGAACAAGTGATTTAAAGATCTTCCATTCCAAGGTTTCTTTTCTCTCCTACCTTCTCCTACCCACCCAGCTCAGTTGCTGGCTGACAGGCACTGTCACCTCTTAGAGAATTTCAGAGACAATATAGTCAAAGAAGGTAGCATGAAAGCAGAGCGTATCCTGTTATTCCAGATCAGCCATACATTCCTTAGGAAAGTCTTTAAGACTGATCCAACCCTAAGGATTCTAAAGTAGGACTGTACCCCTCACTTTCCTCTTCTGAGGAGGGATGCTTGTGTTCATCTTCACTCTAGTCAGCACAGGCTTGGACACTGGTTCTTTAGTGTGTCTTTCTGTGTGTTCTCTTCCAAGGATAGAAGGGCCCTTTCAGTCAACTCCCTAGCATCTGGGTTGGACTGATACCTACTGCCTTTTCTCTGTGTCACTTGCTTTGAGTCAGGTTCAGGATTTGCTTTCAACACAGAACTGACTTTTTTACATCATACATTCAGTATGTGGTGGTAAATACTGGATAACAGTCCTTTCTCACCACACTCACATAGCTGCTGTCTTCCATGAGTACCAGCAGACAGTAAGTATATCCCCTTGCCATCCAAAACACACTTAGGCAACTCTCTACCAGAAATGACTGAGGAACATATTATAGTATATTTTTATATTCTTACATACTGGAGAGTAGTATTTAACAGTTAAAATGAATAAATGAATTTGGACTGGTCAATGAGGATAGGATATAAGAATGGACAAAAAGATAAGTTGCATAATAAGCTGGGCTCATAGGAGCTCACAGAGTCTGTGAGGGAATGGGAAGAGGGGAGGTAGGAGAAACTTCAGTTGGGATGTAATTAATGAATAAATTTACTTAATAAAGTTTTGACAGAAATTTACAGTGGTGTGTGTGTGTGTGTGTATGGCATAAGATTACATAGCAGATGCCAAGTAGTCATGAGAACATGTGATGGGGGGTGGTGGAGATAGGCTATGGTAGTGTTTCTTCAGTGCTTATGTAGAATAGACAAACATTGGCATTTATTTAGTGTGCTTTTTTTTTTTTAGTTTTGATTTATTGAGACATGGTCTCATGTGTAGTCAGAGTTGGCTTTTAACTAAGAACCACAAATGCTAAGATTATAGGCATGAGCCACAATACTCAACATATTACTTAAAACAGTAAGTAAAATTTCTTGTCATTTCTTGCCTTCACCTCTCTAGGTGTCTAATGTATCATATCCTTTTTTATTTTTTAGATTTGTTTCACGTATATGAATGTGTTTTCCGAAGGCATGTATGTATGCTACATGCAAGCCTAGTGCCTGGGTGCTCAGTAGGGTGTGTGGGGTCCACTGTAACTCATGAGCCAGCATGTGGTGCTGGGAACTGAACCCAGTTCCCCACCAGCTGTTTAAATTGTGTTCTATAGACAGAAAAGTTAAACAAAGTCTCGGCTTAGACCGTGCTTATGGCCCACTCATATGCTCTGTCACAGTCCTTCCTTTCTGAAGGAGAGGATAAGAAATGGCACACTTTTTGCAGCTCCTCACAAGCCTTATCCTTGCTAAATATGAGAACTGTGCTATCCCAGCCATTGGCTTCCTAGAGTAGCTTACTAGTTTTAGAATCTTAGAGCTGGAAGAGTTTAGGTTCTTCACTGTCAGTGAAAGTAAGTTCTAGAAGAGTCTTCACCAGTAAGGGTACTTGCAATAGATGGGTTCTGAGCTATGGTACTGTTCTTCTGCCTTCTACGTTAGATCAGAAGCTACGGGATGATGTCTAAAGATAACAAAGGAATATGGGAGGTCTACAGTATGGTGACTAACCAAGGGACCAATAAAATGGAGCAAACTGAGAGCATCCTGAATATTCTAGACATTCTCCTCGACAGATAAAATTCTCGGAGGACAATTTGGGAAATGACGTTGTGACGTTTCTGGCATGAGCACAGTTTTAGAAAGAGATTCTTAGAGAAAAGGAAGGGCACCTGTGATTGGGGAAGAGGCTATTTGTCTCGCAAACAAGATAATTCCAAAGACATCACTTTCTGTGAACATGATTGCCTTTAGTCACTAGACTCTTCCACAGAACGTGGCCCAGGCCTCACCTATGCCAATTCAGTGAACAAAGACAAAGAGAGAGTCAAAGGTGTCGCTTCACTTCCTCCACCCTCCCCTGCACATGCCACATGTGTACACTGCAAACACTCACCTACTAGGTCTGTTTTGTGCACTGCCTTTGAGCTGCTTGGGGATAAATATGGTGCTGAGATAAGGTATAGAAATCTAACCATCTAAGTCAGTTGCCCGTAGAATCTTTGGAAAGTCATCATTTGCATTTCTGTCTCCCCTAGGGGTGGCTCAATACAATTACTAAGATATACTTGCCAATTTAGGGGAGGGTTCTTGATTCTACAATGTAAACTCACCCTACCCCTTGTAGCAACACTCTCTACATGTGGTCCCCTTAGTGACTTCCGTTGCTTCCTGGGGCTTTACTGGGTATCTGCTCTTGCAGAGCCTGGGCAAGCCAGGTGTCTGTCCAGCTCTTAGCACATTCTAAAAGCCTGCTCATATCAGGACTTAAATACAGACTTCCCTGAGTAATATATGTAGCCACCTGATTCCTTTGCTGTTAACTGATGTGTTAGAATAAGTGCTAGCCATGTCTGAAGCAAAAGATGGACATAAAGGAATTCAAAGATGAATCTTTTTCTACTTTTCTAGAATTAAAACAGTTGCGGAACAGGGAGGAACTTTATAGTCCTTGTTATCTTTTTTCCATCCACATGTAAGTTGTGTTATAAAAGATGTAACTTTGGAGTTAGAAACTTTTAAATTAAAGCTGAAACTCTCTATTCACTAAATTAATGATCTGAGCAGATCACTTAACTTTCTTATTAACATCTATAAACTTGGCCACAGCAAACTGTCACAGAATTATGCAAAGACTCATAAAATTATTTAAATATGTACCCTGTACCAGCACTTGGTAGGCTCTCAGTAGACAGGCAGAACCTTCTCTCCCCCTCCTGATCATTTGACTGAACATAGCTTGAGAAGTCCTGTACTGAATGGACTCTGCCAGCAGGGATGGGGAGCAATGTAGGGAGCTCCACTAAGTATTCTGGGGTGGCAGCCCACGTGGTCTGTTCTGAAGCCTTTGATTTAGTTCACACTGGCATTCTAACAGCCATTCAACACTGGTTTAAAGTAAGATTTCCTCACATGAGCCTTGTTTACCCTTTGTAGGCCTGAACTAGCACCCCAGCAAGTGGCTTGGTGAGAAGACAGGTGATGGTCTTAACACTTGGTACGCTTTGCTAAGGAAAGGGCTACAGAGATGGCATGTGAAAGGGTACCTGGGAATATGGTCTTCTCTTTGGTCTACTTTGTTTCCCATTGAGATTCAAGAACTGTATGGAAGTTTCACATTGGTAGCCCAGGAAGTGACTGACACTTTAAAGCTAACGTCTTTTTTAAAGTCGTTTTTAAAGTCTTTAAAGCTTTTGGTGAGTTAAGAGCTCTAGGTTGTCTGCAGCTTCACTTTTACAGAAGTACTGTAGATGCCTCCTACATTCATGTCACAGGCTGGACTCTAACTCCTGCTGTGCACTTTTTTTTTTTTTTTTTTTTTTGGCCTTCCCTGTCCCATTCTCACATGTATTTACCATTGAAACCTTCCAGCTAGATCTAAGTAGTAATCCATTCTTCTCTTGCCTTGTGCTGCCATCCTAGGCCTAGGCCACACATTCATTGCCTCAGATCTTCCTGCCTGAAAATTTTCAACTTGATCTATCTTTATGCCTCTGCAAAATTTATCTTACTTTGTAGACTGCTACCATTCCCCAAACATGGAATCAGCACTCTCCATAGCCTGAAGTAAGTACCTCCTCAGCCTGAAGTGCTGCTGGGGACTTCCCTCTAGATGATGTCATTTGGCTTCTGTAAAGGGATGGAGGGGGAAAGAGCAGGCTTTGGTAATGAACCAGAAATTGCCCCCGTAGACTCATGTATTTAAATACTCAGGACCCCAGTTAGTAGAACTCTTTGGAAAGGATTAGGAAGTGTGGCCTTATTGGAGGAGGTGTGTCACTGGAGCTGGGCTCTCTCTCTCTGTCTCTCTCTCTGTCTCTCTCTGTCTCTCTCTCTGTCTATCTCTCTGTCTCTCTCTGTGTCTCTCTCTGTCTATCTCTCTGTCTCTCTCTGTGTCTCTCTCTGTCTATCTCTGTCTCTCTCTGTGTCTCTCTCTGTCTATCTCTCTGTCTCTCTGTCCTCTCTCTCTGTCTCTGTCTGTCTCTGTCTCTCTCTCTCTGTCTCTCTCTCTGTCTCTCTCTCTGTCTCTCTCTGTCCTTCTCTCTCTCTCTCTCTCTCTCTCTCTCTCTCTCTCTCTCTCTCTCTCTGCTTGTGGATCAGGGTTTAAGCTCCAAGTTGCTGCTCCAGCACCATGTATGCCTGTCACTGCATTGCTCCCCACTGTGATGGTCATAGTCTCACCCTCTGAATTCTAAACCCAATAAATTCTTTATTCTGCAAATTGCCTAGTTATGGCAATAGAAAAGTAACTAAAACAGCATAGATACCATACACAGCATGTGTGTGGAGGACAAAGAGTAACGTTGGGTGTCAGTTCTCACCTTCCACCTTGTTTGGACAGGGTCTCTTGCTGCTCCTTAATGTGAACTAATGAATCCAACCTATGAGTTTCTTGGTATTCTCCTGTCTCCATCTCCTATCTCACTGCAGGTACTTTGGGATTATGCACCCATACCCAGCTTTTATGCAGGTTGTGAGGCTACAAACTCAAGCCCTCATATTGGTGTGGCAAGTATTTTTTTTTTTTTTTTTTTTTTTACCTACTTAGCCATCACCCCAGCTCATCAATCCATGTTTAATCTTTCACGGGCTTCATTTCTATTAAATGGCAGTGATATTGTTAGACTATTGTCTTTTAGGGGCATCAAATAACAGCAAGATGCATAGCCTAGCACCTGCCATGTGATAGATACTCCCACTGTCAGGTCTCTGCTCCTCTTACTTCTGCTCCTTGGCCTCTGTTAGTCAGTTTGCTTGCAATTCCCTGTTTTCTTCCTGTTGACCCAAGAGATGGGGTTATCAATCTTTGGAGCCCTTATCTTCCCTCACCGGGGGTTTAACATACAAGACTTCGTGTCTGGGCCTCTCTCCTTTGACTCTCAGAAGCAGATGCTAGGCTAGGCCCAACTTTTTAGCAAATTGTTTCATCACCTGTTTCCAAAGTGAACTTGGGGAAATCCACCAGAAGATAATTAGTAATTGAAAGGAAGAGAAATATTTTAAAAATAGAAACAGAAAATGCCTCAACACTGTAAGGATAAAACTCCAGCCTCTCAGGAAGTAGTATTGATATACTGCAGATGTGATGAGCAGGGTTAGGGTTAAAGTTTTGTGGTTTTTTTTTGTTTTTTTTTTTTTTTCGAAGCAGGGTGTTTTTTGGGTTTTTTTTTGTTTGTTTGTTTGTTTGTTTTTTTTGGTTTTTTGTTTTGTTTTGTTTTGTTTTTGTAGCTTTGAGGCCAATCCTGGAACTAGATTTGTAGGGCAGGCTGGTCCTGAACTCACAGAGATCCACCTACCTCTGTCTCCCAAGTGCTGGGATTGGAGATATGTGCCACCACCTCCTAGTTTAAACTGGAGATTTTGAGGGGAGACAAAGTGTATCTTTTGATTCTTTAATCAGTCTGTTGATTATTTCTGCATTTTGGCAGTGGAATTCCAAATTCAGTTTTATTTATCTCTATTTACGAGTAAGCAAAGGGTTGAAGAAGAAGTTAGCTATCACTAAGCCTTCTGGCCAGACTCAACTATTCCTAAGCTACTAATATTTAATCTTACTGTCAGCTTTCCCAGGGTGTGAGAGCATTTCCTGCTACACCATCTTTTAGTGTTACACTTGTTCTCTTAGAACTATAGAAAGTGCCTGGGCTGTGATTTGTAATTATGACTAAAGAAGGTCTACAGCTGTTTCTTCATTTATACATATAAGAGGAAGACTGTCTTAGAGTTTTATTGCTATGAAGAGACACCATGAGTGCAGCAACTCTTATAAAGGAAAACATTTAGTTGGGGCTGGCTTATAGATTAGTCCATTGTCATCATGGCAGGAATCATGACAGCACACAGACAGACATGGTGCTGGAGAAGGAACTGAGAGTTCTACGTCTGGATAAGCAGGCAGCAGGAAGAGAAAGTGAGCCATTAGGTTTGGCTTGAGCTTCTGAAACCTCAACCCCCCTAACCCCCACACACACACCACAGTAACACACTTCCTCCAACAAAGCCACACCTCCTAATAGTGCCACTCCCTATGGGCCTATGAGGGCCATTTTCATTCAAACCACCACAAGGACCAAAGCCATTCTTTATGACTTTGTAATAGTTTTCTTGCTTGTTTTGTTTCTTAAGGAAGGTTCATTTTATGTAACCCAACCTGATCCCTCACTCATATAGCCCATGCTAGAGTTAAACTCGTGATCTCCCTTTCTCAGCCTCGAGAAAGTGTTGGGATTATGGGTGTGCTACAACACACTTGGTTATGATAGTTTTCTTTGCATATTCTATCCAACTTCTCCAAACTTTTCATTGAGCACCACTATTAGTAAAATAAATTTTGAAGACTCACCTGTAATTAGATATGAATCAATGCAAAAAAAGATATTCTGATACACCCTTTTCCCCACTGTACTTTGACATGGAACATTATAGTTGCCTTAAGAGGTAGGTGTGTGTGTGTACATACTAACCAATTAATATTTTAAGGTGCATATTATGCATATAGGCTAAGAAAATTTCTTCACTTATAGCTTTGTATATATATCATATTTCAAGTGTGTTTTCTGATTTAATCTAAACACTGTTTATCATGTCTGATGGTTGTATCACTGATTTTACTTTCTAAAGTGGGTGATACCAAGCCTGTGTTGTGGTTAGAGCTGTTGAGTTCTGCCATTGTTTCAATGCTTGCTTGTACTTGTATTTCTAGTATTACCTTCCATCTATGGTTTTGTTTTTTTGTTTGTTTTTTTTTTTTGGTTTTTGTTTTGTTTTGTTTTGTTTTGTTTGCAGAGATGCTCTTAAACCCAGTCATTTTGGCTGGGAATGTGTGATAGTTCAGTTAACAACTCTGTAATACAGTCCCTAACCCAAACAATAGTATACTGGAAGAAAAAAAAACAGTCCAAGGCTACCATCCCGTTCTACTACATCTATGGCAGCATTTCCACCCAAACTTTTCACCTGCTGTCTTCCCACCCCTAAAGGGGCAACTCAGTCAGCATCCATCAAGGCCCTGCCTCTGTCCCCTGAGCAACATGCTGTGGTTAGTAAGAGGGCAACATTGTTGGAAGGAGTGTTTTGTACTGTGTCCCCATTCTAGAGACTCCTGCAGGACCAGCAGGAGATGACTGTGGAGGCCTCTTCATCCTATCTACCTTTCCCTTGGTCTGCCAATATAGCCTTAGGAGAGAAAAGCTTGGATAGGCAATCTAGAAACATGTATTATTGAGGCAAACAAATGTTTCTGAAGGTAATGTTTTCTTTAAGAAGAAACTGTTGCTCAGTTGCCCACTGAAACAGAGCTTCATGATGCCTATATCCAAGTTGTGGGGTGGCAAGAGCAGCAAGGCACCAGCCACACACCCATGACTCGCGTTTTCCTTTCCTTCTTTCCCTGCAGGGGAAAAGAGGGGCCAGATCCTCCTAGAAGCTCTGGGACCCAGCTTGCAGCATGGCCAGTGTTGCAAGATTTGGGTAGAGATCCAGAGAGTTCAGGAGGCTCCTCCAGTCCCACTTTTATCACCTGTGGGAAATCCAGAGGCCTCCTCTGGACTGCTGTGAGCCTCTATGCATTGTAGGTTTTTGTGCCTCCTGTGCTTCTGTTTGTGCAGTAAGTTTGCAGGTATCTAGGGCTTTGAAACACATAGAGAGAAGCAGGGAAGGAGGAACCAGCCTGCCAACCTTCACTCAGCATATAGACACCGAGATTTGTCTAAACTGAACAGCAACAGCTTTGAAAAAAACTCCTTACTCAGATTTCTGGTCTCCAGTGTTGTCCAGGCCATAGGACCATTAGAGAATTTTCTTCTTAGCTCTTCTCACACATTAAATCACCCGCTTCCAGGTCTGGCCCTTAACTAGCAGCACAAATTTCTCCTCCTTTATCTGCAGATGTTTCTATATCTGGAGGGGCTTGTTCAAGCAGAAAAATCTTCCCAAACACTTCTCGCCTAAAAGAATTCTGGTGCCAGTTGTTATAATAATGAAGTTCTTAACACCCCTTCGTGAATAAGTGCCTTATCTTCTTTCCTTTCTTTCTTTAATAGATATGAGAGATCTCACAACTCTCTCTCTCTCTCTCTCTCTCTCTCTCTCTCTCTCTCTCTCTCTCTCTCTCTCTCTCTCTCTCTCACACACACACACACACACACACACACACACACACACACACACACACACACACTGCCCTTCTTGACCTGGATCTAAAGCTAAACATCCCTGAAAGAGAACAGCTTTAGGCTTCCCTGGCATGTGGTCGTGTTTGTCATAGCTTCTGACCTTAGCTATTGGTACATAAAAGCAGCCATGGCTTAGATGTTAGCCAGTGAACACAGCTCTGTTCCAATAAAATTTCATTTAAAAAATTAGGTGGTGATTACAGTTTTCCATCTTCTGCCCTAGAAAATACTAGGAAGCATCCTTGATAAAAACAAGTAGAAAGACTTCCAAATGAAACTTAGTCCCCTTATCTTGGCATATCAATGCCATTTGTCCCTTGCTTTCTTTCTCATAGTTATATCCAAAGTATTCCTCAGAGACTTCCTTGTCAGCTCCTTGCCTGGCACCCCTACTTCACCCATGCCAATCCCCACCTGCCTGGCCTGGATCTTTAAGCCCTTCTTGTGAACTATATCATCCTCCTCATATCTTAGTGCCCATCACTCTGCATCTGCCCATTTACCAGCCTCTGTTCAAGACTGGACATGGCATCTCACTGTCTTCCCTGTGTGGTGCCTGGGAGTGCCTGCTTCATTGTTGGTACTGTATTTGTTAAAGTTCTTCGTTCCTCTTCTCACATTTGTCCAGATGTCTGTATCAGGAAACATTTTTGAGGTCATGCAGAAGGCAAGCCAAAGCTGTTCTTTGAATTGCATGGCCAAGGGCATGGGGTCAGGGGAAATCCTGGCAATAAACATAGATGGGTCATGGCCGGGTCTGCTGTTCAGCAGTTTCCCTACAGCATTTCTCTTGGCTTGCCCTCAGCGGTTGATAAAAGCTTTATCTGTGATCACACTCTCAGATGGAGAACCCTGAGCCTGCATTTGTTCTTGCTATGCCCTGATGCCTCCTAAAATTTGCCGTGCATTATGAAGAATGCCTTATAATGATGTGATGAGTTTTCACCTGTCAGACTGTCAGTGAGCAACAAACTCCTGCCTGATATTCTAATGTTCCTGTTCCCTTGTGTAAGAAGACGGCTTACAGAAAACACAGTAGAGTTAGAATTTTGTGGGATCATATAAGTATCTCACAGAGACATTCTATCATTGTTATCTTGTACTCTATCCTGGCTGTAGTAAAGAATTTTTTTGGATGTATATAAAGTATACAATCAAGTTTTTCTTTTACCTCAAGGACATTCTTGCTTTCAGGGCAGTTTGTACAGGAGTCAGTTCAAGAGAAAACTTGTCAACAAGCCAAGTCTATGGGAAGCAGGGTGTGGCTCCTGCCAAGGTGTACATTGCTACCTTTGGTCCTGCCATTCTCTGTTCTCTTTGGAATCTTTGCACCAAGCTAGAAAGAGGAGGTTTTGACAACACGTGGTTAGGCGAGTGCTACCCAGTGAAGTTGGTGCAGACATGACCAGAATCCTCTGGGCTCTTCTGCACTGCTCATGGTTCCCTTTCACCCCAAAAATCTCTCCTGAAACTTTGCATTTGTCCTGGTGTTAGAACCTATCTGTTCTCTGTCTAGATAGCTAAGCTTGGAAAAAGATTTTGCCTTTGACTTCTTTGGATTTTTCTAGTCTCTCTCAGATACAACTCCAAAAAAGAAAGTCTTTAAGAAGTTTGGTATAGTTCAAGGCCAGCCTGGTCTACATAGTGAGTTCCAGGACAGCCAGAGATACACAGAGAAACTCTGTCTTGAAAAAAAAAAGAAGAGGTTTGGCCTAGCTTCAGGGGAGCCCCTAATTCAGAAACAGAATCAGTGAAGATTTAGAAGCAAACAGCTATAAGCTATAGCTGCTTTGAGAATACAGGCCAGGAAGCCATCTCTACCTTCTTGTACCGTATATTGCTAATCTTCTGTCTTTCTCTTTCTCCCTACATCCTGAAATCAGAGTCACAGCTTGACATTAAACAAGAGGAAGGTTCAAAGTAATTAAGAAATACAGCATATACAAGCAGGTTCCCCACAAAATGTAGCCATTCAACACAGACCTCTTTTCCTGTGTACACATTTTTGTTTAATAACTAGTTATTATGATTTATTATGTTAATTAGCCTATGTAGCTTATAAAATATCACAAACTGTTAATACTAGTTGAATTCTCCTGTTCTGATGAATATCATAAAAAAACTATTTCTGTTTGAGATCAGAGTTGAGTTTCCCTTTGACCAAATTAGCTCTATCTTAGCACTGTGTCCTACTCTACAGATATTGGCACTTACTCTCCAGGTTGGCAGTGAAATTCTCCCAAAAATGTTATATCTGGTTTAGCTGTTAAGATGACTTCTAGTTTATATATTGAAAAATACGCAGCATTTGTATGACTAACTGGAGAATTTGATCATTGATTAGAAAAAGCTTCTAGTTCAAATATTGCTCTATTGGACAACAATACAGAAGAATAGCTATTAGGAAAGTAAGGTATGAGTGGTTGCACTCTGAAATGTTTTACAAAGTCTCTGAACTGGGGGCTGAAGAGATAGCTGAGTGGTTAAGAGCAGTTCCCAGCACCCATACTGGGCAGCTCACAACCATTCACACAATTATGATGTACACAAGCACACCACATAAAAATTAAAATCCTTGAAAACAAAAACCCCTGGGTACCAGCATCATCACCACCACCATAGCCTATGACAACCAGAAAGCTCCCCAGACAAGCCTGTGCTTGCTGGAAGGCACTGTCACTTCCAGGCTGAGAACTTCTGCTTCATTCTAATTTGTGGGAAGCTATTTAGTACACCCAAATCTTACCAAACAAATGAGAAAATGTGAAATCTTCATAAGTACCAAGGTCTAGAAATATAGCTGAAAAACTGTGACATACTGAGCGACTGAATAAGCATGTGACCAAGTGCAATGCAGAACATTGTCTTCCAGTTTGGACCAGAAAAAGGATGTCAGAGGAGAAAGCTGATGAAATTAGGGTGAAGTTGTAGTTTCATGGGTATGAATTTCATTTTTTAGTTCTGGCTATTGTGAAATAGCACCAGACAATAAAGAGGAGGACAGCTGGAGTTTAGTGCAGTGGTTGCAAGCTTACATAGTTCTGGGTTTGGGGTTTAATACCCTAGTCCTGCAAAACAACAACAGAAAAGCTGGATAGTCGGGGTAGATGGTTGAGAAATTGCCTAAACTACTTTTGCAACTTTTGTGTAACTCTTTAACCATTTCAAAATTATATAGGAAAACAAAATCTACTGCTGCTATTAAAATATGCAGAGAACATTTTTATATTGAACTCTTTCTCTCTATATAAGCATATCTATTGTTACTTGACATTCCCAGCATGGTTCTGCCATTTTTGAGGTGTGACCTAATAATCAGAATAATAATAATAGTGCACGTGCGTGTGTGTGTGTGTGTGTGTGTGTGTGTGTGCTCTGTGTGTGTGTGTGTGTGTGTGCTGTGTGTGTGCAGTGTGTGTGTGCAGTGTGTGTGCAGTGTGTGTGTGTGTGTGCAGTGTGTGTGTGTGTGCAGTGTGTGTGTGTGTGTGCAGTGTGTGTGTGTGTGTGTTCAGTGTGTATGTGTGTGTGCAGTGTGTGTGTGTGTGCAGTGTGTGTGTGTGTGTGCAGTGTGTGTGTGTGTGTGTGTGTGTGTGTGTGCAGTGTGTGTGTGTGTGTGTGTGTGTGTGTGTGTGTGTGCATGTGCTCTCTCTGTAGCAGAATTTGTACATTCTGATTACAAATGGAAAATGTCAGTGTTTTCAGTTTGTAGTTCAAAAACAGGGAGAATCAATATGTCATTTGATAACATTTAACTAATTTAGCCTGGGTAAATTAGTCATGTATTTTATTTTCCTGTGTAATGGAAGACTACTCATTTTAATATTACCTGAATATGGCTTAGCTGTTTACACATATTAGATGCCCTTAAGACTAAATGTATTTGTATAATATTAAGAAAATCTGAGCCAGGAGGTAGTTGTAATCCCACCACTTGAGATTAAAGCAGACAAGCAGATCTCTGAGTTTTAGGTCAGCCTGGTATACTGAACAAGTTCCAGGGCAGGCTCCAAAGTTACAAAGAAACCCTGGCTCAAACAAAAGCAAAAAAGAGAAAGGAAGGAAGAAAGGAAGGAAGGAAGGAAGGAAGGAAGGAAGGAAGGAAGGAAGGAAGGAAGGAAGAAAGGAGGAAGGACAAGATAAGAAAAGCTATTTTATGTGTTTCAAATCCCATGAAAATAAGCGTTGATTTCATTTAAACTTTTTAGACTTCAAATATTAACATTTTTAAAATATGTATCTCTCAAAAATACAAACAAGAGTGAACACATCACATAGAGTGTGCCTCTGCCATTCTGTCACAAGTCACTACCTACAGAGTCAACAATTTTAATAACCAACAGGTAAAAATCATCCAAGCCCCTCTTTCAAGAAAACTGTTGTGAGAACACTAAAGATGGAGAGTTAGCTCATTAGCTCATCTCTGTCTTTGAATTGTGTGCGAGCGTGTGTGTGTGTGTGTGTGTGTGTGTGTGTGTGTGTGTATGTGTGTATGATTAGTAAGTTGGCCAGTACATCCAGCATGTTTACCAGTTTAAAACAGACCCTTAGACACAGATGCTCTGACCAGCTCCAGACCTGTACATAATCTGATCCTTTGTGCTGAGAAACTTCTGCCCCAGGACTTAACTCTGCCCTGCACATAAAACCATCACCTGGCTCTCGGTGAGAGTTACAGACTAACACCTAAGCACTTGTTGGATGGATACCGGAGTTGCAGAAGGCTGCAACAGTGGCTCTTGAGGCAACTTGGATGGTCCACAGATGGACCACTCAGAACCAGAGGCAGTGAAAAGCTGCTCCATCTGTCTTCCTGTGGTGCTAGTGCATGAGTGCTAACCCTGTTCTCAGGACTGACCCTGATACAAAGTGCTTCTACACTTTAATGATTAAAACATGAATTAATACAAGGACAAATGCAAACGACTTCACACTTGTGCAGATGTGGTTAAAAACTTTGAAGGTCATGCTCAATGATGAAGTCTAGGAGATGGTACCCCTGTCTCCTTTCTTCTCCACCCACAGTCTTCCTGTCATTTAAGAAGAGTCTCTGAAGTGCATATGTGGCCATTATTTTCTGGAAAAGAAAATGAGAGATTTAAAGAGAGGAGAAGGAAGAAAAGAAGTAGCATGCCTATATCCACTTTCTAATCAAAGAACATCCAAAAGCAGTGGAGCGGTTATCAATATGGCATAGGAAGAACTGGGGCAAAGGGGAACAGTAAGGGAAGAAGTAACACGTCAAGATAACCTTCCTGCGGTTTTGACTTTTATAAGCATGTTAATGTCCTATATATTTTTTTAAATAAATAATAATGTGGAGGGGAAAACTTAATTTTAAAATCAAATTAAAAACAAAACTGAACCAGCTGCATTGAACTAAATAGGATGGAGAGTTATCCACGTTATTTATGAGTACAGTGTTTGATGGTAGGAGGAAAACCTGCAAACACATCCTGAGCTGCATCTTCAGTTGCCTTGTTTGGTTTGTTGATTGTTCTTTTAGTGATATATACAAACAAACCTGAGTCCAACTCAGATGAAGGTTGACCAGATGAAATGAAGATGTTGAAAGCCAGGGTTCCCACCAGGGAAACAAAAAGAGAACCTGTGAGAGGGTTGAAACCAGAAGTATTAGTGGGAGCTCATGGTTTTTAAGAGATGTCTGTGTATTTACAAAATGCATATTAGTAGGTCATGTGTTGAAGGGCTTAGATCCCAAAAATTACCTCCCCAATAGCAGGGAACAGAGATATTCCAGTAACAGGGAGCATGCCTAGCACCCAAATCCCCCTTTTCATGGCACTCCCCCAAATAATGGTCGATTGTAACACTGAACTGGTTTAATGCAACTCCTCGTTGTATCAGAAAACTCTATCAGAAGTGCTCCAGAAATTATGGGTCATAACACAGAGACATATGCCCAACTTGAAAGGACTCTTGCTTACCAACACTGGGACAGTCCAAGTCCCTAAACAGCAAATATAAGTATAAACCATTAAAAGTGGGGATCCCATTGGCAAATGCCACATTCAGAGACCAAGGACAAAACATTGCACCATGCTGGGTGAGTCCTGCTGAGGAGAGGGAGGAGGGATTGTAGGAAACCAATCACAGGAAAACCCACAGAAACCACTAGCCTGGCTCATGGGAACTCACAAGAGTCTGTGAGCTACAAGAGACTGATGGAGCTGTGCAGTTTGGTTTGTATGTGAGACTCCCAGCAGTAGGAGCAGTGGCTGCCGCTGGTGCTTCGGCTGGCTCTTTGGAACGGTTCCTCATGCTGGGTTGTTTTGCCCAGCAGAAAACAGGTAGAGGTGCTTAGTCTTATGGCAGCTTGATATGCCTTGCTTTGCTGAAGCCCATGGGGGACCAGCTCCTTTCTGAGTGATTATGGAGGAGGAATGGACTGGGGGTGTGGGGGTAGACAGAAAGGAATGGAAGGAGAAGAGGGAGGCAAGCTATGGTCGGGTTGTAAAATAAAAAAATTATGGACCCCAGAGTCCATACCAGGGAAACCCACACAGGAGAGAAAGAGGAGCACTCAATAAATAGCAGAATGAATGCAGGGTCGGTTCTCAGTGCCGAGGGAAGGAAGGTGGTGGGATAGCCTGAGTTTGTGGACAGTACTGACAACTGGATCAGAAGTCTCCCCTAGATGTTTTATATAAGGAAAATATTTGATCAAGAGTAATATACTTTAAAAGTGAGTTTAAAATATTACCCAGGGTGCCCTGGCCCAGAAGGGTGATGTCTGCCATTTCACCACTCTCTATGTCTGCCATTTTCAATTTTGAGAGTCAGTTGACTGTAATCTGCTGCTTATATGTATGTGTGCTTATATCTGGTCCTTGGCACCAAGCCTCCTGGACAGAAAGAAAAGCTGGACTATTGGGGACACTTTGGAAGTGTGCCTGGATTGGTGAACACAAGAGTCCTTATGTCACCATATGCTGTGTAGTGGTTGCCTTCAGCTGGTGGTTGCCATCAGACTCTGTAAACAAGGACTAGCCTCTAGAAAATAATGGAGGAATGATCAACCCTTTTATTTCTGAACATGGAATGAGATAAATTTCAGGATGTTGTTCTCTATTTTATGCTGTTAGACTAATGAGCCATATAAATAATTAAGATGTAACAGTTTAATTCACAGGAATGTGATTGTAGCAATCAACCTCAGTTCTGTCACTCCATTATTGCATTCTGCAAATCTCATTCTGTTGTGTTGGAACTGCCTTTCTTAAGGTTCTTAAGGGCATGAAGTAGAACACACGGTTGGCCAATTCCAAAGGCCCCTTTCACTAAGACTTGAAAATAGTGTTTTTATAGAATGAAGCCTTGGAGCATCTGGCCTGTTTTTATTGAGGGGAAAAAAATTGTTCTATTTTTTTGTTGTTGTTACTGTTCTTATGGATTGTGTTCACATTTAACAATTTTGATTAATAAATAAATATTACCCAGAGATTGGAGAGGTGGTTCAGAGGTTAAGAAAACTGGCTACTTTTGGAGAGGACTCAGGTTTGGTTCCCAGTACACACGTGTTGGCTCACAACCATCTGTAACTCCAGTCCCTAACCCTAACCCTAACCCAATGCACTGGCCTCTAAGGTCACCATGCAGCACATAGTTTACAGGCATTCTTGCAGATAGTAAAACTCATACACATACAATAGAAATAAATCCTTAAAATCTCTCCAGTATCTCACTAGTTACAAAGTACAACCTCACAATTAAATCATGAAGAATCATGATGGGAGATGTCAGAAGTCTTGACCAAGTAGTCAAAACTAATACCACCAGTGAGGAATAGAGGGATATGAGCGCCTCCAGGTATGGCCCCAGAGAAGAGCATGGTGTCACTCATGTAGAATTCTGGTTGGTAATGCACATTGTACATCTGAGAAGGCATCCGATAAAACAAAGGTGAGGGGAAGGTGGATGCAAGGGGACGACAGTCTTCAAAATATCAATATCATGTAAGATACAGGCTTTGGAAATAGTCCAAATGAAAGTCAACTGAAAGATACTAGCTAAATGTAGCACCTGATCACAAACTGTCTAGGACAATGGATTAACAGCAGCAAGGCTGTCAAGGGCATTGACCATGCAACAAAATCAGAGGCTAGGGAGCACCAGTACTGACTGACTGAGGTTGAAGCTGCATTGTGGAGTATGCTGATTTAATTTGTTCATTGTTGAATTCTGGGCTCCTCGTGTAGAGCTTAGTGCACAGAAAGCTCATGATAGTCATTTCTCAGATGAATAATGAGTGATTACCATAGGCCCTGCATCTGAGATCAGTCCAAAATAGTTTCTTCATAGGCCATCCTCTGAGGCTCACTGTTAGTATGGGGTCTCTGCAATGGTCTTGTGCTTGTGGTGGAAATTACTCATCTGACATTTTCTTGATTATTTTCCTAGTTGTAGTGTGGTCTGCAGCTGTATTTGCTCTTATTACATTTTCATTTCTGTATTTCAAGAGTTAGCTGGTATTAAGGGATATTGGGATTTCTGGTTTCCTTTGTTTGGTTAACCCTTGGTATGTGCATTGGGGTATTTTTCAGCTCTTGGACCTCTTCATTCAATGGGATTGGTCCACATACCTTGCTGACTACGGACAACCCAACTGCAAGTACCTCCGAGTGAACCCTGTGACTGCGCTGACCTTGCTTGAGAAGTGAGTACCCAGCCCTGTGCTCTGTATGGGGAGGTGGGCAGGAGGTAAGGGGTGGCATACAGGACCAGTTTCCGGTTTCCAGCCCCTTGAAAACATCCTTGTTCTTGAAGCTACCACAGTTGGCTGTCAGACATCTTGTTCTTTGTACTTGGTAGTCCAGTTTTAATTCTGAGCTCTAGCAAGCTATAAGTACAAATAAGAATGGGGTCCTTTTTTTGTTTTTTTGGGTTTTTTTCCCCTAGACATGGTTTCTCTGTATTGTTTTGGAGCCTATCCTGGAACTAGCTCTGTCTACCAGGCTGGCCTCAAACCCACAGAGATCCTGCCTCACAAGTGCTGGGATTAAAGGAGTATGCCACCAACGCCTGGCTCAGAATGGGATTCTTTATTGTCTTGCAGCCTAATGTTTTTTAAAGTGTCTTTACTAAAGTAGACAAGAGAAGATAGTAAGAAGACTTAGTTTTGGCTCAGGCCAGTCTGGTAAGCAGAGGAGCATGCCGTAGTCCTTGAGGTTTAATGATATGTAGAGCAGAGCTCCTCAGAAATGTGGTTTCACTGAACTGGGTTATCTAGCACCAGACATGTCAATGGTAGTCAGTGTGACACACAGGTCCAGTGGTCTGCACTGCAGCCTGGGCCTGGCTCTGGCTTTGTTAACCTATTAAGAACTAACTGGCAGACCCATGTCAAAGAGCTTAAGACGGACTAGTTACAAGAGTACCTGTAGCAAGTCAGTGTAAAAAGTCCATGTGTGTGTGCAGCCAAGCATATCCCAACACTAGAAAGGCGAGGGCTAGAGTCCAGGAGGTCAGAGTAGAACTTTAGACAAAAGTAGAAATCGAGGTGTATCTTTCTTACTTGTGAGGTGGGTTGGTAGTATTGGAGAACATGCCAGATGTAAGGAGGAAGCAAAGACACATGCTGAGAATTGATGGCTTCATGTAACTTTCTCCCGTGGTTCTCTCTCCCAATGACTTTGTTCTCTAGGATATCTAGAGAGTAAGTATATTGTTCACTTGTGACTTTTAATCACTTTGAGGCAAGTCCTTCCAGTTTCCTCAATGATACCAATAACTAATCTAAAATCCTGGCCCTGTTAATGGTCTCCAGCCTGACAAATCTAATCTCTAAACAAGCCTGTTGCTATCCAGCTAGATACTTTCTTTGTTCCTTACAGACCTTTAGTTTACCAGCTCATTTGGGGGTGGGAGTGATGACAGAGACTTTTCCTATCAGCACTGGGAAAGGATTTCTTCCATTCAGCTTCCTGGCATGCTTGGTATGCTTATTGGCTCAGGGCCTGCAGTTCAATCCTGACAGAAGAGCTCCTAGGCAAATCCCAGTTCCGGGGAAACAAGGCCTATGGCTTTAAGGTCTAGAATTCATTATCTCCCATGAGGATTCCTCATCAGAGGCAAGCCAGGTCCAGAGTTCTCATTACCCAGTGGAAATGGGGAGATAGTCCGATATTTGAGCTGGTACTCAGTCATTTCTCTTGAGAGCCATTACTCTTCTTAGGTATGGCAATTGGTGATGTCTCACCATTCTGGCCTAGCATACAACAAAGCTGTGTGCTAAACCCTAGCCATCAATGAACTTGACATCGTTATGCCCAATTTTGGAAAGCAAGGGCTCCCCAGGTTACTGAAATACCCACATCTTGCAGCCTCATAGGAATTCCTTCTCTCATGACATGTTCCTTCGTCCCCAGAGCCAACTTCCACCCAAGTCTGCCAGTCTCTTTTCCCAAATCTGACTCTTCATAGTGAGGCAAGACAGAAAAACCCAGATCACTGCCAGTACCATCTAGAAAAAAACAAAGTCCCTGTGTCACTAAAAGGTGGCCCAGTTAGAGGAAAAGAGAATGCCAGACTTACAGAAGGATAGCAGGAGGGAGGGTTTGCTTGGAGTTTTGTATGTTCCCGGATACAAACCTTCATGCCACAGTCAGCTTTCAGAGCATCTGAAACCAAAGGCTTCAGTGGCCAACAGCTTCTTGCTTTTTGGCTCTTCTCTTTCTCCTGAGGAGTGCGGGCTCTTCCTCCTAAGCTCCAGGCTGTCTGGCCACCCATTTCTTTACTGCTGCAGGAAATTATAACATCAGTCAAACCAAATGCCCTGCAAATGTAGAAAGGACTTTTCTGTTTCCTCTTTCCAGTTGGTTTTGTGTTGTTTGGATTTATAGCTTATCCAGCAAAAGGAAGGGAGTCCTTCAGAATAATCTAAAATTCCACCAGTTTCACTAACAAAATTGTGCTGCTAGTGTTTAAAGTAGCAAACTGTGCTCACCAGGGCCTTGGGGGCATTAAGGAAAGCCCTCTTTCCAACCCAGCCATCTGCCCTCCCTCCTAGCCTCCAGCAGGCTTCCACATGTGCAAAGGAGCTCAGTGCTGGATGAAAGATTACTGTGAGCTTAGATAGGGAGAAGAGTCGCAGCTAGCGTTGGCTGTCACTGTCGAAGAGCCAGACAGCTGTGCTTCCCTGCCACTGAGAACGCCCTTGTGGCCTGTTGCTTTCCAGTGGACATATGTAAACACGGATGAGCACACACTGTGCCTGGTGTGTAGCATCCCTGCAAGACTAAATAGCCTTTGTGGGATCCCTGTCTTGATTCATGGCCTCCAACTCTGTTCCTCTTCAAAAGCCTGCCCACAGAGGAGGAAAAGAGGCCCAGGATTGGCTGAAGACCTTTGGGAAGTAGGCCTGGAAGTAATTTATACCCTCTTCTGGACTTTCCCCATGCAGCCCTAAGAACAGGAGAGTCAGAGAGCCAGTTCAATTCCAAGAACAAAGATGCCAGCTAGCCCACCTCACGCATGGGCTAGGAATCAGGGTACATAAACTAGGCAGAGTAAGTCATTGCATTGAATGCTGTGGATTACAAGCCCTCTTTAGAGAACAGCATAGTCCTGGGCTGTGTTACTGTGTTTTGCCTGGACCTAGATACTGCAGGAATGTCAGTTTGGTTTTACTTTCTTTAACCCTGCCTCTCCATTAGGGCCATTCACCTGCAGAGCTTTAGCAGGACCCAAAACAAAGATCTGAGCCTGTACACTATCATTGAGAGCTCACGCTGTCTCTCACATAAAGCCTGGCTTTGTTAACTGAGGAGATACCCATCCCCTGGGAACCTGCTTCCCTCAGCACTATACCCACATGGCATCATACTACTTCTCATTCATAATTCTGAAACCAATCAATAGACCAACTCTTCCTTTTTCCAGGGGCAAGAAAGAGTAACAGCTAGAGTGGGGCTTAAAGGTGTACAGTGGCTCTCAGGTGACTTATGATCTCCTGCTATTAATTTTAAGACAATATTTTTCTGCCTTACTTTCAAAATTCCATCTTTAGGTCCCAGAAGGGTCATGAAATAAATGCACCCCAGGCAAGTTTAGGAGTCTGCTGGCTAGCAGAATTGTGCCATGTTTCAGACTCTTCTCTGTAAAAGGTGATCATCTGAAACCATAAGGGTGGGGCCAGATGGGGAGGTATGAGGATAAGGACCTGACCCCTCCAAAACTAGTTCTTGATCAAAGGCAACTGAAGCCAGGAAGATGGTAGATGCCTGGAGGACAGCTCCACAATGAGTAGGTAGCTAGGCAATGGGAATATTCTGGGCTCTGCTCTTCCACTATGAGTAATGGTTAAGATACATGTTGCCATTCATCCTGCTTCCTGCTTGTTCTTTGTCTGGTACCATCTCAAACACCTTGCCCCTTTTCTCTCCTATGTTTAGGATGAAAGATACTAGCCGCAAGAATAACATGTTTGCACAGTTCCGGAAAAACGAGCGCGACAAGCAGAAATTGATTGACACTGTGGCCAAGCAGCTCCGAGGACTCATCAGCAGCCACCAATCCTGAATACTGGCCTTGGGCCCACAGAGGCCGCTTGCCGTAGCCCATGTCCAGGATCTCCCCCTGGGCTGGCCCTGCATTTGTGCATTCTTCCTCAAAGAGAGCATATTATTTTTTTATTAACACCTGTACAGTATTCACATAACCTTTCCCTATAGTAAGAGAGGCATGAGAATAATCAAGAGTGTGAGGGGCTTAGGGGAAGTTACTGCCATTTTTTCTGTGTTATCCTGGGAAGGATGCACTGTCAGTGCTAACATGATGAGCTGCCTCTTATCCAGGGCCCCAAAAATTGAGTGGGTACCTGCTACTGGGAGTTGAGATGAGTAAAAGAATAGTGATGCCTTTCCTGTTTGCTCTCAAGTGCTCGCTTAGTGCTCAGGAGAGCCTGGCAGACATACCTATGTACTATACCAAAGCCAGCCTTAGTTATTGGCTGACATTGGCTCGTGAGGGTATGCCATGTTGCAAGATGACAGCTTCACTGTAGTCCCCATAGGTGGCAATTTCATTAATGTAATATAACCCAGCCTTGTGGCTGGAGAGAGGTAGTTAGCTGAGTAAACACTTGGGCCCATGCTGAAAAGCAAGTTGCTCCACTGAGTAAATTGGTTTTCTGGATTTTGAAAGCCAATTTGGGTCCCCAAGGACCCTAAGCCCCCTTTCCATTTATCTCTGCCTCTTCTTTCACGACTTGGTTCATAACATAGATCAGCAGTGGTTTCTGAAGGTTCCCGGAGTGAGAGTCTCACAGTCTCACACTTGCCTCCTGCAGCAGCATCTCTAAATGGTCAGATCCCCCCCGAAGCCTGAAAACAGCCTGGGTGCCTTCACCTTGGGTAGAGCCTGATGACTTCTTGAGATTGCTCACTCATGTTTAAATAACAGCCTTCTGTCCCAAGTTCTACACTGTGAGCACAGCCTTCACAGGACTAGATGCTCTGGGCATGGCTCTATCGCCATGAGGTAGATAGGGTCAGCTATTGCTGATGGCTTATTGCCTGTGGCCCAGCTGTCATCAACTAAGTTACATTATCATAGAGACAAAGCTTGTCTTGCTCAAGCCCAGGGCTCCCATCTTCTGACACAGGAGTGCTTCCTGGAGTCTGATCTAGCCTGGGCCAGCTAGACAGGCTCCTGAGACAATGTAAGGACTTCACTGTGATATTGTTCTGAGGGGTCTACATCCTCAGACAAATGTGGAAGCTGTTAGACGGCTGCTAAGAGTATAATTGCATCATGGAACACTAACCCAGATGCCCAGAAGTGTTTCCAGCTTCAGTGATGAGCAGAGAAACTGGCCAAACAACGTGGTGACACATTGCCTGTGTAACCTACCATGTGTTTCTGGGACAGCACTACTTCTGTATCTGCCAGGTCACCATCTTAGCAGTCTACCCCATCTTGAGCACACCCTACCCTTGCTATGGCCATCTTGAACACCAACAGGAAGCGAACACTACATAGAGGTACAGTTTTCTATAACTGGAGAGAACAAGCTGTTCAGGTGCTCTGCAGATGCCTGCAAGTCTCATCCTTGGGCTACACAGTGGCCCAGAGGTTCAGGAGGAGACTCTCATGAGGACACCCAAAACGTGACTAGCCAGGGTAAGGCAGGGGCCTGCGGGGAAGAAGACAAGATGGCGTCTCCAAGCCCTGGATTTGTTGAAGGGGCTGAGAAGTGACTCCACTAACTGCGAAGGAAAGAAAGGCCCTTTGCCTGTGTGTCAGCCTTCCGTGCAGTAGAGAGACTGCTGGGCTGTCAGCATCTGTCCTTTGAACTTGATCTTGCTGCCTGTCTAGTCTCCACATCTGCCCCAGAGGAACGGTCTTAGAGTGAATGAAAACAGGCGGAGGAGCAGGACCGCTCTACCTTGCACAGCAGAGTCCTGCTAAGGAAGTTTCATGCAATCTCGGGGTGTGTGAGGATGCCCACCTGACTTTTCTCTCCCAGCCTCCGCGTCTGCCTGCATTGTTCCCCAATAAGAAGCAGCATGTATTTCTGAGCTGTGAGAGCCAGGGACCCCATTGTCAAGGTGATTATGAATGGATGAAGTAGATTTTTTTTTTATCCATAAGGCCTAAAGCTGAGCTGGCCTTGAGGACTTGAGCACAGTATGCATGCCTGTAGGCCTCAAACTCTGTGACCTTACCTCAGATGCCTGCAGACACACATACCCTGAAGAGTCTCTGGTGGGGTGACATACTGCTGTCTGGGGGTCTGGCCTTCCAACCACACCCATATTTGTGTAGACAGTCTGGTTTGTGAGCTGTGGTTAGGCAAAGGCTCACTAGTTTTTTACCATTCATGGGGGGGGGATCTCTCAGTACCAGGTGACTCTGATGTGGGTGGAGAAGAACAGGGCCTGCGCATGGGAACCCACAGAGTCCCTGCCAGCAAAATGAGTATCTCCTGGTGACTCTGTCATGCACCAGGCCCAACAGTCCATCTAGCTCCACAACCCCCAGCTCAGCAGGTCCCCATCCCAGGGGTGGCGCTGGCCAGGAGGTTCCTACTCAGATCTCTGAGTGCAGACTCAGTTGGGTCCTCCAGGCTGCTTTTGCCATGTCCTCCTCCCTCTACCCCTCCCTTCCTTCTTTTATTCATCTGCATTTCAGTCTCTCCTCACTGATGTGATGGAAATAGCCTTTTCATCTTGCACAGTTCCATGTTTGTGGGAGAAACACAGTGGGATCCATCTGTACCTCTCACACCCACTAGGAAAGCAGCTCTGCTGCAGGCGTCCGTCCGCATAAGGGGGCTCCTCTGTGTAAAGAGCATGTGTATCCCATTCCCCTGTACACGTTCCTATTTTAACTGCTATTAAATGTAAGAACCTACATACCTGTTCCCATAGCTACTGTGTTTCTTGTGAGGTTTTTGTTTTTATCCCTTTTGCACAATGAGCCTGTGGTTTGTGACAAATACTAGATTAGCAGGCAGTGTGTCCCCACTGAGCTGACTGAGGAACAGAGCAAGAAAGAACCTGGTGTGGAGAGCCCATATTGTGACCTCAGGTGTTGTCAAGATCTATAACGGACACTGGCACAGCCACCAGTAGAGGGGGGTTGAAGTGCCTAGTTTACGTGGGGTACTGGGGTCAGCTGTTTGCCACTCTGTGGGGACAGGTGCCAGTCAAGCAGGAGGGATACAGAATTACCCAGAACAAGCCAGCCTGGCAGAGGGGAAACGGAGAAGCAGCAGAGTGAAAAGGGGTCAGAAAGGAAGACAGGAGAGAGAGCTGGTGCTCATCACACGACCTTATGATTTAACTGGTGGACGGACGCCACAGAGTCCTTGAGGTGCAGATTGCACTACAGCTTGAAGTTGCCCATAACCTATTGTAAGCTGGGAGCCCGTGAATGAACTTTGGACACTCTGAACTTATGGTGAATAGAAACGTCCATGCAACAGGACCAGCCTGCTAATCCTCAGAAGAGGCTGGAAGCCACCGGCCTGACCAATTTCTGCAATGCAGCCTGCTAGCTGGATCATCTTCATTTGCTAGCTCGCTAGTGACGTGAGAGTGGGTCCTAATTTATAAGGGCATTGTAAACTGGGAGGCCTGTGAAGGTTACAGTGCCTGGCCCGACATAGCCACATACTATTCATATGCTGTTGAAGGGTTTGTCATCTCTTCCCTCCCATTTACAGCACGTCTCAGCTGAGCAGCTCACAGATATTTCCAAAGTTGCCTTGTCTCCTGGCTTCCTCCAAGCCCAGAACAAGACTGGTGGGAAATATGCAGGAACCAGGACCACTAGCTGCCTGGCTCTGAGTAAAGACAGTCTTCCAAGAGAAGCCTGCCCTCGGTTCCACCTGGAGCCTTCTCTGCTCTCATTCCGGTGCCAAAACGCACACACGCACGCACACGCACACACGCACACACATGCACACACGCACGCGCACACACGCACACACACACATGCACACACACGCACACACACACGCACACAGAGTTTGGACTCATAAGTCCAGATTCCTTGAACTGCATATGGGTGTGATGTGCACATGGGCTTTTGTCCACCTATGCTGCTTTCTTTTGGGGATTTCGTCAATGTGTAAGAAAGAGACATAACTAAATACTATGAATGACACAAAATCCCTTTAGAGGTAGATCTCCCTGTGAGTGAACACTGAAGGCTCTGAGCCATCACCTTCCCTTTTTGCTTCCCCAAGTGTTGGCATCTTTTGAAGACTGGTACTCACCCTTTAGGAAACCCAAAAGAGCAGAACGGCTTTGCTTTCACCAGTCATACCAGGATGTGTACTGAGAGTCCAGAAGACTCTACACTTGGGGCACAGGGAGATGGCAAAGGGTCTTATGTGGTTGTTGGGCTGTCCCAGGCTGCTCACCCTAGAGCATCTTCCACCACAGAGCACTACTGAAAACACCTTGCCCAGGAAGGACCAGCAGCTCCTGTGGGACCAATTCAAACCCAGGGATTTTTTTTTCACAGCTGGGCATCGTTTTTGCATAGCAAGCAGAGGAGAACCAGAAGAGCTTCTGAGAGTTGAAGCATGGAGAGAAAGGGCCAGGCCTTCCCCTGGAGGCCTCATTCTGAGGCTAATGGGCAGCATTTGTGGGGAATGAGAGAGCCTCCAAGCCCAAGGGACCAGAAGACAAAGGCCCTTGAGGAAGTGCAAGGAGGAGGAGGAGAGGGGCCAGGACTGGCATTGTGTGGGAGAGCTCCCCTCTATCTGTTTCAATCGCTGTTGGGTTAGGGTTACCCTGCATTTGGGGCCCCACTGCATTGTGGGGTCTGACAGCCCTTGTGATGGTAATGGGGGCCTCTCCCAGGGTACCCCTTCCTCTGCCAGCCCATTCCAGCTTCTAGAAAGGAATGAAGCCCATTCCCTTGGGGTGGGGCAGGTTGCAAGCGCAGAACAGGACCTAAGGTAGCAGCCCCCTCCTAGTCTGCTGAGTGTGTGTACCTTCCCAGCCCAATCATGACCTTTCTCCCTGCAGAGCTCCAGAAAGGGAGCAGAATCTGAACATCGAGACGCTTTCCTGGCCCTGAACAATCCTCCCTTTCTGTAGTGTCAATGATGGGTCTATTCCCTCCTATAAATGGTCTCGCCATCTCCAGTGTTCGCCTTTGCTTGGAAGGGTAATTAACTGCATCTCCCTCCTGTTCTCCCTCACATCCCCCTCTCTGTTACCAGGCTTAGATAAAGCTTTCTCTTCCTTTCTATCCCATGGGGTGCTTATTTCTAAAGCCGGTGGAGGAAGGTGCTGCTTCCCCAGCGAGCCCCTTCCCTAGAGAGCCTGCTGAGGAAACCACTTCCGCAGACACTGGAAGGGTGCCCATGACAGCATCTCTAAGGCTTTGCAGGTTGCCAGCTCTGAAGTACCAGTTCACACAGCGGAAGGTTATATGGGTTCTGGATACTGAGGGCAGATTGAGGGGGCTTTGGATACTGAGGGCAGACAAAGACTGTATAATCAGTGCTTCTTGGAAACAGGAAAGCCTCAGGTGCAGGGCAGCAACCGGGAGAGAAGATAAGGACAGGCCATTCCCGGGACAGCTGGGCTCCAGGCTGATGGTGAGGAAGGTCATGTGGGTAGGTGGTCCACCCCAGCAGGAAGTTGAGTCTAGTTACTGTGGACTTATGCAATGGGTTTTTGTTGTCCGGTTGCTTCCTCTCAGTTTTGTCTTTGAGACAGGGTCTTGCTGTGTAGTCCTGACTGGCTTGGAATTTCCATGTAGACTAGGCTGGCTTTAAAATCACAGTGATCCTTAGTGCTGAGATTAAAGGTGTGCTACCATGCCCAGCCTTGTGTGGTGTTTCTTCGGCAAAGGCAGGAACACCACTCCTACCCAAAGCCCATGCACACCCAGCACAGTAAATGGTACATGGACATATGTAACCCAGGAGTCACAGTATTGGAGCTGGCTAAGAACGGGGAGAAGGCTCTGAGGACAATGAATCCTAAGGAGAACCTGCCACTAGCATTCTTTGGAACTGCCACTTTGTGGTAGATAATTGACAGGCAACCCAGCCTTTAAGTTCATTTCATTATGGTTTTAAAATTCTCTGTAAACATGTTCTGTTTCACTTTCCTGATCCCATGGGCAGAGGAGCAGGTTGCAAACAGATGGGAGTCAGGAGGAAAAGCAAGTGAGTTTAGTTCAAGTCCTGAACATGTGCACTCATGTGTGTGTGTGTGTGTGTGTGTGTGTGTGTGTGTGTGTGTGGTGTGTGTGTGTGTGTGTGTGTGTGTGTGTGTGTGTGTGTGTGTGTGTATGTGTCTGTAGCAAAACTGAGGCTTCCTCCACTGAACCCTAGTCTTATTTCCTACATATAATGACTATTAACAGTATGATCAGATTTTTTTCAAATGACTAGAACATATAAGTACTGACCCCCCCCCAAAAAAAGACGACAATAGTACATTGTATTACAGTTTTATTTTCTCACCAATGGAGCTAAAGTCTCTTCACTCTTATGAAGCCCTTTGTAACCTTTATCCACCACTTCCGAACTGATAAAAATTCAGAATATCCCCAGCATGTGACCACTATAAAGTATTACAAGAAGATGTTTGTATGTATCTTAGGTATTTTTATAGGATAAAATTTAAGTAGGATGTATTGATTTGGTTGGTTGGTTAAAAGTTATAAATGCTAATAGAATTTTTATCACACTTTATATTCTCTGCAGGATCTGCCTCTCTCCTCAGCACTAAATAATTCAACATTTTTCATTCTTGCCAAACATTTAAGTAAAAATAAAGAATAAGTGATCTTTCTTTGTTCTCATTCACATCCTTTGATTTTCAGTGATCTGGGAACCTGTCAGTTGCTGGCCATGATGCTCGGTCTTGCTTTTATTGGACTCTTCTTTTCCATGCTGGTCTGTCTCTCTTCAGTGGATATTTCAGCTACTTGCTTGCTTCCCCTGCTTCCCCTGGTCTGTCTCTGAATTTGCCCATGGTTCATAGCAGTTAGGACTTTATTTTGTAAATAACAGAAAGCAACCCAGAGAGGACGATTTAGAGGCTGAGAGTCTAAAGCTGGTTATGGCTAAACCTCACCAGTGTGTTTTCCCCTGTCGCCCTCCCTTTCCTTGTAACAAGACCACCCAAAATCTCACTCCTCGCAGAGGCTAGCCCACAGGCATTTGGTTAGCTCTCAGGTTCCAGGCTGCTCTGCAAATCCTGACTTCAGTGGCCTTCTTAGGAAAGAGGGTCACCAAGTCCTGTAGGCCCCCGCATTTAGAGCTCTCGATCAGAAGCCATGCTATTGGGCTTGATTGGGGGTGCTCCTTGGATTTAATGCTCTGGCCAGCATAGCAACCACAGAGAGAGCAAGATTGCTGCCAGGCTGAAGCTGTCAGGTCCCACTGCAGATACTGAAGTCATGGTCAAGACCCACTCTGAATGGTAGCCCCTCATAAATGGCAGAGGATCAGCCACCTCCATCTGCTTGTGAGGGTTGAATGGTGTTTTCCTGTCGAAACATCCGCTTTACAATGATTGGATTTCATGACTAATTTCTCACTCAGATGCTTCACTGTTTAATACATTACTCCTTTAGCAGTTTTAATTTTGCTGTGTGAGGAAGAGTGGCAGGAGCAGGCCCTGGATGACCTGGTGTTGACATGCTAGAGTCTCGCAAGATTCAGGAAACAAAGGAACTGGGGAGTCATTGCTTTTCTGCTCTTAGCAGAGAGAGCTAGATATAATGTTACGTGCAAAACCTACACTAACACAGATATCTCTAGTGGACTCCCTAGATATATATGCATGCGTAAGTAGGTACACATTTACACGAGTCTGTTTTAAATATGTGTGATATGACTTCAAACTGGCGTTGCCCACTCTAATCTCCCATTACAACAATCACTTGAGTGTCACTTATCTAGAAACTGGGTCTCATATACTCCTGATTTCCTCAAATTCACTGTACAGCTGTGGTTGACCTTGAACTCCTGATCTCTCTGCCTCCACTTCCCTAGTACTGGACTTACACATGTGTGCCCCCTCACAAGGAGGGAACCCAGGACTATGTATGGTAGGCGAGTATAGTCTCCCTCAACACAGAGAGGTATCTGGTCTCTCATCATCTACCAGCCATGCACATATTTATCCAGCCCTAATATAGTTTTCAGAACTGTTCATTCTTATTTCATTTCCACCTAGATTTTTACTTTTTATTAGTACTTTAAGTATGTCAAACAATGTGTTTTGAATGTATTCACCCTCTCTACCACAGCTCTTGTGTTACCCTCACTTCCTTACCCACCCAACTTTGTATCTTTTATTTTTAATCCTCTAAGACCAATCTATGCTGCCCAGATGGCCTGGAGACATACTCTTCTACTGGAGTGTGGTCAGCCTAGCAAGGGCTACACTTAGAGTTAACCCTCTCTCCCGAGAGCCTAAAGTGCCACAGCCACGGTGGGATTATGTGCCTAACTCCCTTTCCATACTGGGAGTTGGTCTAGGCTTGGGCTTGAACATGTTTTGTCACAACTGCTGTGAGCTCATGTGTACAGCTGCCCCATAGTGTCCAGAAGACAATGATTTCTCGTAGTATAGTCACCTACTGCTTCTGGCTTGACATTCCATCTTTCCCTTCTTGCACAGGGATTCCTGAGCCTTGGGGGGGAGGGGGTAGTGTGTATTTCCTTTAGGGTTGAGTATACTACCCCAAATGAACCAAATCTCATCTGATTTTTATTCTTTTACAATTGGTTTTTTAGTTGCATGCAGGGTTGCCCCTCTGCATGTGGGTTCCCAAAGATGCCAGAGGTGTCAGAGCCATTAGAGCTTGAGTTACAGATGGTCATGACCCACCTGATACATGTGACATCATCTAAGCCTGTCCTCTGCAAGAGCAACCAGTGCTCCTAACTTAGCCATTGCTCCAACTCTGATTTTAAATTTTATTCCCCCCCTGTGTATGTGTGTGTGTGTATTCTCCCTCTCTGTGCATGTATGTATATTCTCTTTGTGTGTATTTCTGTGTGTATATCCTCTCTCCATCTCTCTCCGTCTCTCTCCGTCTCTCTCTCTCTCTCTCTCTCTCTCTCTCTGTATGTGTATTCTCTGTGTGTGTGTGTGTGTGTGTATTCTCTCTGTGTGCATGTATGTATATTCTCTGTGTGTATGTATATATCCTCTCTCTCTCTCTCTCTCTCTCTCTCTCTCTCTCTCTCTCTCTCTCTCTCTCTCTCCCCCCCCTCTGTGTATTCTCTGTGTGTGTGTGTGTGTGTGTGTGTGTGTGTGTATTCTCTCTGTGTGTGTATTCTCTGTGTGTGTATTCTCTCTCCCTCTCTCTCTCCCTCCCCCCTCTGTGTATGTGTATTCTGTGTGTGTGTGTGTGTGTATTGTCTCTCTCTCTCTCTCTCTCTCTCTCTCTCTCTCTCTGTATGTGTATTCTGTGTGTGTGTGCGTGTATGTACATTCTGTGTGTGTGTGTGTGTGTGTATTCTCTCTGTGTATGTATATATATTCTGTGTGTATATCCCCTCCCCCCTCTCTCTCTCTGTGTGTGTGTGTATTCTCTGTGTATTCTCTGTGTGTGTGTGTGTGTGTGTGTGTGTGTGTGTGTGTGTGTGTGTTTCAGAAGTGACTCTCAAGAGTCACTTTTCTCCATCTGTGGGATCAAGTGATTGAACTCAAATTGTTTTTGACCGACTACATCATCAGTGTTGACCCACTACTGACCCCATTTTAATTTATTATTTACAATAGATTCCTTTGTACAGAATTTTAAAATTTTATGTAGTCAGTCTTTTCCTTTAAGCCCTTAAGTTTCATATCTCACCTACAAAGACTCCTCCTCCCCCACCAAACTCAATTCTGGGATGACTCTAGCTTTACTTTATATTAAGATACTCAATCTAGTTGGATTTTATTTTGAGTCATAGAAAATGTAGGTATAGATTTTTTTGTTCTATGTTGGTTATCTAAGATCCTAGACAGCAACTATTACTAGTCTTTTTCTTGTTGGAGTGCCTGTGGGCTGTTTCCTGGCACTGTATTCTAGAAGTCTCTTTGCCTCTGAGCCAGTACGAGAATCTGCTAATTCACTATGGTATCCAGGAGAGAGAGTGACCCCTCTTAAGTTCCTGTCAGCCCCCCTATGAGGTTAGCCTCCCAGAAGTACATCACAGTTCATTGTGAAAATGAGCTTGAGAGGTGCCTGGGGGTCTCGATGGGGACTGCACTGATGTCACTCGCTTCAGTCGGCACTGACACGGAGAACAGTCGGTTCCTCTTTGATCTTCCTTTATAGCATCCGTAAGTTGCGTGTTTTGTTCTCATAGCAAGTCTTGTATTATTCATGAATTTGCCTTGCTCTTGGGAATTCACATGGAGATTTACAGGACTCACGAAGAGTGTGTTACAGCTAGCCTCTAAGAGAAATACTGAATATGGTTGTGTCTTATCTAAACAAATTGATTACTACCCTTTTCAGACTGGTTACTAGAATGTCTCACTGGTCCTTGTGGTCTGTCAAAAATGGCCATTCCCAATTCCCCTCTCAACCAAAGAGCTGAGTATTAGGGGGACAAAAAAGACAAATCACTTCACAGAGGGAAAATCCTTCATAAAAGTAGAGACATTTCAGATTACTAGACAAAACTGGGAATAACCACAGACTTGAGGAAATGCCAATAAATCAAAATATAAACAATGTGAAGGTTGTCTTACAAAAATTGTAGAAATAAATCTGAAACCTAAGGAAAATAATATGTCTACCAAAATTGGATGTATGTACAAATGTAGAGGAAGATATAGATAGATAGACACAGACAGGATGCAAATTGAACCAGAAAGATAGAACCAGAAAGATCGCCAAAGCCAATCACAATTGAAAGGGGAAGAGAACTACTCTAGAGCTATGGCCCATAGTTAAGATTACTTTTGTATTTCTCAATGTTTCCCTCTACTTAACTTGACAAGACCCACTAGCGCACACTGCAGTAATAGAGTAGTAGTCAGGACTGCACTTTCTGGGCTGCAGTCAAAGTGCTTCTAGCCCAGTTAATGATGGGCTTTCCAAGAGTTTATCAAGGGGCTTCCTTCTGCTCTTAGCCCTTTGTGAGTTAGTACCTGAATTTACCCTGAATGCTAGCAATGTTGTGTCAGCCTTTCATCAGAATGTCCTTTGTGAAAATCTCTACCTGTAGAAGTGCATCTTTGCTGAAGTATCTTTAGTTCTCTTAGGGCTTTGCCCTAAGCCAAGGTGCTGCTATCTTGGTGCTATCTGGATGTTATTTGGTACTATTAAATAGGATTTTTGTATAAATAAATATTAAAAGGTAAGAAATAACTGTACCCTCCTCCTCTTCTTTTGAAGGAATGTGATAAGTAGACCAGGATGGACTCACAGAGATCCATCTGCCTCTGCCTCCGGAATAGTGGGGTTAAGGTGTGCGACACCACACGAAGCACTCTCTGTACTTTCTGGTGTCTTTAACAACAGAGTTTTGTGTGCGTGCATGTATATGTATCTGTGTGTGCATGTATGTGTCTCTGTGTGTGCACATATGTGTCTCTGTGTGTGTAGGAAGTTGTTGTTGTTTTAGAATTCTTACCCTTTGCTTCAGCATGCCAAGAATTATCTGTTTCTTGACAGAATGTGTGAAGCTAACTTCTCTTTGTGAGGGCTGATGGGAAGGGGCTGTGATTCCTGCAAGATGAGGGGAGGGAGGAAAAGCAGTTGGAGCGGGCAGGATGATGTAACAGGCAAACAGAAGACAAAATAACTAAGTGTATGCTGTCTCTAAACAGCTCTTACACAGTGTGAAGATGCCTGAGGATCCATGGCAGTGGGGATGAGATAAAGGTTACATTCCAAAAGCAGCATGAAGACTAGGATATAGGGCAGAGATAGGGAGCTTTTTACCATGCCTAAGGCCCTGACGCAATTCTGAACACCACAAGAATAAACATGGAAGTTTGTGATTAACTAAATACCCAGAAGGCAGGAAAATGATAAAGTAATGTTGATTTCAAAGAAGCGTTAATTTTGGACGTGTGGAAGATCTTTGGCTTGATGAAGGGCTGGCCTGGTGATGTAGGCCTGAAGTCCCAGTTACTTGGGAGGCTGAAGCCAGAGAACCAGGGCTTTAAAGCTTGTTTAGGCTAGATAGCAAGAGGGGTAGGTAAGAATACAGCCGCATTGCTAAGACCACCCTGTCCAGTTATCTGCCCCTGCTGTACAGATAGAAAAGCCGAGGCCCAGAAACAGTAGTTCCTGTGAGTTGTTCTAACTGCCATCCTCTCCCTACACATCCTGTCCTTTGTGAGACATCAGTCCAGGCCTGGGGAGATGCTCTCAGCCTTAAAGTGCTTGCCTTGCAAGCACGAGAACCTGAGTTTGATCTCCAGACCATGGTAGCAGATGCTTGTAACACCAGCATTGGGGCAGCAAAGATTCCCTGGAACTTGCAGGGCCAACCAGGCCAGCATACTTGGTAATTTCCAGGCCAATGAGAGATCCTGTCTCAAAAAACAACATGGATTGTACCTGAGTATGAATGACACCTGGAATTGTCCTCTGGCCTGCACATCACAAATGAGCACACATGTACACTCCCCCACTCCCAACACACATACATACATACAAGCTGTGGGTCCAGAGTTCATCGACATTAGAGGAAGTATTTTTAGGCTAACAGAGACACAGGCTTGCTTAAAGGCTGAAGGAAAAGCCTATTGAGAAATAGAATCAAGTTACTTAGATAGAAGTGAGTGGAGTCCTGGAGCACCCAAGAGACACCGGAACCTCAGAGGGATGTCATTTACCTGTAGTCTTTTGAACCCATCACTAGACAAGAACATAAAACAAACGGCCTGGCTTCACAGCTCCCACCTCCTCAACCCACCGTGTTCCTCTCTTCTCTCATCCCTCCCCTCCCCCAACAGTCCATCCATGCTTTAGTCATCAAGGTAGGCCTTCACATGAACGGGGAAGATAAAAATGCCGGGCTGGTCTGTGCAGGCTGTTCCAGAGTGCCGGGAGCAATATGGAAATTTCAGAAAAACTGGAATATCCTCACTGGATTTGTAAAGTGAAAGAAGGGAACTTAAAATGAAAAGATAATAAAGGGTGTGGCACAAGGCTTTGGAAGCAGTAGTAAGTGGTGGTGTGAAGGGTTAGATCATGCTGTGCCTAACACACTGGGCAGATGAAAGCCCCCAAAGCCACACAGGTCTCATACAGGAAGCCGCTGTCCAAACCTGGGAGTGTGGGCTAGTCGCCACCGGGCACAGTGAAACCTGACTCCTAGGGTGCCATGAGCTCACTCTGGGTTAAACACCCAGAGAAGATGCCATTTACTACCCACTGCGGTGGCAAGCGACAAAGAACTCTTGGTGTCTGTTTCCAGGGTGCAATGTGGCAGGTCTGCACACTTTGGAATAGTGGGCCATAATCACAAGTAGTCAGCTAGATATATAGAAAGAAATACGAATAGAAATATTACAAAAACACTGTTTAAGATACTTGGGAGGCAAGGGCAACGGCAGGCTGATCTCTGTGAGATAGGGGCCAGCCTATCTAGTTCTAGGTCAGCCAGGGCTGCCTTAGAAAAACAAAACAAAACAAAAAATTCACCACCAACAACAAAACTCACTATTTAATTTGAATGACCAAAACTGAATCAAAGTATACCTATGGCACCAGGTCACCATGTAAGTCGGAAAGATAAGTCAGAAAGAACGTTTTCAGGGGCAGGGAAGGTGCAGATGAGGAGTAATGCTGGTAGCTGAAAGAGACAAAGAGGAAGTGTGTCCTGCTGAAATACCTATGCACAAAGGAGCATAAAAACCCATGTCCCATTTGAGACCCCAACAGGACATGCTGAATGTAGTTCAGGGCATTCTCTCCTCTCGTACTGAAGAGGCTGTATGGGCGGGTGACAGGGCCCAGAGCAAGGCCCAGGTGGATTACACCCACCTAGAAGAGTAATCCAGTTCTAAGATCAGCATGGAGCTCCCATGGCTTATAAACAGGAAAGAACACTGTTTCAAAAGATCTCCGGTGGCCAAGGGGCTCATGGAAGACTGGGGTTACCAGGTATTTAAGAGTCTGCTGTAAAATGACAGTCAATATAGAGAAGATGAAGCAGTCAGAGATAAGTGGGTGAGTGCCCAAGAGTGGATATCCTCTAAAGCCAGTGCCAGAACCCTCAGAAATCTGCTTCCTGTTGGAAATGAAGACGTTACTGACATTTACCATTTTGATGAACTCATGTGCT